>PVKU01001128.1:0-21282 GCA_004027475.1 Anoura caudifer | reverse complement strand
CATGAGAAAGAGCAATATTAGAATAATAAGTATAGCAGAGGGAGAAGAGAGTGAGAAGGGGACAGAAAGCTATTCAAATGAGTAAGAGGTGAGAACTTCCCAAACCTATGAAAAAAGCTGGACCCTCAAATTCAAGAAGCTAACAGAATACCTAATTATTTCAATACAAAAGGACCTCCTCCAAGGTGTGGTATAGCAGATAAAGAAAGAATTCCCAGGGCAGCCAGAAAAAGGAAGACTGTAACCTATACAGGAAACCCCATTAGATTATCATTGGATTTTAAGTGGAAATCCTATAGGCTAGGAGAGAGTGTAATCAAATATTCAAAACACTGAAGGAGAGAAATCACCAGCTAGGAATACTACAGCAAGCAAAGCAATCCTTTAGATATGAAGGAGAAATAAAGACTTTTGCAGACAAAAGTTAAGAGAATATACACCCCAAGAACTGCATTAGAAGAAATATTGATGAACAAAGTAAACTAATGAGCAAATAGAACCAGAGGCACAGAATCATGGAACAGACTGACAGCTGTAAGATGTGAGGTAGGAAGGTGTGGACAGACTGAAAGGAGCTGAAGGGACTAGTCAAAGAGAGTATATGAAGCACCCACAGACATGGACAAGGGTGAGGGGACTGATTATGGAAGTAGGGGATGGGCTGGGTGGAGGGAGGCGATGGGGAAGAAAGCGGGAAAACTGCAATAGTGTAAACAATAAAATATTTAAAAATACAAGAAATATTGAGAGGAGCCCTTCTACCTGAAAAAAAAAAAAAAAAGACAAAAGGATACAAAATTGTAAGATGACAAACATGGACAGAAGGAGGAAATCACAACTCTTTTTTAGAATAGGGTTTAAACACTTACATATAACACAAAGGTTAAAAGTGATAAAAACATTAAAAAAGATTATAGCCCTTGCAATTTGAAAATGAACATGACTCATAAAAAGGGGTAATATGTGATAACAAAGAATAATAAGGGAGAGGAAAGGACTAAACTTGCACAAGTGAGTGGAGATAGGATGTACTCAGAAGAAAAAGGACTGTTCTATGTATGAAACATTTATTTTTGCATAAACCTAAAGACAACCACCACATAAAAATCTAGAACAGAGACATGTAACATTAAAAAAGAAAAGAGAAAGTGGAGAGAAAAAAATCATAGAATACCACCAGACTAAAACAGCAGGCAAAAACACAAGGGAAAAGAAACAGTGGAGAAACACAGCAATCAGAAAACAAAAGATAAAATGGCTATAGGAAATGACTTTGTATCAATAATCATCCTAAATGTAAATGGGTTGAACTCACCAATTAAAAGACACAGATGGATTAAAAAATCAAGACCCAACTATATGTTGCCTTTAGGAAACCCATTTCAGCTACAAAGACAAACACAGACTCAAAGTGAAGAGGTAGTAGATGATACCCAAAGCAAATGGCATCAAGAGAAAAGTGAGTATAGCTATATTTATATCAGACAAAAAAAGATTTCAAGATTTAAAAAAAAGGCAATGAGAATCATACAACTTAATGACAAAAATACAATCGAATTAAAAAATGGGCAGAGAACCTGAACAGACACTTCTCCAAAGAGGACATATAGATGGCCAATAGACATATGAAAAGATGCTCCACATCACTAATCATCAGAGAAATGCAAATTAAATCCACAATGAGATATCACCTTACATGTGTCAGAATGAGTATCATCCATAAATCAACAATGAACGTGTTGGAGAGAAAATGCACGTGTTGGAATGTGTTGGAACATGTTGGAGAGAATGTGCTGGAGGAAAGGGAATCCTCACATACTTCTGATAGGATTGCAAATTGGTGCAGCTACTATGAAAAACAGTATGGAGGTTCCTCAAAAGATTAAAAATAGAACTACCATATGACCCAGCAATCCTGCATTTGGGTATTTATCTGAAAAAATCTAAAACTAGTTTGAAAAGATATATGCATCACTATGTTCACTGCAGCACTATTTACAACAGCCAAGATATGGAAGAAACCTAAATGTCCATCAATAGACAACTGAAGAAAGAAGATGTGGTGTATATATACAGTGGAATATTACTTGGCCATAAAAAGAATAAAATCTTACCTTTTGTGACAACATGGATGGACCTAGAGGGTATTATATTAAATGAAGTAAGTCAGACAAAGACAAATACTGCATTTCACCTATATGTGGAATCTAAAAAATAAAATAAAGAAAGAAGAAACAAATTCATAGATATGGAGAACAAAGTGATGGTTTTCAGATGGGAGGGAGTTGGTAGAATGGGTAAAAAAGGTGAAGGGATTAAGAAGTACAAATTGGAAATTACAAAATAGTCACAAGGATGTAAAGTACGGTATAGGGAATATAGTCAATAAAATCATAATAACTATGTATGGTATTGGAGGTATTAAACTTATTGGGGGGATCACTTTGCAAGTTATATAAATGTCTGACCACTACACCACAGTACACCTGAAACTAATATAAAATTGAATGTCAACTGTAACTGAAAAATTAAAAAAAATTTAAAAAGGTAACAATAGACAAAGATGGACATTTTATAATGATAAAGGGGACAATACATCAGGAAGACATAACACGTCTCAATATATATGCACACAACACAACTTGGGAACAACAGAATATATAAAGCAATTACGACAGACCTAAAGAAGAAACTGACAATTATAGTAGGGGACCTAAATACCCCATTGAGAATAATAAATAGATCATATAACAGAAAATTAATGAGAAAATATTGGCCTTAAATGACACATTAGACCACATGGGCATAATTGATATTTACAGAGCTTTCCATTCCAAAACAACAGAATATGTATTCTTCTTTAGTGCACATGGAACATTCTCAAGCATAGACCATATGTTGGGCCACAAAACTAGCATCAATATATTTAAAAAGATTAAAATCATAGTAAGTATATTCTCTGACCACAACAGTATGAAAATGGAAATTAATTGCAAAAATTAAGCTGGAAAAACCCACGAATATACAGAGATTAAACAACATGCTACTGAAGAGCTTCTGGGTCCAAGAATAAATAAAAGAAGAGATGAAAAGATAGAGACAAATGAGAATAACAATATATCCTAAAATTTGGGGGATGTAGCAAAAGTGGTACTAAGAAAGAAGTTTATGGCATGAAGGCCTACCTCAAGAAACAAGAAAAACCCAAGTTAACAATCTAACATTTCACCTTAAACAACTAGAAAAAGGAGAATAAACAAATCCTAAAGTCAGTGGAAGGAAGTAATAAAAATTAGAGAATTAAATAAAATAGAGAACAAAAACACAATAGAAAAATTTAATGAAACATAGACCTAATTCTTTAATAGGTAAATAAAATTGACAAATCTTTGCCTAGACTAAGGAAAAAAGACTCAAATAAATAAAATCAGAAATGAAAGAGAAATTACAAGATAAGACAAGACAAGAATTCCCTTGTCTTGCTACTGTTATTCAACATAGTACTGGAAGTCCTAGCCAGAGCAGCTGGGCAAGAGGAAGAAATAAAAGGCACGAAAACTGGGAATGAAGAAGTAAAATTTTCACTTTTTGCAGATGACAAGACTGTATGTAGAGAAAACCCTGAAGACTCTGCCAAGAGACTATTAGAAGCAATAAACAGAGTACAGTTACTGGATACAAAAATCAATGCACAAAAATTCATGTGTTCCTATACACTTTTGTGAAATATCACAAAAAGAAATGAAGAAATCAATCCCATTAGCAATTGTAACAAAAATGATACCATACCTAGGAATAACCTTAACACAGGAAGTGAATGACCTATACATTGAAAACTATAATGTGTTGTTGAAATAAATTTAAACAGACATAAAGAAATGGAAAAAATGGAAAGGACTGGAAGAATCAACATGGGTCTATGCCATTATAACTACAGCAATATACAGCTTTAATGAACCCCCTCATTAAAATCCTAAAGGCATTTTTCAAAAGAATGAAACAAAGAATTATAAAATCTGTATAAAACCATATAAGACCCCGAACAGCCAAAGCAATCCTGAGAAAAAAGAACAAAGCCAGAGGTATTACATTCCCAGACTTCAAATTATACTAGAAAGCTACAGTAATCAAAACAATATGTTATTGGCAGAAAAAACAGACACACAGACCAATGGAACAGAATTGAGAGCCCAGATATAAAACCACATGTGTATGGGCAAATCATTTTCAACAAAGGAGCCAAAAACATACAATGGAGAAAGGAAAGCCTCTCCAATAAATGGTGTTGAGAAAATTGGAAATCCCCATGCAAAAGAATGAAACTAAACTTCTATCTGATACTACAAACAAAAAATTAAAATGGATTAAAGACTTAAATATAAGACCTGAAATAATAAAATACATAGGGAAAAACATAGGCATTAAACTTAGGGACCTTGGTGTCAGATTGGTTTTTGTGAACTTGGCCTCAAAGGCAAGGCAAGTAAACACAAAAATAAATGAATAGAACTACATCAAACTAAAAAGCTTCTTCACAGCAAAAGTAACCATCAACAAAACAAAAAGGCAACCAGTTGAATGTGAGAAGGTATTTGCAAATGGTATCTCCAATAAGGGGCTAATATCCAAAATATATAAAGAACTCATACAACTCAACAACAACAAAACAAAAAATCCAATTAAGAAATGGTCAGAAGACCCGAATAGACACTTTTCCCAAGACGACACACAAATGGCCAACATATACATGAAAAGATGCTCAACTTCACTAGCTATAAGGGAAATGCAAACCAAAACCACAATGAGATACTACCTCACACTTACTATAAGTGTTATCAGTAAAATAAGAAATAAATGTTGGAGAGAATGTGGGGAAAAAGGAACCCTTGTACACTGTTCGTGGGAATGTAGGTTGGTGCAGTCACCATGGGTAATAGTGTGGTGATTGCTGAGGGGGTAGGGGGTATAAGGGGACTAAATGGTAATGGAAAAATACAATAAAGATTACATTAAAGTTGTATAAACATGAAAAAAAAAAAGAAAAATAGTATGGAGGTTCCTCAAAAAATTCAGAATAGAGCTACCATAAGACCCAGCATTCCCTCGCCTGCATATCCATCCAAAAAATTTGAAAACATTTATTTGTAAAGATACGTTTATCCCTATATTTATTGCAGCATTAATCATGGTGGCCAAGACCTGGAAACAACCTAAGCATCCTTTGATGGATCATTAGATAAAGAAGATGTGGTATGTATACACAACGGAATACTAGTAAGCCATAGAAATGAATGAAAAATTGCTATTTGCAACAACATGAATGGATCTTGAGAGTGAAGTAAGTCAGATGGAAAAGATAAGAACCATATGATTTCATTCCTATGTGGGATATAAAACAAAGTAACAAGTGAACAAACAACACAAAAAACCCCTCATAGTCACAGGCAATAGTATGTTGGTTAACCAAAGGGAAAGGGAGGTGGGGGAGGGAAGACGAGGGTAAAGTGGGTCAAATACATGGTTGACAGAAGGCCTCTGGGTGGTGAGCACACAATGCAACGTACAGATGGCGCACTGTAGAGTTGTACACTTGACATTTATATAATGTTATTAACCAATGTTACCCCAATACATTTAATTAAAAGACACAAAAAGACACTCCCAATATTTGCTGAGTACAAAAACATTGAGTCAGTATAGTTTCATTCAGAAAATATAATATATGTGTATGTGTAAATGTATATACACATACACAGAAAATTAGAAGGGGATAATGTCTACCTTAATATGGTCAGTGCTTGCATGATGTACTTTTTTTCTCTTGTTCATCTTCATTGTCTGATTTTTCTACAAGAAACATGCACTACTTACAGAACACAAAAAAGTAAAAAAAAGAAATAAATTACACACATATACCCAGAATGTGCTGCGGTCAATCTGCATGATTTGCAGCAAGTATTCTGACCATCATTTCTCAGATACCTTGTCTAGAGAGTGTAAATACCAGCTTGGCGCTGCCCCATGGAGTAGCCAGCCAGGAATACCTGTTTGTGTGGCAGTATTGCCAAGAAAATAATCCCTACTGTGAAACACTAAGACTTTTCCCATATCAGATTTTCTTGGTTGATGCTCCCACCTCTTCCAAACTCTGACGAGATTTGCTTTTCCATTTGACCATGGCTGGAGAAGGCCGGATGGCCTCAGGTCTGGTGTTGTACAGAGGTGCCAGGAGGAGTCACACAGAAGATCGCTTCTGCCTATGTGGTCAGCACCTCTTGCTCACCAAGAGACAAGAATTGACAGGGTTCAGCGGGACAGACTAGCTGGACTATAGAATGATACTATGTTTCCTGAAGTTCAATCATTGATAAGACTTCAATAAATATGGTATATTAAGAGAAGGAAAATAGTGGGAAGGAAGAAAAGACAGGAATTAAAATTCTTGAGGTGTTTTAAATATGCGATAGAACAGAATTTTTACCCCTTTATTTAATATTGTTTAAAATTTATAATACTAACTGCATGGTCAAAAATTGGAGGCATATACAGTACCCAAAAGAGGGAGAAAGTAAACCTAAATATGCACTCATTTAATTGTTTAAACTTCTATTTTTTACTTTTTGGAACAGTTTTGCAAATACCTAGAGTTTTTAACAGGCCAATAAAAATACCACTTAGACCACCAAGCTTCAATTAGGTTGTAGACACGTACACTCAATATGTCATTATTCTTGTTATGACCAAGGGTAACTAGCCTGCTTTTACAACAGGCATTCCAGGGCATGTGGGTGTGATTTATTTTTATAACTGAATAGCTAAGTTTAATTTTGTAACTAGTAACTAGTGGAGTACTTTACACATAACAGATGTATATTAAATGTTAAAATATGAACTTGCAATGAGTAATTAAATGATTGCATTGAAAGCTTTTCACATATAAAATATAAAAGATTTATTAGAGCAGTGATTCAAGATTTACCGTAGTTAGCTAAACCTACTACTGTGTTCGTGCTGCCATTTAAGGGTGCCTCTGCCTTGCTTTGTGCTGCGATGCAACACTGAAACGACAAAGTCTTTATGCTCCTAGCTCTTGTGACAACAGCAAGAGGAAAAAAAAGGAAAAGAACTATGAAAACTTCCATCTTCACAATGTCTGTTAGCAGAAATATTTTCAAGGGCTTTGACATTCACCATTCTTCATACTCGATCCCGTAATACTCATTTCTCTTATGGCTCCCATTTTCATTTTTCTTTTTTATTGCAAATCCCTTACTTCAGTGCTTCTATACTTATTTTATCTCCAGAGCAGTAAGACTACCCCAGAGAGCAGGCAGGCACCTGCTCAGAAAACTCAACATTTTCACATCAGTCATACTGAGTCCAGAAACAGACTAAAGCTCCAGCGCCAGAGCCTGCAGCCTGCTGGGCGACCTTCTCGGAGGCAGCACCATCAGAGTGGAGAGAACAGACATGGAGCCTTCCTCTCTCCAGGTCTCCATTTCCCAGTGCTCACCACTCCCTGTCTGAGCCCAGCACTCACACAGCCAGTGCCCTGAGGCTGGGGGAGGGGTCTTCTCCTGGGTCCACCACACCTCTGCCCATCACCACCCAGGAGCACCATTCTCAGGAAAATGGTCACTGGGTACAACTCTGTTTCTTCAGCTGTGGCACATTCCATTCTCTTGCTCCCTTTTCATTCGTCAATAGCTGAAAAAAGTTAGCTCGGGGATTTCCGTCTGGTTCTCTCCGGGTGCTAATACGAAAGACTCTGCACATCTGATTAGAACAGAAGGCTGTAGATCTTTGAATGGCATTTCTGCCTCTACCCTGTTCCATCTCTGGGTTTCTTTGTCATATTCCTGACTCACCTTCCTACTTTTCTGCAGTTTTTCTGGGCAGCTGGAGCTTCTTATAGGACTGTTCTGACCAAGTTATTGCCTTCTAAAGCAACATACAAGCAAGTAAATAAAAGACCTCAATAGCTCCCCAGTGGTTTCTCAGTAATGTCTAAACTCCATATCCCAGCACTGACCCCAACCTTCCCATCACTTTCATGACCCTCTCTGCTGCTGAAGCCCAGCCAAACTGAACAATCTGTTCTGGGTTTTCACCCCTTTCTAACTTTTTCCAACTTGCCTCATCTTTTTCTTTCTGTGTGGAATGTTCTCCATAGCTCTCCTGCCTGCTCCATGATTGCTATACATCTGAACCCAAGATCCAACTCAAATGCACCCTATTCCTTGAAGTCTTCCTTCTTCCCCATGGTTGAAAGGTATCTGCCTCATTCACATTCCCATAATACTTTCTCAGAACTTTTCTAGATGTACATTTCCAGGACTCAGATTCCAGTTATGGCTCAGATACTTAATAGCTATGTGACCTTGGGCTTGCTCACTTTACTAAACATCCACTTACCAAGTGTCTTCTAAATGCAGTTAACTGCCCTTCTGACTTCATTTCATTTTCAGGGGTAGTCAAATAAGAAAATGCAAAATTAACCACAGAAACACAAAAGATTACACAAAAATACTATGAACAATTATGGGCTAACAAATTGGACATTCTGGAAGAAATAGATAAATTTTTAGAAACATAAAATCTCCAAAAACTGAATCAAGAAGAAACAGAGAATCTGAGCAGACTGATTACAACTAATGAAGTTGAAGTAGTAATCAAAAAATTCCCAGCACACAAAAGTGCTGGACTGGATGGCTTTCTAGTAGAAATCTATTAAACATTCAAAGAAGAGCTAACACCTACCACTCTCAAACTATTCCAAAAAATTCATGAGGAGGGAAGACTCCCAAGCTCAATATACAAGGCCAGCATTATTCCAATTCCAAAGCCATATAAAGACACTACAAAGAAAGAAAATTATAGACCAATTATCTCTGATGAACGTAGATGCAAAAGTCTTCAACAAAATAATAGCAAACCAAATCAAACAATACATTAAACAGATCATACACCATGATCAAGTGGGATTCATTCCTGGGATGCAAGTTTGGTACAACACTTGCAAATCAATTAATGCGATTCATCACATAAGCAAAAAGAATGACAAAAATCTATGGTCATTTCAATAGATATAAAAAAGCTTTTGACAAAATCCAACACCAATTTATGATAAAAACTCTCAGCAAAGTGGGACTAGAGGGGGCATATTTAAATATAATAAAGGCCATATATGACAAACCCAGAGTTAACATCATACTCAATGGGAAAAAACTAAAAGCACTTTCCTTAAGATCAGAAACAAGACAGTAATGCCACTTTCACCACTCTTATTCACATACTACTGGAAGCCACAGCAATCCAAGAAGAAATAAAAGGCATCCAAATCAGACAGGAAGTAAAATTGTCATTATTTGCAGATGACATGATACCATGTCAGAAAACCCTAAAAATGCCACCCCCCCAAAAAAAAAAAACCTACTAGAACTGATAAATAAATTAAATAAAGGAACAGGATACAAAATAAATATTCACAAATCAGTTGCATTATTATACACCAGTAATGGACTATCAGGGCAACTAAGAAAACAGCCCCATTTACAATTGCATAAAAAATATCTAGGAATAAATTTAATCAAGGATGTCAAAGACCTGTACTCAGAGAATTATAAGACACTGAAGAAAGAAACTGAAGAAAATACAAATAACTAGAAGTATATACTATATTCATGGATTGGAAGAATTAACATTGTTAAAATGTCCATATTACCCAAAGCAATCTATAGATTCAACACAATTCCTATCAAAATACCAATGGCGTATGCCAGATCTAGAACAAATAATCCAAAAATTTTATATGGACCACAAAAAACTCCAAATAGCCACAGCAATCTTGAGAAAGAACAACAAATTTGGAGGAATCATGCTACTCAATATCAAACTATACTATAAGGCCATAGTCATCAAAACAGAACCATAGGTACTGCCATAAAAACAGACACAATGATCAATGGAACAGAATAGAGAGTCCAGAGACAAAACCACATCTTTAAGGTCAATTAATATTTGACAAAGGAGGCAAGAACATACAATGAGGTAAAGACAGTCTATTTATTCAATAAACAGTGTTGGGAAAATTGGACAGATACGTGCAAAAAATGAAACTAGACTACCTTCTTACACCATATACAAGAATAAACTCAAAATGAATTTAAACTTAAGACTCAATACCATAAAAATCCTAGAAAAAAACAAAGGCAGTAAAATGTCTGACATTTCTCTTAGTAATATTTTTTTCCGATATATCTCCTCAGGCCAGGGAAACAAAATAAAAAATAAAAAATAGGGATACATCAAACTAAAAAATTTTTGCACAGCAAAGGAAACCATCAACAAAATGAAAAGACAACTCACCGAATGAGAGAACATATTTGCCAATGATACATCTGATAAGGGGTTAATAGCCAAAATTTTAAAAGACCCTGCACAACTCAACACCAAAAAAACAAATAATCCAATTTAAAATTGGGCAAAGGACCTAAATGGACACTTCTCATAGGAGGACATACAGATGGCCAATAGACATATGAAAAGATGGTCAACATCACTCAGTCATCAGAGAAATGCAAATTAAAACCATATTAAGATATCACCTCACACCTGTCAGAATGGCTATCACCAATAAATCAACTAAGAAGTGCTAGTGAGGATGTGGAGAAAGGGAGCCCTCGTGCACTGTTGGTGGGCATGCAGATTGGTGCACTCTCTATGTGAAACAGTGTGGAGGTTCCTCAAAAAGTTAAAAATAAAACTGCCTTATTATGACCCAGCAATTCCACTTCTGGGTGGAATATATCTGAAGAAACCCAAAATGCAAGTTTGAAAGACATGTATATTCATCCCTATGTTCACTGCAGCATTATTTACAATGGCCAAGCAATGGAAGCAATCCAAGTACCCATCAATGAATGAGTGGATAAAGATGATGTGGTACATATATAAATGAAATATTAGTCACCCATAAAAAGAACAAAAATCTTATCATTTGTGACAGCATGGATAGACCTAGAGGGTATTGTGCTAAGTGAAAGAAGTCAGTCACAGAAGGACACATACCATATATTTTCACTCATATGTGGAATCTAAAGAACAGTATAAACAAACAAAATAGAATCAGACTCACAGACACAGAGAAAAGACTGATGGTCACCAGGGGAGAGAAGGGTTGGGGGTCTGGGTGAAAAAGGTAAAGGGATTGAGAAGTACAGACTAGTAGTTACAAAATAGTCATGGGGATGCAAAGTACAGCACAGGGAATATATTGTAGCCAATAATATTATAATAATATGTATGGTGACAGTCGGGTATCACAAATATCAGATGGATACCTTTGTAAAGTATATGATTGTCTAACCATTATACTGTACACCTGAAGCTAATATAAAATAATATTGAATGTAAAATGTAATTGAAAAATGTTTAAATAATTTAAAAAACAAAGCAAAAAAATTCACTGAAAGAAAAAAAAGAAAATGTAAAACTAGAAACTGATGTACAAATGTAGGTATTAGTATATCTGTGTTTATTTCTTATCTTCTCTACCAGAGCATAAACTATTGATATCAAGAATCTATTTCTTACTAGTTTCCCCACATGCCATAGCATCTGAGAGTACCAAATACAGCTATTTATTTACTTTGAAAAACAGACAAAATAGAGTATTCATGTGTCCATTCTGATATTATAACTCATGATCTTTTTTAAAATGTAGGGGACAGTTTCTACTGGTTTATTTATATAAATCTTTCCTTGCTAAACTTAGCACCTTTGTGTACTTGACAATTTGGGGACTGATTTTACAGCTACATTCCCATGTCTGGTATCAACCTGACATAAGAGCTACGCAGCCTAACCTGATTGAATACCATCTCAGTGACTGGCAGGAGATGAAAAAGCAAACCCATGCAATGAAGATGTGAAATATTGCTATCTTGGGGAAGAATTTTCAAAAGGGGCTTGTTCTGAAAATTGGAACAGGTAGTCAAAAATATGACGATGTGTTGGACGTCAGAGCCACAAGGCAGCGCGCCAGCTGTAAAGACCTGAAATGATGATATTTTGTCTGCTTGGCCAAGAAGTTCAGTGACCTGTCCTGCGGGCAGCAAACTCGGGAGGTTAGTCTGGGGCTTTTTGCTTTGCTCGGCAAATGGCTTTGCTCTTTCACACTTTTAAATATATGATGAAAGCCATTGGTGTCAACCTTTCCTCTTCTTTTTAAATAATTGTACATTTTAAAAAAGCCTTCTTGCCATTAATGTCTCTTGTGATGGATATTCTTGTTTGCCTTGGCTTATTTATCTTTATGCCCTATACACTTGGTCTTTGTAAGTTTAGTGCTTTGGAAATATATATAAAGAGTAAATCATCAAATTGCTTTTCCTGAAAGTACTCTGGGTGACTCCCAGACATGACAAATGTAATCTGGGTGTTTCAAAATTTTCTTAAGGTGGTTTGAACAAATGCAAAATTTACAGAGTACATACACACACAGCGCAAAGGACTCATCTACTGAAAGGAAGCACAGGAATTCTATCAAACATCTACAGAGAGCTTTATATTTTGAAAAATTATGAGACTCATCACTGTACACAACTATCTGGTAGGTGACAAAGCAGTAAGCACAGAATCCCAAGGTCATGTTATAGGAAGAGAGTTGCAGAGCAATTTTTTTTTTATTGTTGTTCAGTTACAGTTGTTCCACCTTTTTTCCCATTGTTCACACCTACCCTGTCACTCCCACTCCCATGGTCAATCCCTCCCTCATTGTCTGTGCCCATGAGTCCTCAATTCACATTCCTTTTCTTGCCCCTTACCCTTCTTCCTCCACTATCCCCCTCCCCACTGGTCACTGTCAGTTTGTTCTTATTTCAAAGTCTCTGGTTCTATTTTGTTCATTTGTTTGTTTTGTTGATTAGGTTCCACTTATAGGTGAGATCATAGGGTATTTGTCTTTTGCCACCTGGCCTATTTCACTTAGCATAATGCTCTCCCATTCCATCCATGCTGTCACAAAGGGTAGGAGCTCCTTCTTTCTTTCTGCTGTGTAGTATTCCATTGTGTAAATGTACCATGGTTTTTTGATCCACTCATTTACTGATGGGCACTTAGGCTGTTTCTAGTACTTGGTTATTGTAAATAACACTGCTATAAACATTGGGGTGCATAGGTTCTTCTGAACTGGTGTTTCAGGATTCTTAGTGGGATCACTGGATTGAAAGGCAGTTCCATCTTTAGTTTTTTGAGGAAATTCCATACTGTTTTCCACAGTGGCTGCACCAGTCTGCATTCTCATCAACAGTGTACTAGGGTTCCCTTTTCTCCACATCCTCACCAGCACTTGTTGCTGATTTATTAATGATGGCCATTCTGACCGGTATGAAGTGGTATCTCATTATGATTTTAATTTGCATCTCTGTGATGGCTAGTGATGTTGAGCACTTTTTCACGTGACTTTGGGCCTCTATGTCCTTGGAGAAGTGTCTGTTCAGGTGTTGGGAACTGCCCTGCCTGGTTTCAGAAGCTGTAATTCCCCATGGCTAAGGCTGAGTAAAGAACCTTGGGACTACAAGCCACTTAGGAGACAAAGCTTATCTTCCTTGTAAGGGCACCACCTCTGCCCTCTTTCTCTTCACCCTGCTTGGCCCCAGGGGGATGACTGGTTAGCCAATGATGGGTAAAATTCCTCAAAAGGGGGACGACCTAAGACAGGCATGGTCATGAAGGGGCCTTCAGGGAAGGACTTAGGGTCTATAGAAAAAGGTGGTGATGGACCCTTACCCCTCTGCTTTGACAAAGCCTGAGTCCTCATTCTGTTTGCAAGAAGTCTCTTAATCTCTTAGCTGCCTTACTTCCCCTGCCTGACTTAAGCCGGAAACAATGCTGGAGGTGGGTGCAGCCCTGTGCTGGAAAGGGCAGGTTCCCTAGTGCAATCAGGCCTAAGAAAGAATGCATAAAATCCTATGAAACCTACTTTGTTAATACCCTCAATTTAAATGATAAGGATCCAAGCAGGAAGTGAATTTGTTTCCCAAGGTTTTATGGCCCTTTAACTATCTGACCATGACTCAGAATAAGCCCTCAGAATTCTTTGAATGTATCTGTTGTTTAATCATTTCTGCCTGACAATGACTGATGAGCTTGATGTATACACCCTGTATTCCTGTGCAAATTGAACGCTATAAAAGCTTGTAAAGGCAAGGGTCGAGGCACTCTCCTCTTGAAAGGGTGGCCAAGGTGCGCTGAGGCACTCCAAGGCTTTTTCTACTCTTTAGAGAGAAGCCACACCATCCCTTTTTCTCCACAGGACTCGGTAGTCCATGTGAATTTCTCTCATCTCATCCATAATGCTGCGGACCCCAGGAGCTGGGACACATGTCATTCAGGTCCTTTGCCCATGGAACCTCTCTAGCCTTAGAAGAGCCAGAGAATATGAGTCATCCAGCTTAATATCTCACTTCACAAATTCCCTCAATACAAATGCAACCTCTCCCACCACATTTCCAATAACAAGGAACCCATTACTTTGTGGAGAAAACCGTATCACTTTTGGATTTCCCTCTAAGATTTTCCTAATACAGAGCCAGTATTTGGTTCCTCTGACCTCTGGCTTCCACCAATGGGTCCTACTTTTCCTCTTCAGAACTACAGATAGATTTTTGTCTTATCCTCAATCGAAATGGTATTCTTCATATATTTTAAGTCAACTTTTATCTCTCTCATGTCTTATGTCTGGCTCTTTGATTTTTCCAGTTCCTTTAACTTTTTGACTGATGATATGGCAAAAAAAATGGGGTTCAAAGGGGTGCTGTTTGGGTGACTCTCAAGGTAATCTCTGACTGGTTGGTGTCCCTGTGAAATGTGTCCAGAGCTAGACACAATATTCTACATGTGGCCTAGATAATTCAGAGTACAGTGGGACTACTATATTAGCTCCCTTATCTGGCCACATGTATTCATTAACACAGCTATAATTTAAGGAACTTTTTAAATCCATTTCATCCACTGTATCTATTTGTCCACTCAACCAGCAAACATTTTTGAGCAACTACTATGTCAGGCACTGTGCTCAACACTGATTGGTTCTTCATGTTGCTGAATAGAACTCTTGGGATAGATTTCACACATCCTGTACTTCTGCAATTTACTTTTCACTCCTAGGTGATGGACTTACATCTTTTTCTTGTTAATTTCATCTGACTGATGATGGCACATTTTATCAGTCTGGTAGGGTCTTATAAACCTTGATCATGGCATCCAGTATGTTCAGCTGTCTTTTCTAGCTTTGTGCCAGTTACAAACATGATAAAATACTGTCTAAGTCTCTAATAAGTTGAACAGTTAAATATCCAAGATAGAGACTTGTTAAGACACCCTAATACTTTTCTATAAGGCAATTCCCCAACTCCTAACAGTACTATTTATCAAGCTCCATTCTTTTAATATAATTCAGAAAGGTATAATGAGCAACTTAATAACATCTTTTCTGAAGTCAAGATACATTATGCTCACAGCATCTTTTTGATCTATCAGCTTAGAAACTTTACTTACATAAAAAGTTGGTATGACTTAAGTTTGGTAAACCCATTTGTCTTCAAGTAATCCCAGCTTTCTTTTCCAGGTAATCATAAAATACATGAATAATAACATACCCCACTGGGGGTTTATCCTAAGTTCACTGAAATTCTTTCATTTTCTATAGATAGCCACTTTAAAATTGAGCTCACAAGAATAAGAATACTGTGAAAGTTAAAAGGGAAAATGAGTATTTAGCCTTTCACACAGTCCTGGGACATTATCAGGGCTCCATAAATATGATTATAAATGTTTGAGACACCTCAATTTTTACCCATCATTACTGGGTTCTGAATTCTAATTTTTAAACTCTTCCATCTCTCCCAAGATACATCTCTCCCTTTAGCTCACAGCCTTCAGAACCACTACCCTAAACTATCTGACATCTCCTGAGCTTAAGCTTAGGAGCTTGACTGACTCTCCAGTCACTGCTGAAAAGTCTTGGGAGTCCCCTTATTTCCACACCAACAAGTTGTTCTTCTGTGGAGATCAAATTAAGACTTCTTAGTACAGATTGGTAGGTACAAAAATAGTCATGGGGATATAAAGTACAGCATAGAAAATATAGTCAATGATAATATAATAACTATATATGGTGTCAGGTGGGAACTGGAAATATTGAGGGGAACACTTTGGTTTTTTTATTGGGGTTTCATTGGTTAATAAAAGTATATAGGTTCCAGGTGTACAATTCTATAATATATTGTCTGTATATTGTACTGTTTCTTCACCACTTGAAGTCAAGTCACCTTCTATCACTAGCTATCCCCCACTCTCTTCTACTAGTTCCCATCCCCTTTCCTTCAGGTAGTCACTATACTATTGTCTGTGTCCATGAGTTTTGTTTTTCTTAATGTCGAGGGGAACACTTTGTAAAGTATATACAATTGTCTAATCACTATGCTGTACACCTGAAACTAAAATAAAATAATATTGAGTGTAAATTTTAAATGGAAAAAAGTAAAAATAACAGCAACAAAAGAAGCAGTTCTTCTCATTTGCTTTTTCTAAAAGGGGAAGCTTTCATCAAGACAAGCCAAGAAGAATTCACCAAATCATCTTTGGAAGTTGCTTAGAGAGATACCTATCTCTTCCTCTCTCTCCTCCTCCTCCTTTCTTTCCTTCTTTCTAGAAGAACCTGACCCTCTTATTGAGATTCAGTCTAAAGTAGTTATCATACTTTATATAATTCACTTTTTGCAATGAACCTGTGAAGCAACTATTACTGCATCCCCACTTCAGAGACAGCAATTGAAACCAAGAGCAACTTAGAGCCGTATTCATGGTGACAGTTGTTAATATTTTCACCTGTGACTCAAAGGTGGGATACTAACTGGAAAGTTGCCTCCGTGCCAGATAACTAGAAAAGCATCAACTGTATCTTCTATCCAGTCAGATGGTTTCTGTAAAATGCTTATTTTCATCACAGAGGTGATTTAAGGGAGATAAGACCTGGAAGTAATTCAAGTATAAGACAAACTAAGATTAGTGCCTCCCATAGAGATACAAAGTCAAATAAGGAAAGGTGTTAAGAAAAATTTTCAGCCAGATCTTGCATGTGTAGGATTTTGGTATCTGGGGAGGTGCAGGATGTGTATAGGGGGCACAAGGATGGAGAAGGCACCACAGCATGGATGGGTCCAGGGAATGGGAGTTCATCGAAATGACAGATATAGCTGCATGAAGGGTTGGAAGGACAGATAAACTGGAAAGGCTGGTTGGGGGTCATGCAGTGGAAAGCCCTGAATGCACAGCTGGGGTGTTGATGACTTATTTACTTTGGGATGGGAAGCCACAAAAGGTCTCTGGTGTCAGGTGTAACTTGATCCAAGGTTATTATGCTTTGTAAATAGTAATGCGGTCACTATGGGTAAGATGACTTGGAGAGTGTGAGTAGAAGTAAACTGCTCAGTGGCAAACCTAGTCTTCGCAGCCTTCATGGCTACACTTTAGTTTATTGTAGGAACTCTCTGAGAGCCCAGACAAATCCTGCTCTTTGGTACCATCTGTATAGTCACTCACTCCCAAATCTTGGCCTTTTAAGAGAGGGAAAGACGGGTCTTATTTCCTACTCAGGGGTTTTATGTCAGTACAGATACATCTTGATTTTTTGTTTCACTGTCTGCCATGCAAATCAAAAGGATAAATCAGCGGAGCCTTGCCAGTGGGGTAATGATTGGGGCTCACCTTCCAGGACGATCCTCCCCTCTCCTGTAAATTACGTCAGGCCTCTAGGGCCCAACACTGAGTATAGCAATGGGGAGTCACCACCACATGTCATGTCTTTTCCTTGGACCTGATGGATGCAGTGACTTTTTTTGTGTTCCACTCAGCATGGACTGCTGCTGCTCCATCCTAGAACTTTCAGATTCACCAGTGATAGTAAATCTCTGTACTTTTTTTCCTTTGCTCCAGTGAAATTTCTGTTACATTCTTCAACTCTCTAAACTCTAATACTACTATCAATTCCTCTTTGTTTTCTGAGAATTTTCATTTGTGGATTGTTTTCAGACTCTTTAAAGAATATTTTATTTATTTTTAGAGAGAGGGGAAGGGAAGGGGAAGGAGAGGCAGAGAAATATTGAGATATGTGGGAGATACATGGATGGGCTGTCTCTCCCATGCCCCCAACCAGGGATGTGGCCCGCAATGCAGGCATGTGCCCTGACAGGAATTGAACCAGTGACCTTTCAGTTTGCAGGCCACTACTCAATCCACTGAGCCATACCAGTCAGGGCTCAGATTCTTTTTTAAAAAGTATTTTGAAAGAGCTATTGCCCACCTCTAATAGGTTGGGGTTGGGGGATGCAGAGGTGTTCATCATCCCTTTCATCTTCTCCTCTAACATGGTGATCAGCCGGGATTTACAGTGGAATCACATGATTGGTGATTCTTCAAAGCAAACAAACTAACAACCCTCTTACCTATCCATCTACCTGCCCATATATCTACCATTACCCCTGCTCACTAAGTAGAAAGAATCAGTTCAGGGTAAGCTGCTTCCTTGTGTTTCCAGGCAACACAGACTTTCCACAATGGGTTCATACATGCTGGCCAATTTAGAAAGTGAGGGTGAGATTCAGTGAGGGTGAAGAGTTAGAAGCAGAGTTAAATGCCCTCTACAGAGAGCCTTTTAACCACTAGGCTGAGAGAGCTAAAAGAAAAATCTTCCATGCATTTAAACACACAGTTTGTGAGAAGCTACTGATCTTTAGATGAAGGGTGGCTTTTACAGAGCGTGAACTGAGTAGCTGGGTTGTTAGATGAGCAGTGCCTTGGAGAGATGTTGGGCAAAATTGGGCTGATTCAAGGCAGAGAGATGGCTGAAGTCATCTCCCATCAGGGCTGAGACTGGGGCAAAGGAAGAAGGAATGGTTGAACCATGAACCGTGTCCCCAGACTGTTATATAAAGCCTCACCACAACCGAGAGGCTGTGTGGCACGGAGAGTGCGGACTTATGAGTGGGGTCAGAGAAGGCAAGAGGATGTTGGGATTTGACTTGAAGGAAGGGATTAAAACCTCATTCCTTCTTGCTTTTACCTCTACAGCTCCATGACAGCTAAGGATTAGGAAAGTCTTCCAGCTCTTAAAGCCTGCTGATTTAAGTGTTCAGTCACAATTAGAATCTAAAATTCTGGAGCACTTTAAGTACCTACATACTTTGTAAAGCAAACTGAAATAAATATAAATATAAAATCTAGCCAGAAGGACTGGTCATCTTCTAAAAATTTTTTTATTAAAAGCAAAACATGTATCTGTCACATTCCTCAATAAGCAGGAACAGGTGCTGTCCCCAGGGCATGGGTGGAAGGGAAAGGGATGAAAAAATAGTGACCTTTTCCTCTGAGAGTCATTTTTCAGTACTTGTAGTAACTCGTTTTGACAGTAAAACATTTAACAGTAGATGGACCTAACAGGTGACAGATCTGTGTAAACTGGCACGGAAGAGGTAGGAAAGAGCTGTTCATTTAGTTCTACTGGCTGAGGGATAGTTTCACCTTCAAGTCTGGGAAGGTGCTTGCAGAGCTGAGAGTTACAATATTTTGCCATGTATAATGCACCATTTTATTTTGCCCAAATTTTTGAGGGAAAAATAAAGATGTGTATTATACATGGGTAGCACTAATTCTGGATCTATACAAATGTTTTTAAATTTTTAAAACAAGATTTTATTTATTTATTTTTAGAGAATGGGGAAGGGAGGGAGAAAGAGAGGGAAAGAAACGTAACTGTGAGGTTACCTCTCAAGTGCCCCCTACTAGGGACCTGGTCCACAGCCCAGGCATATACCTTGATTGGGAATCAAACCAGCAACCCTTTGCTTCACAGTCTGGTGCCCAACCCACTGAACCACACCAGCCAGGGCTAATTTTTTAATTTATGCTTATGCATTAGAAGTATAACTGTAGAGAGCAACAATGGTATCTGTATGCAATATAATACCCTGGAATATGATAATCAGTTTTGTTTCTAAATATAAATAAATAAATAATTGAATTAAAAATTGGAACAAAAGATTTTTTTCCTGAAAATTTGGGCCAAAAAACGCAGGTGTGCATTATACATGGGAGTGTATTATACACAGCAAAATGCGATAGGTGTGCTAGGTGACATGCTTCCAAGGGAAGATAAAATGGTGTGGGTGACTGTAATGCTTCAGATGTTTGTATCCCCCTAACATCCCTATGTTAAAGCCCTACCTGCAATGCGATGGTATTGGAAAGTGGGCCTTTGGGAGGTAATTAGATTTAGATGAGGTCATGAGGATGGAACCCCCATAATGGTGTTGGTATCCTTGTAAGAAAAGGAAGGCAAAAAGCTCTCTCTCCCCTCAGCAGCACACAATGAGCAAAGGTCAGGAGAGGACACAGTGAGAAGGGGGCTGTCTACACCCAGGACCCAGGTTCCCACCTAGAACTGAATCTGCTGGCACCTTCATCTTGAACTTACCAGATTCCAGAACTGTAAGAAACAAATTTCTGTTGTTCAAGCCACCTTATGGTGTTTGTTATAAGCAGCCTGAGCTGACCAAGATAGTGGCCTAATTGTCTTGGGTCCAGCCCTTCCAGAACTGGATCCAGAATAACATGAGGGACAATGTCAGAGGACATTTTGGCCACAGGCAATTCTTCATTCTTTCTCTCAATATCAACTCAAACTCCCTTTATAGGTGAATGTACAATTAGAAGAATTTGGTGTTGAAAACTGAAAGGAATAGTGGATGAGAAAAAGAATGGTACAAGGGAACCGTGTTAAGAAAACAGATCTCAAATCAAATCCTGGAATGAAAAAAGAGGATTTTTAAGAAAATGATTTCTGCAAATTTGCTTACCTTTGTTTAGGCGTCCCATCACAGTAAATTCAAAATATTTGCTGTTGTCAGTTGAAGAGTAAAGGCCGAAGATGGTGGCGGAACTCTTCGTCTGCAGCTTGAAGGTGGCGATCACGTAGAGCTCATTCAGGGTGGGGTCGGTCAGGATTGGCCGCAGAGCACTTGGGTTCAGCCTCTGGCTGGAGGATGGAAGAAGGTCAAAAACTGGGGAGAATGGAGAGAAAGGGACCATCAGTGAAAGATTTAACTTTGGGGTAAACACTTTTTTTTGAGGGGGGACAATTTGACAGAAAGCTATAAAGTAATGTACACTAATGTAGTCATTTTCCACAGTGCCAAACTCCCCAGTTCTTTAGCTTACAGT
>PVKU01001127.1:0-340354 GCA_004027475.1 Anoura caudifer | reverse complement strand
GATGGGAAGATAGAAGTTCTCAGGAGAAAAATAGAAATTGTAAATCAAAAATTTAGACATAAAAATTATAATATCTGAAATCTATTTGTATTGCTTATTTTTTTAGTCCTCTCCCTTTGCCTTTTACTGCACAACCCCTTTCACATTTTCAGTCCAAATCTAATCAATACTTTTCTGTCTTTCTTGCTATCTGCTCTTCTACTCTTCCTTACTTATGTCCTTGGCTTTCTTCTTATTTTCCTACATATTTTCCTACATAAGCTTGTGTTACAATTATCTACTGTATGATTTCTTTCTCTACACCTATCATTCATTCTTTATACTACTGCATTTAGACTTTTGCTTTCAATACTCCACAGAAATTGCTCCAATTCTGGTCACTGGTAAAACTCCTTATGACTAAATCTAATGAACAATTTCAATCCATCTTATTGATACTTTTCTTCAATTATGTCTCTACTGGCCATAGTCCTGTGCAGAGTAGGTGCTTAACATATTTGTCATTTGAATTAATGAGTGACTACTCCCTTAGCACCCACGTGAACAGACTTTATTATTTTTAAAAAATCTCTTTGGCCATTTTTTTTTTAGATTTCCTCTATGGGGTCCTCTTTCTTTTCCCACCCTTTCATTTCTGAGGCTTACCAGAATGTTATCCTTAGCTCACTGGTCTTCCTTCTCCCCACAGACTCCTGCAGATCACCAACTGATGTGTTTTGTAGTCGCTAATGCTGTTGACACCGAATTATTTATCTGTCTCTCCCAAGCTCCAATTGAGTATTTCCCCTTAAAAGTCTCACAAATACAGCATACATCCCCACACCTGATCTTTCTCTTTTCTTCTAGCATAGTTGGTGGTCCTATCATCCTCCTGGTACCCAAGGTAGAAACTCAAGAGAACCATTCCTGTCTCTCACCCTGTCCCTATGCAATCACAGAGATGTTCTGGCATTACTTCCTAAGTGTTTCTTGAATCCATCCTCTCTGTTCTATCCCTACTATTTTGCTTAATTTCTTAATCCATTTCTGACCTAAAAATTGCAACATATTCCTGAGTGTTTCAGCTACCATTCTTCCTCCCTACAGTTCCAAACAGCTGCTGCAAAGAGTTCTTGACAACAGAAATATAATCATCATTGATTTTTTAAAAACCCATAAACAGCTGTTACTTCGTGCAGTAATTCCCAACACTGTTACCTCCCATCTGACAATCTCTCTTGGTTCCTCGCTTGCCAGTCCCTGCCTCCCACTTTAAACTCTAGCAGTAGTCAACTGCCTATAGATACCAAAATAACGCAGAACAAGAATTTTGTGATTTCATAAACACTTGTTTTCCTAACTACATTGTCTGTTATACTAAAAACTTAGTAATAATGCTTATTGAGTACTTACAATGTGTTTGAGGTTGTACCTTGCTCTTGTACATTCCATTATTGGATTTAATCCATAAAACTACTTGAAGATAGCTATTGTAGAACTATTATTATCATTTTAGAGATTACAAAACCAAAGAACAAGAAAATAGTTGGCCTAGGACCTAAATTCAGGAATTATAACTATAGAATCTGCATGTGACCATGCTCAGCTAGGCTCCAAGTGCTTCTATCCAACTTTCTACACTTAGTTCAGGCACCACCTCCAGGAAGACTTCCTTGAATAATGAACACCATCACCCTTCTATCCTTGATTGGAGGCCTTTCTTCTGATCCCCCAGAGCACTCAACATATCTGTGATAATAGTGAGCATCTTTCAGGACAATCATCTGTTGATGTGTCTTTAGCTCCCACTAGATGTGACTCCTCAGTAACAGGGATTATGTTTTATTTATATTTGTATTCATAGTGCTTTGCAAAGTCCTTCATATAGTGGTCACTCAATAAGTAGTTGCTGAACTAAATGTAAACAGCTCTGTTTAGCCCAGACTTCTCTGTTTAAACATTTACTGGACATTTCTGCTTAAATACCCTCAGTACTTGGGGCCAACTTAGAACAAACAAAATCCGTACATTCTCCTTACTACTGCCCAAGATCTTCCTTAACACTGTTGATTCCTTTCTTGATTAATGTACCAATATCTATTCAATTAACCAAATCAGAAACCTGGGAATCACCCAAGATTTGTCTCTCTTTTATGGTCAATAATTAACCAGTCACCAACTGTTCGCAGATATAGCCTCTAGAGCACAGGTAGCAAACACAAGGCCCATGGGCTGAATCTGGCCCTCCACCTTGTTTTATCCGGCCCAGCACCTTGTTTCTACCCAGTGGCAGCACCGAGCTCCTTGCCTCTAGTTAAGGAGTAGTTACATTTATGCAGTCCTAAAATTACATTCGGCCCTTTGAAGGCAACTGCAAAGCTGATTTGGCCCCCGGTGAAAATGAGTTGGACACCCCTGCTCTACACCTTTCTTAAATCCTTTCCCTTTTCCATGATCCCAGTGCTTCTTATGCTTTCCTCCATTCCAGCAGTTATCATAAAACACTGTGATTATTATGGGCATATCATAATCTTCCTCCTTGCCACTGGCCTGCAAACTTGAGAAAAAGAATCATCTTTTAATTTGTGTACCCCTAAATCCTGTCTCCTCTTGAGTAATGACTTGAGACTTGGGTCAAATGACCCATCTCATCTCTTAGTAGCTAATAGCTTATCCCTGTACTTTGAAGGAACCTTAAAGAGGAAATTTCTTTCACTGGGGCTCATGCCTGTGATAGCCATTTGAGCTGTTTATAAGTATTCCAGTTCTTCTCTCCTTCTAGGTGTATTACAGGGGTGCACTTTCCTGTCCATTCTGAAGCTAGGTCAGCAGGACTTGATTTAACCAATGAAAACAGAAGTCGTTGGGATATCTCTGGGGAGAAGCTCTAAAAGGTAGTACACAATCACTCCCTCCCCTTCCCCTCGTGACAGTGATCAGGGAGGTGTGTATGGATGGGGTTTTTGTCACATGAAATGTGAGTAAGAGATACACTTTCGCTATATTAAGCCATCAAAGTATTAGGATTATTTGTTACTGCCACATCACTGAGCTCATCCTCACCAGTGTGATATCCTTGGGTACTAGCATTTTCTCTTCTGGAGGGGTGGTGTTCAGGGGAAATCAGGCTGCGTGTCCCTTCCTTGTCAAACCGATGTTTTTATCCAGATGAATTCAGGTGAAAATTGGCACTAAGGGAAGCTGTAAAATGGAACTGGGTCCCAACTTGGCAATATTCAACCTGAGAATTATGTATGGAATGAAAAGGGTAATCGTATTTGCTTTGAAGAATAATTATGAGCTAATTGTATGTAAGAAGAGAGTAACTGCTTCTGTTCATCTGAGTCTTTTTCTCTCTACTGCGTGCAGCATACCGGCCAGTGCAGTCAGGGGTAAAATGCCTCCCGGAGCACCGCTGGAGAGACCCAAGGATTAATGATGCAAATATTTGATTGGAAATACTTAATTAGGACATTAAGTGAAAAGTCTGTCCTCAAAATAGCTCAACATGGGAAATGGGATAACATTATAGCCACACTTATTAAGCATTTAGAGTTTGCAGTACACCACTAATTCTAAATAGTCTGCATCCTAGGAAAAAGCTCCGTAGATACTAACAGTTTTGACCACCAGCTTCTCCTTGCTGGAAGTCGGTAGTTGAGTCTGCGTGACCCTTCACTGGCCGCATTGCTCACCCTTCCTCTGCAAGGATCTGAATGCCCAGATAATCCTGCAGTGTAAAGATGTTGCTGAAAGTCAGTGTGAACTCCCTTCTCATTTCAATGAACTTCCTCTCATGGAGACATTTTGCTTCCTGTAGCTTCTTATCCTATCGTACTTTCTTTTCTTTTTCTATAATTGTTGTCTATCCTCTGAACATTTTCCACTTCTGTTCTTTTGTTCACTGTTTTCTTGCTTGCTGTTTTCATTTATGCAGGATGGAACTGTTTTTTCTCCTCTAAGAAAACTGTCCTTCATCAGAAAATACCTGATTTTGTAGCTGTGTTCAAATGCCCTTTTTCCCCCTCAGAAAAATAAACCAAATGCTACGATCCTTTCTGATGAAGAATTATCAAACACTCCTGGGTCTGGTCCTCCTCCATTAAGCCTTCCTTGATTCCTTTCAGACAGAACTACCTCTTGTGCTAAGTAGCACTTTGTTCTGTTCTCTATGGTAACACTGTACTGCTGTATTTTGACTTCCCTCCTTAAAGGTCTGTCTCTTACATCATACACGAAACTCCTTAAAAGCACAGAGCCTGTTTTATCCATTTTTACACCTCTGGTCCCTCGGAGAGCCTAGCACACTATTTCTGGGATAGGTCCCATTAGCCCCGCCCTGCACTATGTTAACAGAAGTCTGAATTGCAGCCCTTGGGTTGGATGAGACCAGCAGGCACGTCTGTTTGGTCCACCAAGGGTTGCCCGGCACAAGTCTAAACTATTTGTAATTAATTGCCCATTTGAGGAATAGGGACAGTTATCATCTTAAAAATCCAGATTTTTAGCTCATTCTTAAACAACAACAACAAATTGAGAGATCAGACAACACTGAGCTCACACTCCAACAGAAAAGCCGCAGCCCTAGCTGGGAGCAGCTACTGGTCGGAGTGGGCACTGCGGCTCCCGGTCTCCAGGTGACCACCGTTTGCCAAGAATGGCAGAAGTTGCCCATCAGCTGTCACAGCAGCACTTGAACGATGGGCTCCGCAGGGACGATTTTCAGGTCAGTGGTTTCAGGACAGAGCAGTCTCCTGACTGTCAGAGATGAGGAATTAATGTTGACACTGGCCGGGACCTCTGGCCGGGGAAGCCCTGCCCTGGCTTCCTCTCTCCCTCAGGGTGATAGCGCTTTGGTCGGGCTGCTCCAAACTGGAGCATGCTTGCCATTCTGCTGCTCTAGAAAATCCACTCCGAGTTCAGCTTCCAGTTTTAAGGTGTGAGGACTTAAATAACGAGAGAGCAAAATGGTAACCTAGTCACTCTTTATCCAGATGGCTTCTGCAGCCTGGATTTGGGGCTTGACCCTGGAATTTTACTCACATCAAAGCATTAGTGTCTGTTTCTCTCTTTGCCTTTTTCTCTTCCCTTCCATGCTTCATAATAAATGTATTCCTGTCCTTCCCATGCTAAAGATCCCCAGCAATTTCTTGACCATCTTTATATTTTAATCTTATTTATCTTAACTTTTTGTCTCTGTACATATTTTATATCTTAAAATGTGTGGAGTTTTAGGAAGTAGAAAAAGTAAGCCTACACAAAAAATCAGTGTAGAAAATAAAAATGCTCTAGTCTTTTTTTAAATTTCGTAATTGATGTGTTCCACACACAACTTTAAGTCCACCTACACTCACTGAACCTTATCTTATGATCATTTTGAAAATTACTTTAAAACATGATTTTAGTGGAAATATATATTCTACCCATGGCTGTATAAACATTATCTAATCTTTTCTTTATGTGTAGATACTGAAATGACATACATTTTTTTCACTTTATAAGAAAATCTTTCCCCTAAAATTTAACTAGTCTCTTGGAGTAGGTTTCTCAAAGTAAAATTACTAGCTCAAAAATTGAGAACATTAAAAAAATTGCCCTGACCACTGTGGCTCAATTGGTTGGGAGTCACAAAGTGGAGGGTCACTAGTTTGATTCCCAGTCAGGACACGTGGCCCGGGTTGCCCCTTAGGTCCCAGTCAGGGTGTGTATGAGAGGCAACTGATCGATGTTTCTCTCTCACTTCAATGTTTCTCTCCTCCCCTCCCCTCTCTCTAAAAATAAGTAAATAAAACCTTTTTTAAAAAGGAACAATAAGAAATTTTTGGTAGCATATACTGCAAAATCGCATTTATAAATCCACTCTTATTACCTTGCCTGCTGAGCATCAGAATGCATGGCTATCTCACCTGCATTATAAAAATTTTTAAATCTGTAATAGTCAGAAAGTTTACAATTTTGTTTTCATTTGTATGTGTTTGATTATTACTGAGGCTACATATTTTTCATATGTTTATTTTTCATTGTACTGCTTCTTTTCTTTCTCAATTGTTGATATTTGTTGCCTACATAATATTTGTTTTCTATTGTCACACTGAAGATTTCTCTAACAGAAAATCTCCCTTACACCTTTAGGTTAGTGGTTTTGTGTCTATTACATTTGCTGCACATATTTCTACCAATTTGTCACAGGCCTTTTTATTAATAGGACTTTTTACACTTAGCATAGCTCATCAATTTTGCTTTCTCTTTCTTTTATGCTTAAAAGCTCTTACAAATTGTAATTAGTAAGAGGAGAGAGGCATTAATTAACCTTATTGCAGTAATCACTTTGCAGTATATACAGTTATCAAATCATCACATTGTACATCTTAAACTTGCATGTGTTATATGTCAATGATATCTCCATAAATCTGGGGAGTGATATTTTAAAAACCCCTTTACATACCTGAGAGAAATTAAATAGCCACCTATATTTTCTTCTAGGATTTTTTGGTTTTAGATTTGACATTTAATTTGCCAATCCATTTCATACCTGTGGTTTTGGGACAACGTTGTGAGGAGAAATGATGCTTCATATAATGCTGAGTATATGGCAAGTGACCAAAAAGGGCACCAGGATATTTCTGAATAAGTATTTTTAAACAGCATTTCGTATGTGATGCACCCTTATTGTGCATCAATAGGCAGCCCGCTAGGTCTGCTGAAACACTACACAAGCAATTTGCTGATTTTTCTGTAGCTCCCTCTTCTCCTACTGCAGTTTTAGTGGTTTTGTCTCATAACAAGTAAAGAAGTCCCCTGAGTTATTGTTTTTGAAATGTTCTTAATTATTTTTATTCTTTGAGAGTAATTCAATAACTTAATTAGTTTATCTGCACCCCAAATTCCACTGGGATCTTTGTCTTAATTTTGTTAAATCGAAAAATAAATTTGTTGTTAAAAATTAATTAGTAAAAATATCACATTTTAAAATATTGATTTGCCCAAAAGGAAAAAGAAAATAACAGCTAACCTTTGTGAAGCTTACCATATGCCAGAGGCCAATCCAAGGTGTTTACACCTGTAACTCATATAATCTCTGCAACAGTTTCCGGAAGAAGGTGCACATTTACAAGTGAGGGGATTCAAGCCCAGATTGGAAAGCAATCCTGAAAAAAAAGTTACTGGTGATGACAGACGTTAATTAAATTTACCGTGGTAATCACTTCACAATATATACATATATCAAATCATCATATTGTGTACCTAAGACTAATACAACGTTATATATCAGTTATATCTCAATAAAACTGGAAAATGAAGCAAAAAATAAAAATATTTTAAAAATATTTTTAAATTAAAAAAAAAAAAATCCCTGGCCTTATAATCGTGTTTTTCTTCAGTAGTTATCCCAGTTCATGCTCCCTCTGTCTCTTTATTGCTTTCTTATTGTCACATTTTTTCTATTTTTTATTTTCTGATTTTTTTCTATATCTACTTTGTCTCCTTTAGTTTATCCCTATGTAATTGGTCATATTAGGCTATTCTGATGTTTAGATTTAGTTGATCTGAATAGCTAAACTTCATTTAAAGAAACAACCAATATGATACTGTATTTGACCTTTGTTGTGAGCCAGGGCCCCATACCCCACCTGAATCCCAAAAAGGGGGACCGGTGACTTCTGATGCAGACACGAGTCAAACAGAAAGTCAGAATGTACAAGATGAGGGGGAAAGATGAAGTAGCAGAAGAGAAGCTTTAGTATGAAATTTCACCTCCATCTTTAACTTGAAGGAAGCTGAGTATTTATTTGTTCACTTTAAAATTATTGAGTACCCACTGTTTGTCAGGAAGAGAATCCTGACACTTTACCCTTCATCTATTAGGGACTATGCATCTATGGGGGAAGAAAACTTCCTGAGTCCTAAAGAGCCCCAGGCTATGCCAGCGAGGAATGGGGAATTGTCTTCCTTTTGCTTTTATAAAAACAAAACATTGTCTCCCATTTTTCTTTTATAGAAGCCGAGACCAAAAAGAGAGTTAGAAGAAAGGTGGGGTGAGAAATAGGTGAAGAGGTGAAGAGGTATATGGTCAATAATACTGTGATAAGTTTGCACTGTGACAGATGGGTACCAGAATTAGTGGGGTGATCATATTTTAAGGTATAAAAATGTCAAATCACGATATTATATGCCTGAAAGTAATGTAACCAATTTAAGATTGTATATATGAACTCTATGTAACTTTTAAAAATTAATTTTAAAATGCTAAGTGATCTTTTTAAAAAATATTTTTATTTATTTTTAGAGAGAGGAGAAGGGAGGGAGAAAAAGAGGGAGAGCAACAAGATTGCTTACCTGATCAGGAACCGAACCAGGAACCCTTTGCTCTGCCGGACACACCCAACCAACTGGGCCCCACCAGACAGGGCAGTAAATAGTCCTTACTTCACAGCTCATTCTAGAGCAGAAAAGGGCTATAGGTCATGATTTACATGACAGAATGACAATTCAACTCAATTAACATGGACTCTTGGAGCATTTCCATATTGAAGTAACTATTCTCAGCCTTTGGGGACTGGACTTTCATTCCCAAAGGGCCTCCTAGAATCCAATTCTGGCCCTTGAAACCAAGACCAGATCTCAACCTGGCTGGAGGAACCTGAAGCCACAGCAAGTCCCAGTGTGACATGCAGGCTATCGGCCACGCCGCATGCCCTGAGCCTGCTGTTCCCTGCGCTGTGCCAGAGTGGGCATATGCTGGGGTGTCCCAGGATCTTGAGGGGAGAGTCAAAATGGCATGGGGCCAGTTTGAGGCGAAGCTTCCATTGCTCTTCTTAATGGTGCGAGTGGAAATGGAGCCAGAGGAAAAGTACAAAATGCCATTATTGAATCTAATGGGGTGAGATGAGGACACATAAGATAAAACTTTCGGACTCTCTGAGGTAGGATCTGTTTATTTGTATTAAATAGGTTTTTAAAAGCAGCCAACAATGAAATAGCTGCTGTAGTTACAGATTTCACCCTCTTGGCTTCACTTCAGCCTATTTTCTCCAACCTCATCTGTCACCATGTGTAGGTACGTTTTTTTTCTTGTGATGAGTACTTTTAAGATCTCTCTTAGCAACTTTCCAATATGCAATACAGTATTAACTATAGTCACCACGCTGTGCATCACATCCCTGTGACATTTATTTTATAACAGGAAATGTGTACCTTCTGACTCTATTCACCAACATGGGTAATTTGTGGAGGGGCGGGGCTTGGTTAGAAGAGATGCTCACAGGAATGTGTCATGGCTTCAGGATTATGCTGTTATTATATATATATGATACATATATATGTAATTATGCGCACGCACGCACACACACACACATATTTCCCTGTCCTGGTTTTGGACTCCACAAAACTGAATAGAGCTCAGCCCAATTAATTTTAGAGGCTGCCTATTATGTCAGGCTAAGCAAGCTTCCTGGTCAGAGAGAGCCACATGTCCCAATAAGCATCGTGACAGGCAGATTTGGAAGAAGAGGGGAGGAAATTGAGCAGGGGCAGGGAGGCTGCCAGATGGTGGGGGCAGAAGGAGGGAATGCCTGCAAGGCCAAGTAAAAGAAACAGCTCAGAGAGAAATTCCCATCTGTGGGGAGGGTGTGAGAGCAGAAACACAGAGTGGTAATAAGTAGAAAGTACAGAAGAGTATTGGAAAACAGGAAGCCATTTTCAATGGAGATCTTCCATGAAAGAGCAGGAAGGAAATAATAACTAGAACAATGCACATCAAGAAAACGTGTATCCGTTTTATTCACAAATGAAGGCGGACCATTCTCAAAGAGTGCACGGAAGCCTCTCGAGAAGGGCACTTTTACGAGCATCGAAATGGTGCCCATTTGCCACCATTCACAGGTTGTTGTGAAATATTGCTGACTTGTTTAAACATTCCTCATTGTTACTATTAAGGCTGGCGATGCATGTTAATAAAACCAGTTTCATAAAAAACAAAGGCATGTCTCTTACCTTTTTATGAAAGAAAAATACTAGCGAATTTCATGGCCAATTCCTTTCTTTAAAGTGGAATGTGAGCTACAAATGTGATGTTTAACATACCTAAAATTTAGAATGCCCTTTTAAATTATACACACACATCACCACATGTGAGTAATTTGTTTTGCTAACTTTTATGAAGAATGAAGTACTGTTTGAACTAAGCTGTTTTCATGAATGAATATAAAATTAAGATCTTCAAATGATGGAAATTGGGTGCGAATACTATGTAAGTGAAATTCAAAGCATGAGACTCCATTTAGATTTTTATTAACCAAATGTTTCTAACAGGAAGAAAAGCACAGGGCAATGAGTTAGTCTTCTAAAACATGAAGCAAAACAGTATCAGTTAAAAATGGGGAGGGATAAAAGGAGAAGAGAAACAAGCAGAGAGTTCTGTTTCCAGGCACAGGAAGGAGTTTGGGTGTGTGTAGTGTGGACAGACAGAAGCACATACGTGGAGGAGCGCAGTGCAAGAAGCCTTTATTTTCACAAATAAATTGGCTTGGATCTGACAGGCCTTGGCCAATGTTAAGACCATGCCACCTTCTGGTTGCCATGTGCATGACAGGCACTCACACTGGTTAAGGACGAGCATTTCTCTTTCTTCAAAACTTAACGCTGAAGGGAAGCAGCAGATAGGTTACTTGTGCTGTTCACCCTCACCCCTGGGAACTGCACTGGAATGAGAACACGATCCATAAATGTACTGCAGTGACTGCTCAGCTTGAAAATCTGAGTTTGCTTTCTAAGCTTGACCCACTGTGATGGTGTATGACAGGCCAGACACCAGCACAGACAGGGCTGCCACCGTGAGAGCAGGAGGGGTCAGGTGCCCCCTTCTCCCTGGTTCCACTCTGAACTTTTTAAAGTCGACGGGGAAGATGCCAGCATGCCGGCAGAACTGGGAAACAACAAGTGAACCTGTAAGCTAATTTGAGACCAACTCTTAACACACCACTGTGGCCACATGATGATGTGGGGAACTACATTCTGCCAGAATTCCGCCATCATTTCAATTTTCCGAAGTCGGATCAATGACGGTGTCATGGCTTTGGGAGTCTTGGCTGGAGAGGTGAGCTCCGTGATGACATACCTGTGCCACCACACCAGGGCGTCCTATATGAAGGGCTACTGGAGGACCACGACCCCCCATTTTATGCAGGTGTCTGCTGAGGCTGCATATTTGTTTGATAGTGTTTGAAAGGACGATCACAAAAGAAAAGTATTTTTTCCATGTGCATTGGTTAGGAGTTTGTATGTCTTCATCAAAATTAGCCCTAGAAACCTTAAAATTCTATATTTGTGTGTCTATATAGAGGTGATTTTATTTATACAGGCAGAATAAGACTAACTGAATAATTGGACTTTACATTTTATCAATAGAGACTTCAGGCAACTCGATACCGCATCACCTCCGGCCCACTTTCATTCGCCACTTTCCCCTACAGATACCCTTAGCCTTAAAAAACACAGCAGGAAGCTAGTAATACTTTTACCACAGAAAGAAGTAAAGTTTTACTGGAAGGATCCAGATGATGTCTTTGACTTTCTATTTTGCTTTGCCTATGTTGACAGAAACTCAAATATTTTGCAAATTGAACCATTTCTGAATCTACAAATAAAAGGATCAGTGAAAGGGTAGCTAGAAAAAAAGAAAATGCAGGCTTCCTTTCAAAAGCTAAATTCAGCTGCTGTTCTTGCACCCAATCATGGTCATGACTAGATATTGGGATTTGCTCTATGTAAAATTGGATTGTGAAGAGTAAAATCATCTACAATAAGGTTTTAAAGAGTACTCCCGCAAAAAGTAGAGCGAGATCAAAGTGTGAGGTTAAATGCATGTTGCAAAGAGAACCACTTGAAAATGGATTAAAAACCAGTGAACCTCAGGAGCCAGCTTGAGTGGCTCCCATCAGCTACACCGGGACCAGCTGTGAATTAAGATAAATCATAAGAGTAAACGTTTGTAGCTTATCGAATAGGGTAAAACCCCCATGAGTCCATGCTAACATGAATACATAAACCAATGAGTGAGAAGGAAAAGCTTCCCTTTACAGTGGAAAGGCAACTAAGAAAGATGAAAGAAATCATGAAATAAGAATATCATCGTTTTTTACCCACCATCATAATAACTGATTCAGGGAAGTGTCATTAACGGACACTGAAGGTAGGTTTGAGAAGGCTTGTTTATATAATCTACTAGCATCTCTCACAAAACAGTTACTCATTAAAACATGTAAAGTAGGAACTTGAACGGGGACGAACTTGGTAAGTATCCCCTTAACCAAGGGATCAAAGGTCACATCAGCAGCAAATGCACGAATCAGGTATTGTGCTTCCTGACATGAAGCACTGAGAAGAATTTAGCATCACTTCTGTGATATTCTTGCCAAAAGCACAAAGCCTGAATCCATATTTATAATGAAACAGATCTGCCCAAAATGAGGGGCATTCTATAAGATCATTGGCTTGCACTAAAAAAATTTTTTAAAAAGGCAGTGTCGAGAAATACAAAGAAGTCTCAAACACCATTCCAGATTAAAAAAGACTAGAGATACAGTGACTTGAATGAAGCACACTGTTTTGAATTCTCTTTCTTATAAAAGATGTTGATTGGAAAAAATCTAAATAAAGATTTATAGATTAGATAGTAGTATTGTCTCATCATTAGCCTCCTAATTTTGTTAATTCTACTCCAGTATAATTAACAGAGAAATCTCTTTGTTTTTAGGAAACACAAACTGGAGTACTTAGATGTAAAGGGGCTTACTCTCTGCAATACACCTTAAATTATTTAAAGAATTGTGTATGTAAGAAATCTTTGTATTATTCCTGTAATCTTTGTACAAATCTGACATTTTCAAAGAAAAACACTTAAAAAATCAGTAAATTTAATGAAACCCTCATTTCTTTTGGTTCACATAGTGCCAATGAACAGGTAACTCTCATTCTTTTTAATCAAAAAGCAAGTTGTTTGCTCTGGCCTGGTAGCTCAGTTGGTTAGTGTATCATCCTGATGAGCCAAAGTTGCAGGTTCGATCCCCAGTCAAATCTCTCTCTCTCCCCTCCCTCCCTCCTTTTCTCTCTCTGTCTCTCAAATCAATAAATAATTTTCTTTTTTTCAAAAATCAAGTTATTTCTGTCTCAGATATACTCCACTTCAGAAGTTGAAGATGAATTTGGCAGCCATGTCTTTTCAGCTATACTCTGTGCACTCAGCTGCCAATCAGCTTCCTTTCCTATTTGAGCTTCATACTTTCTCTTCTCTCTGCAATTTGCTTCTTCTTTCATTCAAAGATCTTTACTGGTGTCCCATTTGCAGTACACTACGTGAATTGCTGGGTATTCAGAGGGCAGTCAGACTCAGCTCCCAGTCTAAGACACACACAGGGAATTCTAGTAAAGTGTATTTAATAAGTGCAACGATAGAGGGAAATGCAGGGAGAAAATGATAACATGGATGACTTCGGGGAGTTGTGACAAGGGAACAGACGTGTACCAGAGAGGCCAGGGATGGAGGGAGATTAAAGACATTGAGGGGTACGCAGTTTGTGGTAGGGTCTCCCAAGGACCTGCTCTTGTGGGCCACCAGCTCACTGGTGAGGGTGTGACTGCACACGGGCAGGGGCTGGGTCAGACCCTGTTTGCCCCAATGGGAGGCATGCAGGGGTGTCAAACTCATTTTCACTGGGGGCCACATCAGCCTCGCGGTTGCCTTCAACAGGCCAATGTAATTTTAGGGCTGTGTAAATGTAACTACTCCTTAACAGTTAAATGAGAGCTCAGCACTGCTACTGGGTAGAAACAAGGTGCCAGGCCAGATAAAACAAGGTGGAGGGCTGGATTTGGCCCACGGGCCTTGTGTTTGCTATCTGTGCGAGGGATCATGCTTAAATTTGTATATTGGAAGGATCCTTTCTGCTCAGTCTCCCTTTACAATTCCTTTAGTTATATATTGACTGTTTTTCCTCCCCAAATAACTGTTGTAGGTCATATGCTGTGCTAGCCTGATGCACACATGACAAAAAAAGTGTGATTTCTACTCTTACAGGGCATCTCTGTTCTGTGGTCTCTGTAGATTTTTTCTTTTTGTTTGTTTACATTTGAACTTGAACCACGTTTAAAGATCACTGTAAGTTGTACTTGGTCTGCCCTGTATTTATTTGTGCTTCTTAACCTCACCCTGGAACTCACAAGCCTGCTGCCATTATTAAGCCAGCAGAAGGGCAATGCATTTGAAATAAACTACAGTGCATAGTAAGGCAAACTTTACGTTTCCCTAGCCAAGCCCCAAGTAGCCGATTTAAACTGTATTCAAAGCCTCATGCACAGTCCTAGCAGGTAATAGTGAAATGATAGAATTCCCTAAAACCCATCTTTCTAACCCATTTACTTAACAATATTCCTGTCATCTTAACATTTATAAGATAAAATAATTGTTTCATTTGTATAATTCTGAAATGTAGTTAGCCATTATTTTCAATTATTTTTCCTCATATATTATGATCATTTATATCCATACTTAGTACACTAATTAGGCTAATGGCCTCTAGTTCTGTGCTGTAGTATTTTATTTCGTGGTGTTTGAAAGCTATCTTGTATGGAATATTATTTCTACTGTATAAATTCACATTTTATTGTTATTTTTAAGATATATTTTTATTATAAGGGTCAGCAAGGAAAAAATACTCAAGGTCGTTCAGATTTCCTTGAAGAACATAATACATGATTCAATCAAAGCACCTACTGTGTGTACAACATTTGGTTAGGAGTTCCCAGAGGACACTGAGGAAAGAACATGGACAGGGAGAGATGAGACTGCTCTAGAAAAATGTATCGGTAATCGGAGAAATAACAGATTTCTCTAATACAGATAACGCCCACATGCTTTGGAGTCAAAATTTGCTTTTGAATCTCCTCAAGCTGCTACTTTCCAGCTACGCAAGTTCAGGCAAGTTACTTAGTCACTTGAAGGCTCAGTTGCCTTGTGTGTAAAATGCAGATAATGGCACATGGGTACCCCATCTTTTTCTGTTCACTCTTAGCCTCTACCACATGCCCTGTAAGGGATTTAAATGGTCCTTCTTCATCCCACAATTCTGTGGGCCTCAGTTACTTTAGGAAAGAGACACTAAAGAGTAGAAAAGTAAATGAATGACTTGACTTGAAGTGTAGAATACTTACAGATCCTGGGATGAACTAAATAAATCAAAAAGTGATTTTCGGGGTTTTAATAATCAAAATATTTGAGCTACTATCTTATTTCCTCTTCTTGCCTTGCCTTCCGTACATTCCATCCAATTACTTATTTTAAAAAATGGACTTCCATAATTTTTGTTCACTTACTTTGTGCATTTCCATTGTTACTACCTTTCACCAGGCCCCTCTGCCTCCTTTCCCTCCTTCCTGGATTATTAGCAAAAGTTTTCTCACCTGTGTCTGACCTGCCCCTCTCTGGCCTGTCCTATGCGTGGCAGCCCAGACTACTCTGCTCAAGACCGTGTCTGTCTTGTGCTCGAACTGCTCTGTCCTTTAAAGCTCTCACTACGCTGAAACCAGTTTACCCTTCACATTCCTTGTACTTCACTGAAAACAAACAGCTCACTCGTGTGTCCTGTATCCATGTGTGATTCCAGCCGTGCTGTGTCTCCTCCTACAAAAATCTTCTCTCTCACTCTCACACCCACTCCAGTGCAGCACGGACAAATTCAACCTTCCTCAAGCCTCAACTCAATTACTACCTTCTCTTTGGGGTCTCTACTGAGTCCCCTAATTGGACATAATCTTAACCCCCTTTAATTCCCATACACGTTGTTTTGGAGAATCTGCTTTTGAATACAATCCTTTAAAATCTCAATGTGCTGCACTTCTCTTGAAGAATTGCCACTTCTTCCCCTTTAAAATGGTGTGTTTGTGCAGGGTGAAATCGCTGCTTACGAGGGCTCCCTGCAGGACTTGAACGGTTAGCATTTCCAAGGTCTTTAGCACACTGTCTTCATACTGACATTCAGAGAACGGATGAATGGCTTTTAATCAGAGCATTTATTCATTTATTTACTCAACAAATATTTACTGAGGACCTTCTAAGTGTGAAGCACTCTTGCAAGTGCTGGGATGCACCAGTAAGCCAAACAGACCGAAATTTCTGCCCACGAGAAGTTTCAATTTTAGTGCATGAGAAGGATGAGGGAGGACATGACAAAATAATAAACAAAATAAGTAAGAAAAATGTGTAGTATTCTAAAAGGTGCTACTGCCATGGAAAAGAAGTTAGAGCAGTTTAAGGGGCCCTGGAAGGGCTAGGTGGGTGTTGGTTAGGGTTGCAATTTACACCAGTTTGCTTGCGGAGAAATTTGAGCAAAGACTGGAAGGAGAGGAGGGAGTGAGTCCTTCAGATGTTGTGCGGAAGGGCATTCCCAGCAGAGGGAAAAGCCACTGGAAAACCCTGAGGTAGGACGCATATCTGGTGTGTTTCAGCCACAGCAAGTCAATGCCTTTGGCAGAGCAGATGAGATGGGGAGAGGAATTAGGTTGGATTTATGGAGGAATTGCGCACAGGGAGGGAGATGGATCACATAAGGACTATGGCCTCTCCTCTGAGAGAAATCTGGAGCCGCTGAAGGGTTTGGAGCTGAGGTTGGTGTAATCTGGTCTTGCCTCTATCGTATTTTACTCTCATTTCATGTTCATCTTTTGTGAGTAAAGAGGTTGACCTGAGAGAAAGGGGTCTGACAGAGTCCAACTAATTGAAGCATGTGTAATCAGTGGGCCCCAAAGAATTGGAAAAGCGCTTCGGTCTCTGACTGGCCAGCTCAGAGACAACAGAGATGAAAGGGTGGCCGAAAAGGAACCCACTGATGCTCCCGCGGCTCTGGCTTCTTGTGTCCGACACAGTCCATAAGCTGTTGCTCCCCCTTTGTCCACACACACTGACCGGAAGCCTCTGGTCTTCCCGAAATTTCATGTAAAGATTCAGGTCTTCTAGCAATTGCTTTCAGATAGTTTTGGCTAATATACGAGATTTTGGTCTTACGTTGTTAAAGTATAAAATAACAGCAAAGGTTCAGTTACAACTAGTATTCCATGAAATTGTCCAATAAGCTCCTGGTTTTAAAAACATCATCCCTATTCTGCTTTCCAAGCAAATAGGGGAATTTTTAATAAGGGCTGTTGTATTTTTTTCCTCTCCTATTACAACCTCCTGTGTGAGGACTAATGATTGGCTCAAGATAGGTCAGCATCAGGAAGAAGATGGAAAGGAGTGGCTGTGCCTCACACAATGACTCCATGGTGGCACATGGTTGGGGCAGGACTCCCGTCCTTGCCATGGGTCACAAGTCATTCTCGAGGCACTGGAGAAAGAGTCCCATGGAGTCCTCCTCATGAGGAACCCAAAGCGCCTGGGATCTTGCTCATCTCCTTTCATGCTTATGTGGTCCTGCTCTAGCGTATTACAGGGACTTGACTGTATTACGGGTGAGGTGGTGCTGATGTGGGACTGATGCTAGCCTCCTGATTCTAGTGAACGTGGCCATGGCCACTAACCACGGTGAATTTGGGGAAGAAAAGTCTAACCCGAATTCACAGTTCACTCAATCACAGAAAAGAAACTGGGGCAGCGGTCCAGACCTAGGCCCAGCCAACAGATGTCGGGGGTGGCCTCCGTACCCTGGCCCCTTGATTCCTCTCCTTCCTCGCCGCATGAACTTGGGGATGCCATGTGGCTTGAGTTTCAGGAGGCCCATTTGTCATCGGGGATGACAAAACTTACTTGGTATTAATACTGTTGTCAGAGTTTTAGTAATCACCTCTTACTGAGGACCTGGCAAATTGTCACTCTTCAATAAATGCAAATTTATAACCTTAAATAGCTCTAATGTTATATCAAATACAACTTTTGAGAGTCATGCATTTTGGCAGTTTACCTTTAACCCATGTAAAAGATGAATGACTTTTTCCTGATACTAAATACAAGTGGCACTATTGAGTCCACATGCATTTTAGAAAACTTGATTTTCAAGATAATTCTTCCACTGGGCTGGTAACAATGAAGTAGAAATTGCTGTTTAGCTATATATAATATTCCATAGTTATACAGAATACTCCCAGAGGAGGTATTGTGAAACATCAACAGGCAGAAAGAATCGGTGAGTGAATTTTAAAGTCTGTTTTTCCCCAAAGATTTTTCAAGAAAGATATATTTTGCACATTGAGGTTTTTAATCCTTTCCTGCACAGATATTTTGGGGGATGTGTTATATGCCTGGCCCTGAGAATAAAAAATGGCCGTGCCTCAGCTCCTACCCTGGAAAAGTTTTCAGCCTGGCAGATGGAACACTTTACTTTGTATTATATTACAGTGGGATGAGTTCCAGCAGAGTGTAGCCACACCTGGGGGCAGAAGGATGAATCTGATGATCTCTTGCTGTCTGTTCCAGCTGAACGATTCCATGACTTTTGGAGGCCATTCCCTGCTAAGACAGAACTGAGTGCTGTGTGCTGATGGGGAAAGGATAATTAGGATAAAACAACTGTTAAGAACTTTCATTTTTGCAAGTGGTTAATGTTACTAATATATCCATTTTTCAACAGATTGTTGCTCCTTAATGATAATGAAAAATGTCCCAGTCTCTGTAAGCTATTTTTCCCTATTATTGAAATTATGACCACCAATTCCCATTCCTGCACATAAAAGAAACCCAGGCAGGAAACCCAGAAAGTAACTCTCTGATATTTGCATGTCCTCCCTGTTGGAAATAGGGGTTTGGGCTGCTATGTAGACTGAATCTAAGGACTTAAAACAAAAGGGGGTTTGGGGAGCCACTGCCAAGGGCAGGCTCTGATACAGGGACAGACCTTGGACCTTCTGCCACAACTGGAGCCGTTCTCAAGCTGTTTAACTTGTGATTATTTTCTCCTGTTGCCTCTTCTTTGAAAACTAATTGTAGATGTGAAATGGCCATGTTTAAATAATTCATTAAAAAATAATAAATCCAGAGGAAAGTGACAAAGATATAGGGAACCTGGTGAAGCAGGGGTCAGGTCCATCATAGTTTTCCGAGTGCTTTCCTTACTCTGGAGTGTTTAATTATGCCAGTCTGCCTGTTTGGCCCTGGGTTGGTTTTGTTCTTTCAAGGGACTTGCTGAGCTAATTCTACATTAGAACACACTGAGCAGCAGCTTCCTCACTGTTCACGAAAACATTTGTAAATGCTGTTGTTCTGGCATTGGGGAAAAAAAGTCAGTACCTTCTGACTGAGGAAAACTCATACATTTATAATTATATTTTTAATGTTGTAGAATAGCCTTTTAGCTCTAGCAATTATGCAAACCAATTAGACAACAGTGTTTAATGTAGGCAACTAAATGCCCAGAAGATTTTTAACTATAAAAACAAGAGCTTCTGCAAGTTTGGGAGGTTCTTCCAACCAGACAATTAATTGAGCCAACTCAATGGTGCCTTTGTAAGGTTTATTGCTCCTGGAACTGTTGCTATGCTTACAGAGCATTTTAAATGTTACATCCTTAAAACTTCTAGATCAATTAGTTTGTGATAGAAGGCGATATCTAGGTCTAAAATTACTTTTTTGTGCTGATATATCATTTTCAGTAATAAGCTAATTTTTTTTTTCTGTAGAACTAATTAGTAACTCAGGCCCTGGAGAAACAGCTGCATATTGGTTCTACTCACAGCCTCCTACTGCCAGGGAACGACCACCACGTCCTGCCCGGCCGCTCCTCAAGTGTGGGTGGGCAGTTAGAATAGCAGCAAGAAAGGGACTCAACAGCACCGTAAGGAAATGAGTTAGGTTTCCGTATTTCATTAAGTCTGCTAAATACTCCAAGAGCTTAGAAGCAAAAGTTGTTCAAATATCCACTGCTTCGATGATTCAATACATCCATTTAAATTTTTTTTAAATATACCACGGTGTTTCCTCTCTCACACAGTACCAAATATGTTTCTGTCTAATGCTCTGTTATTGAAAAACTGGACTTCCAAGCTGACATTCAAAGATATCCATCTGGCTCCTTAAATACAATCATGCCTCTTCCGTTTGCCCAAGTCTCCGATGAGGAGATGTTTGCCACTTAATTGCTGTTGAGGATCACAGATGATGGTTCATAAGTTCAGGCAAATTGTGGGCAGCATTTTGTTAACCAACAAGAGAGCATGCAGGTCCTTAACAATTATCCTGTAGAGCTCCATTGCCATTGCCCCTTAACGGCACCTGCCTGGACAGCATCAGGGAGACTTGTCTCACCACAAAAGCTTTTCTTGTTTAATTAACCTGTGTGCAGTTGTTATAAAGGAAACCTGTCTGCTTCCAGTTAATATATTTGCTGCTACTTTAAATATTTATTATTATGCTTGTTAAGTGAAGGGTGGAGAATAGTTTCGATGACTTCCATTAGTACGTGCTGAGCCTTTAGAGACCAGCAAATTGACTAGCGTGACGATGGCGTTGCTCTGTGCTCTGCGGACCCCAAATCCGCTTAAGAAGATGAGTGTTTCTCAACCATGAAAACATTATAGGGGGCAAGTGAGAAGCAAGGCACCAGTGACAATAATGGGTGAATTTTCATTAGAGGAGATTTCCTTAAATGTTTAACGCCATTTATGTGAAGTTTGATTTCATTTTTCTATTGACCTCATGATGTTATTGTCCCAGTGGATAAAAAACTGCACACATGCAAGTAGATATGTTTTGATTTTTCTCTTCATTTGGTTTCAGCCAAATGAAATGACAGACCGAAGTTAGGATGATATTGCTTAATGACTTGTAAGCAACAGTAATTTAAGAATCATAAGGAAATAAAGATGTATATACTGTAATATGTCAGTATTGTAACTGAAGACAATAGAAACAATAAACATGCATTATTTAGCATATTTTGTATAAAACCTAGAATAAAGTAATTATTCTTATAAAGGCTGCCAAAATTGTCACTCAAAATTTTAATCTCAAAATTTCGGTCACCTATAACTGGTCTTAGGTATGTGTTATTATTCTTTAAAACTCATGTTGGGGTGAGATCCAAGATGGAAGCAGAGTAGGTGGAAGGTACACTCACCTCCTTTCACAACCAAACTGGAGTTACAACTAAAATACAGAACAATCTATCTGAATAACTACTGAAGACCAACTGAACAGAAGTCCGGTAATCAAGAATTTACAGAAGAAGCCACAAGAAGTCTCGTAGGAAGGGTGGACACATGAAAAGGGCTGGCCTTGCTTCCAAGGGTGGAGGCTGAGATTCTGGGGGGACATCTCAGCTGCAGAGCTTCCCCCTGAGAATCATGCGGTCTCACCTCGTTCTAGGCTTCCTAGCCCAGTTCACCAGAGCCAGGAAGAAGCTCCCACGTAACATCTGGCTGTGAAAATCAGTGGGGATCCTGTCCTCCAGGGAGAGACAAGAGTCTGCTAGAGACACAAGTGCCCTCTTAAACGACCAATGCACAAAATCCCATTTGAGCCACTCACTCTGGACCCTGACAGAGGGAGCACAGAGCAGACTAGAGTTACATGAGGAGAGACTGGATATTTTGGCTCTGGAAAGGGGACAGTGGCCAGGATAACTGTGCTGAGTCACTCTCCCACACCACAGATGTCATCATTCTTGGGCGGAGTACAGCCTGGTGGTATAGCCCCACCCTCTGAACTTTCTATTGCCCCACTTTTGGGAGCTTGTGACCTGAGGAGAAGTCAGCTGTCTGGGCTGGGGTCTAGAAATCTGGGCAGACTCAGGGAGCATCAGTGATTAAGTTGTATGGCTTTGGGTCAGGCATCATTCCTCCCACTTTCCTGTGAACCTGACTGGTGCCTCGCCTTCACGGGAGACCCACTAGCCATACTCTCAGGGCTCACAGTGACCCCACCCTTCCAACTCTTGGTGCACCTGCCCTGCCAAGATCTGGAAAGAATCCAAGACAGACTGAGCTGTGTGGATCTCGGGTAGGGGCCACTCCCCTACCTTCCCCCAAGAATGACTGGCACCTCCCCCTCAGATCCAGTAGTCCCATCCTCTCTACTCCAAGCAGCCCCACCCTGCTAAAATCTGGCTTCTGGCAGAATCTAGGATAGACTGAGTTGTGTGGCTCTAGGACAGGGGCTATTTTCCCTTGGATGCCCAACTGATGCAGAGTCCCCCCTCCACACAGCCAAATCTTGGCCTGCTTGGGCCTGATAAAATTGGATGACCTCACTCTGATGACTCCCTGAGACCCCACCTGACTACAAATGTGGGAGAGCACCCAGCAGGGGGCAGCTACATTTGATATACCCTGGGACATTTGCTGAGGGTCCTCAAACCCAGCGCTGGCACTGAGTTTGAACCTGTACCACTCACCTCTACTTTGTGACTCACGGAGAGGCTACCTTATGCAACTTGAGTACTACCAGAGGCTCTTTCACTGACTGAGCCTAAAGGTGGCTAACAGGCTGAAGCAGGCAGAGACAGATCTCAGGGTGATTTAGGACTTCAGCTGACCTGCCCTCAAGTCCAGTGCTGGTAAAAGCTAGCTGTGATGCACAGCTTGGTCCTTGCCACACACACGCAGGCCCAGAAAAGGCAGCCAAAAACTGTGGATTGCTTTGCAGTTCCAAACAGGTTGTTCGAGGCCAGTCACAGGCAGCATGTGACATTGTGCTGCATAAGAGCCCCCCCACCAAAGAGGCCTCAGAACCAACACACACAGTGGCCACCATTAGATAGTATCAGAACAGGACACAATTAAGCTTCACAAGCAACATATCCAAAGCAGATCTTGGAAGGCACCTGCTGAAGCAAATTTTACTTATTGTAGTCAGCATATGCATAGCAGCTTGCACATCGTGGTCAAGATTGAGCCTCACAGTAAGCCAGCCTGAGGATGATCCTACACACAAATGGGCCAATAGCAATCAAGATTCAATTGCAAGAGGAGGGTCCCTATAACCCATACAAGAGACATTCCTGGAGCACCCAGCTCAGGTGATCAAGAGACTGTGCTGCTAGTCCCCACAGAACACCTCCTACATAAGTCCACACCACAAAGACTGGAAGTCATAGCAGATCTATCTCCTATGTGCAAACACAAAAAGAGGCAGCCAAAGTGGGGAGATAAAGAAACCAGCTCCAAATGAAAGAACAGTAGAAATCTCTAAGAAAAGAGCTAAATAAAATGGAAGTAAGCAATTTATCAGATATAGAGTTCAAAGTTACTGTTATAAGGATGCTCAACAGCAGGAAAAAAGACTTAGAAACCATAAAAAATACAAGTCAGAAATATAGAACACAATATCTGAACTGAAGAGTACACTAGAAGGATAAACAAGGAGGTTGGATGAAGCAGAGGACTGAGTCAGTAATTTGGAAGAAAAGGTAGAAAAACATATGCAATCAGAGCAGCAAAATAAAAAAGAATTTTTAAAAATAAGGGTAGATTAAGGGAACTTTGAGACAACATGAAGTGTAACAACTTCCACATCATAGCACCACCAGAAGAGGAAGAAAGAGAACAAGGGATCAAGAACCTATTTGAAGCCATAGTGACTGAAAATTTTCTTAATGTGGTGAAGAGAAAAGACACACAAGTCCAGGAAGCACAGAGTACCAAACAAAATGTACCAAAAGAGGCTCATACTAATGCAAATCATAAATAAAATAGTAAAGGTTAAAGACAAAGAGAGAATCTGAAAAAGCAGCAAGAGAAAGACAGTTAGTTACCTACAAAGAAACTCCTATGAGATTGTCATTTGATTTCTCAACAGAAACATTTCAGGCCAGATGAGACTGGCATAAAATATTCAAAGTGATGAAAAACAAGGACCTACATCATAAAAACTACTTTATGCAGTAAGCCTATCATTTAAAATTGAGGGAGAAATAAAGAGCTTCCCAGATAAGAGAAAACTGAAGAAGTTCATTACCCCAAACCAGTAGCAGAAGAGATATTAAGGGTCTGCTTGAAGAAGGAGAAGGAGAATATGGAGAAGGAGAAGGAGAAGAAGAAAAAAAGAGAGCAAAATTGTTAAAAGAATAATATGGTACAGGTATACCTATCAATAATCACTTTAAATGTAAATGGTTTAAGTGCTCCAATAAAAAGACATAGGGTAGCCCTGGCTGGTGTAGCTCAGTGGATTGAGCGCGGGCCTGCAAACCAAAGCACCGCGGTTCGATTCCCAGTCAGGGCACATGCCTGGGTTGCAGGACAGTTCCCAGCAGGGGACACACAAGAGGCAACCATACATTGATATTTCTCTCCCTCTTCCCTTCCCTTCCCCTCTAAAGATAAATGAATAAAATCTTTAAAAGAAAAAAGACATAGGGTAGCTGAATGGATAAGAAAAAAAAAACCTATATATAGACTGTCTACAAGAGACTCGCCTCAGAATGAAAGATACATAAAGATTAAAAGTGAAGGGATAGAGAAAGTTATTTCACACAAATGGAAATTTAAAAAAAGCTGAGATAGCAATACTGTATATACAAAAACTGCTGGAGAGGATGTGGAGAAAAAGGAAACCCTCGTGCACTGTTGGTGGGAATGCAGACCGGTGCAGCCACTGTGGAAAGCAGTATGGAGATACCTCAAAAAATTTAAAATGGAACCGCGTTATGACCCAGTGATTCCACCTCTAGAAATTTATTCAAAGAAACTTGAAACACTAATTTGAAACAATATATGCACTTCTATGTTCATTGTAGTGTTACTTACAACAGCTAAGATTTGGAAGCAGCCCATGTGTCCATCAGTACATGAGTGGATAAAAATGCTGTGGCACATTTACGCAGTGGAATATACTATTTGACCATAAAAAGGGAAGGAAATCTTACCTCTTGTGACAGCCTAGATGCACCTATGAAGAGTACCATGGTCAGTGAAATAAGCCAGTCAGAGAAAGACAAGTACCATACGATTTGTGGAATCTAGTGAACAAAACAAACAAACAAAATAGAAACAGACTCATAGATACAGAAAACTGATATTTGTCAGAGGTCAGGTGGTGTTGGGAGCTGGGTAAGGTAGGTGAAGAAATTAAGCAAAAAAAAAAATCTCACAGACATAGGCAACAGAATGGTGATCACTAGAGGTAAAGGGGGTGGGGGAAGGTAGAAGAGGGTAAAGGGGGGAATAAATGGTGATGGACGGAAACTTGACTTCCGGTGGTGAACACACAACACAATACACAGATGATGTATTATAGACCCGTACACCTTAAACCTATATAATTTTATTAACCAATGTCACCCTAAAACTTTCAATAGTTTTTTTAAAAAACTTATGTTGGAGACTATTCTAAAATACATATTTCTCAAAGTGAGATAACCTAGTTTTCAAATTATTTTAGAAAAATGAAAAAATGTCTTAAGCTAATGTAAAGAAGGACTTTGATTTTTATTTGAATGAATTAATGTGACTTTAAATTTCAGCCCTTCAGAATATCTTCTTTGCTTTTTGCTGCATCAAATATTTTGCTTTCATGACTTCAATTAGGTTTGTTTAACTGCGTACAGACAGTTCAAAATACTCTTAATTATTGATGGCAGCAACATTCCCACAGCCACCAATCAATTACTTTGATTCTTCTCTTTAAAAAACTGGTCTGATAATGCATTTTAGATTGGTCAATACTGGCTGCTACATAGAGTAATATGTCTAATTTGTTTGTACTCGTCATGATCATGCAGTTAAAAACGGTAATCTCAACTCGTCACTTGAAAGAATAGTATGTAAAATTGGGAGAACTGTAAAAACTTGTCATATGGGCATGATGTTTTTAAAAGTTGTAGCACATCCCTGCCTCCTGGTTTTCCCATGGACATGCAATACGTTGGTTACTTCACTCATTTGTGTTAGCCTGGTTGCCCAGCACACCTGCCCACCTACGTTCTCTACCAGTTCCAAACAGACTGCTTCTCTGGGCCCCGAGGCAATGCTTTCTCACTGTATCCTACAGCACCAGTTCAGAAAAATTAGAGAAAGTGCTTTTCACTCTCACCTTTCCAAATCACTATTTTAAAAATATGAATTCTCGATTATGGGAAAAGTGTTGTGGAGATTATTCCAGAGGAACTGGAATAACATTCACTGTCATCATACTATTTTAAGTTGTGCTGTCGCCAGTTAGGGGCAGTTATCAGACAGGGGACCGAGAAGGGGAAACATGGAGGTCCATCCTCTGGCTAACACTCTCCGGGTAAGTCAGCCATCAGAAATGTATGTTCAGCGTGTAACACGTTAAAGAAGAAAACACTGACCTGGGACTCAGAGAGCAGCCTGAACGGCCTTTGTGAAAGTAACTCTGTGCCTGAGTTTATCTCACTTAGTAGAGCTGGGGAACCAAGGGGAAAAAAACAAAGGGTTATTTTCACTTGCGTTTCGGTGTGTGGTGAGCTCACATAAGGATGCTTTAACTCTCTTAGAACACTAGGGCTGTATTTAGTGCACTATAATCAACACAAAATAACTCATCCTCTTAGCATTAAGTGGGTAATTAAAGAAAGTCATTATATTCTTAGGGGCTGTTTTAGTACTAGGAAAGAACTTCAAAATTTACAGTGATCCCTCACCTGAAACCCCATAGCACCTGTTATTCACATCACTCTGATTAACTACACATGTGCCTCCTTGAACTGCTATGCACAACTGTATTTGTTTATATAACAAATGCTGTAAATATGTCATTTATGCACCTGTCTGGTCACTCATTAATAAAAATTACCTATATAAATCTAGCGTTCACTTTAAACCAAGCAATCACACAATATGATTAATAAGAAAATTATAACACTTAAGTCCCCACACCTTTTATTAATACGTTTGTTACTGATCCAAGCCTATTGGGCATTTAAAATTAATAGGTCCTTTTTGTTAAATACATATAGCTTCTAATAGTTAGAAGTAGATGAGGGCTAAAATTTTTCTTAATCCAAATTTTGCTACTTAACAGTATGGAAGAGTAAAAGCAAGTCTGAGAATTAATTCTGCACCACATAAAATATCTGTCAGTAAGTAGAGCACCAAAAATAAAACCCACACATTTTCTCTACTTTGTAAAACTATTATATATAATTTACTATGTAAACTAATGCATGCGCACCAATTCAAACAGCACATATTGTGTCTTTTACAATGGAACAGGCAGAATACGTTACAAGATTCAGGTAGACAAGACTTCACCATGGATTGTGGTGGTAGAGGAATCCACCAAAAAAGAACTTAAACTTGACCAGACTTCCAAAAAAAGGCAGGTCTTAGATGCATGGGGTGGGGCCCAGGACATCCTAAGCAGGAAAGAACCGACATAAGTTAGAGAAAGTGGAAACACTGTAGGCTGGCTCACATGTTTACAAAATTGCACTTTTCCTAATTCCAGCCATCAAAATTGGAACAACATTTTGAACATGAGGAACATTATCATCCAATTATAGGTGTCTTAGCAGCTGTACCACCAGAATTAATCTAGTTTAATAGGCCACTCAGGCATAAAGATTGTGGATTTTCCATTCTTTATAGGCAACTTGACTTTCAGTTCGAGTATTTTATAACCTATTCCCTAAAACATGAACAGCTGAGAAAATGCTACCTGCAATCCCATTAGCAACGTAGTGTGCTGCTACCATGAAAAATGCCAAGGAGGCAACGGTCTTTTCCCCTGTTCATTCGTTCGTTCGTTCATTCATTCATTCATTCATTCATTCATTCAGCAATCTGGATTAAGCGCCTACTGTGTAGCGCACAGGTAGCAAACACAAGGTCTGTGGGCCAAATCCAGCCCTCTACCTTGTTTTATCCATCCTGGCACCTTGTTTCTACCCGGCGGCAGTGCTGAGCTCTCGCTTAACTGTTAAGGAGTAGTTGCATTTATACAGCCCTAAAGTTACATTCGGCCCTTTGAAGGCAGCTGCGAGGCTGATGTGGCCCCTGGTGAAAATGAGTTTGACACCCCTGGTGTAGCATGTATTGTGATCAATCATAAGCAATTTCAGTGAGTTGAGAGAATTCTGCTTAGTATTCCTCATTACCTAGTGACTATAATGACATTAGGGACTAAGGCACCGTCCTAGGCTATCGCCAGCACGTAGTGGATGGTGGTGGCGGTAAGGAAGAGATAGCAGAGGACATTAATTGACCAAAACAATAACCCCTACTGAGTTCCTTACATGCAAAGACTGTGAGCCATTTTTTAACCAGTAATCTGAGAGGCTAAGACTGCTTTTAAGGTAGGCTAGAGTCTTGGAACATTTTGGTATTCTAAAAGATAGGCTAGGTCTCATGAACTGATTGTGAAATGAGGTTCCAATGCACATAGTAGAAGGCCAGTGAGGTGACTCCATCTGCATATACTGTTTGCTCTCATTTTCCAAGGGCATGGATAGAATTGGCAAGAATTGCTGTTTTCTTGTCTGAGCCATAAGAGGCTGAGCTTCAGGTTTTGCCTGGGACAGTCCAGGTTTTGCCAGGTGGTTGTCCAAGTGTGTCATTATTAATAGCACCTAATTACTTTCCCTGAAATGTCCCACTGACACAATAAATTATATGGTCACTTTAATACTAGCTGACATCAGCCTTAAATAATAGGTCTTTAAATCCATCAACAATTTGGGAAAGAAGGATTTCTAGTAGGTTAACATCTAACCAAGGAGAACTGCTACTAGGTTTTCTTGAGCTGGTGACATGGTACTAAAAAACTAGTCAGTCTGGTCAATAGAGCTGGATGGGCAGCAAGTCAGGGGGACAAAACCCCATAGCCTGTGGTGTAGAGCAGAGATTTGAGCCAGGCAGGTAGGTTCACATCCCAGTTCTGCCACTTCCGGTACATGTGACATTGCTATCCACACTGGCCTTAGTTTCCTCATCTGTAGAGTGGGGGTGATAGGGTTACCTACTCACAGATCTGAAATGAGGATTATATTCATATACGTGCAGTACCCACCACAGTGCACTTTCAGTCATATAAGAAGGGTTGGCTCTCACTACCCCATCATTCAAAAAGGTAAGCATGGGAGTGAAGCTATCTCTTCAAACTTCTGATTTCATTTCCTTTGGATTTCTGCCCAGATGTGGGATTACTGGATCAAAAGGTAGTTCTACATTGATTTTTGAGGAGCCTGCACACTGTTTTCACAGAGGTTGTACCAACTTACCTTGGTATCAAAAGTGCACAAGGGTCCCTTCTTCTCCACATCCTCCCAACATTTGTTATCATTTATTTTTCTTATGATGGCCATTCTAACAGGTATGAGGTGATATCTGATTGTGGTTATTGAATTGCATTTTCCTGATGATTAGTGATGTCAAGCACCTTTTTACATATCTCTTGGTCATCTATATCTTCATTTGAGAGATGTCTATTTAGGTCCTCTGCCCACTTTTTAATTTTTTGGGGTGTTTTGCTATGGAATTATATGTGCATTGCAGCATTATTTACAATAGCCAAGATATGGAAACAACTTAAATGTCTGTTGATGGATGAATGGATAAAGACAATGTGGTACACATATACAATGGAATATTATTCAGCCTTCAAAATGGAGGAAATCCTGTCATTTGCAACAACTTGATTGATCCAGGAGGACATCATGCTAAGTGAAGTAAGCCAGACACAGGCAAATACTGCATGACCTTACATGTTAAATGTAAATTAGTCAAAGTCATGGAAGCAGAGAGTAGAATGGCAGTTGCTAGGGGCTAAGGGGAGGGACACATGGGGAGATGTTAATCAAAGCATACAAAATATCAATGAAGCAAGATGAGTAAGGTCTGATGATCTAATGTACAGTACTGTCACTATACTGAACAATACTATATTGTTTACTTGAAATTTACTAAGAGGGTATATCTTAAGTGTTCTCAGCATGAGGAAGAAAAGAAAGGAAAAGAGAAGAAAGGAAAGGAAAAAAAGAAGAGAGTAACTACAGTAGTCACCCCCCTATATCCGTGATTTTGGTTTCTACAGTTTCAGTTATCCATGGTCAACCATGGTCTGAAAATAGTAAACAAAAAATTCCAGAAATAAACAGCCCATAAGCTTTAAATTGCACACCATTCTGAGTGGCTTGATGAAATGTCATGCTGTTCCATTCTGTTCCACCCGAGACGTGAACCATCCTCCAGTCCGGCGCACCCACACTGTGCATGCTCCCCACTAAGCTTCTCACTTAGTAGCTACCTTGGTTATCGGACAGACTGTGGTGGTGTCATCCTTGTTTTACTTAACACATGGCTACAAAGTGCAAGAGCAGTGGTGCTGGCAATTCAGACAGGCCAGAGAGAAGCCATGAAGTGCTTCCTTTAAGTGAAAGGGTGAGTGCAGTACAATAAGGTATTTTGAGAGAGGGAAAGGGAGAGAAACTGCATTTACATAACTTTTATTATGGTATATTGTTATAATTGTTCTGTTTTATTATTAGTTACTGTTAATCTCTTACAGTGCCTGATTTATGTATAGAAAAAAACACTTTATAGGGCTGGGCACTATCTGCGGTTTCAGGCATCCGCTGGGGTCCTGGAACACACCCCCCTCAGATAAGAGGGAACAACTGTGTGTGAGGTGCAGCTGTCTCAATTGGCTTGATTGTGGTGATTGTCCACTGTATACATATGTGCATATATGTGTATATATACTTGTGTGTATATATACACATAAACATCAAGTTGTGCACTTTAAATTATATAATTTTTATATGTCAATAAAGCTAAAAAGAAGGTGGGCATGGGTGAGCTAACAAACCCTGTGCAGACCAGCCTTCAATGAGCAATGCTGTCCACCGCTGGTTCAACAGACGATACAGCAAACTTAACAGTGCTTAAAACCAATGGCAGGGTGCTGTAGGACTTTAATTTGGGACATATATTATAATAAAACCAACATTGTTATTTATAATAACACTTTGAACTTATATAAAGTGAAATCTGTCATATTTTATCTCACTGACCATGACAGAATATTACTCCCAAGATATAAAGGGTTCTCATATTTTGATATGTTACAGTATCTTAAAATTTCCTCTCTTCTAATATAATATTCTAAACCCTCATTAAATATAAACTCCATTCACATCTCCCCAGCTCTGTGTAAAAGACAGCACAGGCAGTTTTGATTTGGATGTGCCACTAAAGCAGATACATTTTATTGCATATATTAGAGGCAATATATGTTTAACTTGAAAAAGAATCACTGATGAAAATAGGATACATTAAATTGATAATATTTGACTATTGGCTAGTAAACTGGGGATTAAGATATCAGACAGTTCCCCAAAGTAAATACCTTGATAGAACAATCACAATGGAATTTAGAAATTATGTACTAAAATCTATGTTAATGCAGTATAAGTGGGAACATGAGAAAATATCAATTTCTAGTTTTTGTTGGAAGATGAATTTGAAATGATCTCTTATGTATATGTAACTTTTAATCCATACTCTCTGAGGTACATTTACACTCACATTTAGAAGTCTAATTAGTAATAAAAAGGAAAGAGTTGTAATGATACTCCCTGCTCTTAGGTCCCTATTACAGAGTCTAAAAACAAATTAATTTATATCTTAATACACATGCTGTTATTTTCTATACTTCAGCCCAAAAGATATAAGCTTGATCTTTCTTTTTCTCATTATTTTATTTTTTGTTTTGTTGTACTTTACATTTAATCTGTAAATTTGAAGCCTGGGGATCTTTTTTTTTTTTTTTCAAAGTCAGACTTTGGACATTTTTCTCCTGCAAAACAAAAGATTTGGAAAGAAGTAGCTATAATGCTTTGAAATGTGTGCTTTTTCTAGTGTGTGCTGTTTCTTGGAAAGACTAACAGGAGCTTGGATAGTGAAGCATCAAAACCATCCCTTCGAAGGCTCCTTGTTCAGGGTATTGCTAGCAGAATGCCTCTTAACCCTCCAGGCAACTCAACAATTGAGTTAAGGAGATTTTCATGTATCGGTTTTGCCTGTCATATGGTTGACTTAACTTCAGGATATACTTTGCAGCTAAAGGTTCATTTCCCTCAATTTGTTAAGTGGCTAATTATAAAGGTGCACAAAAGAATTGACACAAGGGAAAGAGAGGGGCCTGGCTTCTCACAGCAGCCCCAAGAGGCCTGTACAAGTGTCATTTGTAAAAACAGAGCACAAATTAAACAATGGCCATAATAAGCCGCCAGTAGCTGGAGTATAATGAAAGGGAATTCTTATGTAGATGTGAAGCAGGCACAAAGCTGCTGGGACTTCTGTTTATTTTTTTACATTAACAACTAAGACCTAATATAAGTCATGGTATTTAAGCTTCTGTTGCAAAAGTAAAATTTTAAACCTTGGTTGACCGTAACAAGTTAAATTAAAAAAATTTATTTTGTACCTGTAGCTAGAATTTAGTTTTATTTTTTTCTCTACAACATATTGAAAGTACTTTTGAATTCCAATGAAAAGAAATTGGTCTTATTTCCTAAATAAGCAGTTATTTTAAATGTTTTTGCTAATACTGACCAGAAATAGGAGTGTGAGACAAAACAGCTGAATTAAGAAACATTTTCCATTACATAATCACCAGCTTTCCTATTTACTGCCAGGACCGTGGATTCTAAATACCCGCCTTTTTTTTAACATCTGAAAAAGCAGAAACAACAAAGAAAACTCCCTTTCCTTGGGAGTATGAGAGCTAATGAAACAGAATGGAAATTGCTGCATCGTTTCTACTTTTCATCAAAACATCCCTATGCATTGTAGTCGCATCATTATGTAAGACATTTGCAAATATGTATAATGCGTTTGCCTATGGGAAAACTCTCTTGCTGTAATGTATTCCTGAAAGATGAATGAACAATTCTTTAGGTATGATAAAAAGGTTCAGAGAGTTGGATAGAGACATGATATTAAAGCCACAAGCTCATCATTTAATTTTTTTTAATGTCAACTGCTAACACTGCAGGTCTCTGTTTCACTTAATTTTTTCTCTGCAAACTCACCACTTCTTTTCCAATTCCTCTTCTGATTTAAGAGCAGCAACCCCCTATTTGCTGGAGGCTGCCTGCTTTGATACTTCAGCAGGGGTCTTGTGAAGTTAGAGTTCTTTGGCTTCAGATCTCTGATCTGGATTTTTGCCTGATCTCTAGATTTTCAGTAGCCTCTAAAAGAATTGCTGAAATTTGGGCATCAGCACGTAACCCGTTTCATTGTGAGCTGAATTCAGTAATCAGACCAAGAGCTGATTTTTAGAGCATTTGTGAGTTCCACTGAGTGAAATGATAAAACTGCAGTTTTTGTCAGATTTTGGGAAGAGAACTAGCCAGTGGAATCATAGTAATGCGTTCAGCAGAGTGGAGGAAGCTGGAGTGCAAGCCCTGGCAGAGGGGGAAGAGCACTACAGGTGAGCTGCTTCGTCCTACGTACGCCTGAGAGGTTCTGCACTTGGAGACATCGGATGTCCGATGCGTGCCAAGTCAAAAAGACATGAGTAGGTTGAAAGTTTTTGTACAGTCATTGAATGTCCCAAGAAGACTAGAGTTTTAGTTTCTGGGAGAAACTGAGCAGAAAATATTCTGGGGGCATTTGTCCAGGTTATAGGATACGGTAAGTACCCAGCCCAATAAATGAGCAAAAGGCACAAAACTTATCAGGGTCACGATGTGGAGCTGAACACAGAGCGATTTGGTTAAGAGGAAGCAAGCCTACAGAATGCTTGTCCCCAGCTCGAAAGCAGGAACCCAAGGGATCTTCTGTGGGGAAACTGAACTGATTTTTAGAGATCTGATGAAAATATCTTCTCACTTTCTGATGAGCCCACAGCAAAGTCCTTAAGTGGAAAATTCCTGCACACACACGCAGCCTCTGATTTGCTTTTTAGTGTCTCCCTCGTAAATGTTAACAGTCAGCAAGGGATCACCAGGCGTTTGAGTAAAGACTCCAATATGAAAGAGTATGAAAATAATCACACAAACAAAGGACTTCAGAGCAGACCAACAATGTAAAGAAGAAACTTTTAAAAATAGTAATAACATCCTTAGAGAATGAAGAAAAGATATTATGTCCTTAAAACAAAACAGGAAGCTATGGAAATGAACAATTAAGAACAGGATAGCCAAAATATCGATTTAATAGAAAGGTTGATGAAGACAAGAAAATTTTCCAGAATATATAGTGAAAAGACAAAGAAATGAAAAATGGAAGAATAAAAAGAAATTAGTTGTTGTGAAGATACAATATTTTATTAATAAAAGATCTGGAGAGAATAGGAAGAATTGGAGCAAAGGAAATTATCTAAAACATAACACAAGAAAAACACTCAGAACAGAAGGCATTTGCCTCCAGCATACAGGATACTGAAAGGACCCAGTCTCATAAATTTTATAAAAAGACCAAACCAAGGCACATCATTATGAATTTTTACAACACTGAAGATTAACACAAAATCTTTAGCACTTCAAATAAGAAAGGAAAAAAAAGGAAAGAGACTAAGAAAAAAGCAAAAGATAAAGCAATAAATGACATACATATAAAGAACACAGATTCAGAATGACACCTGATTTCTCAAATGAAAAATTGAAAACTAGAAAAAGTAGAAAAATTGGTTTCAAAATTCTAAGAAAAATGGCTTTAGAAACAAAATTTCATATTATCAACATTCTCGATTGGGTCCAAGAGTAGAACAAATACACATTTTGATATACCAGGAATCCAAAAATTTTATCTACCATCAACATTTTAGAGGAAGCTACTGCAGGTTATAATTCAGAAGAAATTGAGAATAAAACAGGAAAAAAATCCAGAAAATAAACATTCTAATACTAGGATGAAAAATTACCTACTTTTTTTATAACAGTCTTGGTTTTGCCCTATGGCTTTGGCATAATTATTAGTACCACCTCTTTTATTCTCAAAAGTGTTCTAGTTTTATTTTTAAGGTAGATTACCTAATTTCATATTTTATGATATTCAACATTCTTAACTAAATTTTTCCACTTTGGTTCAATGTCAAAAGACATGATGAAACCAGTGGATTAATTTATATACAATCTGAAAAATAAATCAGAAAATATACATGATCATCTTGATGCTATGACATAATTATGCTATGAGTGAGCCTCTCATTAGCAGATGCAACTTTCCTCCAAGTAAAGTTAGCAATTAAACAAAAGAATATATAAAAATAAGCTTCCAATACTTGTAAAGTTCATCCACATGTTTACTCAGTTTTTACTACTCATATAGGTCAACAGAAAATGCACACTCAAAAATCATTTTAATAGCAGAAGGCATTGTAAGGGTGATGTAAGGGTGCCTTTTAATTTCACTTTAAAATAGCTACATTGGGACCATAATATGATTAGAACTAATGAATATTATAGAGAGAAGCAAAAAAAATTTTATTTAAAATCTTTAAGAAGTATAAATACTTCATGTGAGTAAGGACCTGTGGTTTATCCCAGCCCAGTTGAAAAGTCACTTTTGATTTTGATGATAAATCATTTGATCTCATTTACTGAATGCTAATGTAAAAATCTCAATGATGGAATCTTCAAGTTTTGCAGATTGTCAGTTTCCTTTGTAGCAGTTAAGACATAGAGCTCTTTATGGGCGTACTTCATTTTATGGACTTCGCTTTATTATGCTTTGCAGATATAACATTTTTTTACAAATTGAAGGTTCTTGGCAAACCTGCATCAAGCAAGTCTATTGGTGCCATTTTTTCTGACAAGCTCAGATGATAGTTAGCACTGTCTATCAATACAATATTTTTAATTAATGCATATACATTATTTTTCAGACAAAATGCTATTGCACACTTAATTGACTACAGTATAGTGTAAACATAACTTTTATACACACTGGGAAACAAAAAATCTTGTGACTGGTTTTACTGTGGTATTTGCTTTATTGCACTGGCATGGAACTGAACCTCTGAAACTGAGGGATGCCCCAAAGTGAAAATGTCTAAAGCGTATATACTTTTCAAAGATGGTATAAACATAAAAACATATTACTTCAGAGATATGATGCACACACGCACACAGGGAGTTGCGCTAAGTGATTTCCATGCACATGGAGAGATGGTTACCTGGGTGCACTCCAGAAGGTCTGATTGGCTATTCTTAGCCATGTGACCTTGGGGAAAACTTGCAAAATCCCTTTACACTTTAGTTTCCTCATCTGTAAATTGTAAAATACCTCACAATCTGGTACTTTGGATCAAAACATTTTTGCCTGTCTCTGTTCTGTTGTATGGACGTTTCACAAATATCGCTGTAATACTAAGCCTTTGTTGGACTTCTCTTAACAATGTTAGTAGATTAGCACCTTCCCCCTGAAGGAAGCTACACGGTGTAGTCTAAAATGTAAGCACATGCTGGACTATTCTCATAACCAACAGAAACAAATACAGAAAGGAAAAGACAGTACCGATATATGATTGTCAGCCACAATCCCCTTACCTACCTGGAAATATGAACTAGGGGTAAATAACTTGTCAACAACTTCACTGGGTGATATGGAGAAGCCATGGATTCTAGATCCTTTTCTGTGAATAAAATTAACTATAGCAACTACGAAGCCAGGAAAGTAGAAAATATAAGGAGGAGAAATATCTCACCTGGCACATGATGATTGCAGTTGGTACCTCTTGGTTCTAGAGCCATAACAAGAGCAAAAGTTTATGTGCTCAACAGCAAGACTGAGATAATAGGTTAATGTTGGCAAGTTTCTCTATAAAGGCAAAATGACAAACTCACTTCTCCAAATATTTCTCAACATCTCAAAAACATATAGCTATGTGATAATTTAAGCATAATTGTGTTGGTATTTATTTTAAGATTTAAAGATAAGATATATGGTTTGTTGTTTTCTTTTTTTTTTTCTTTTCTTTTTATATTCACGAAGCAAGTGATGATTAAAGAATTGAAGTTTTCTGGTGAATGAAACAGCCAGACCACTTTTCATGACAAAGTTGGTAATTAGAAGGCCAATTTAATGGTGAATCAGGCAGAAATATTCAAACCATGACAAATGACTTTAATAATGTAGCTTGCAATGCTTGAACAGAAATAAATTTCACTTCCTTAAACTCTCGCCTTTTTCTGCCTGCCTGGAAGATAGAACTGTCCAGGAGGTATTTTGTACCCTTTATTCAGTAGAGCTTTTACTAGATTTTAAGCGACCAAATAGCTTGCAAATGCAAAACATCATTCAACTTCTTATGATATTTTTTTTTCCTGAAGGTAGACCGTGTTCGGAATCCTGAGCAAGTTGAGATTTATTTTTCTCCTGTTCTGCTTAGCCCTGCAATAGTGTTTTATTGTTGCCACTCTGACTTGAGGTATTAAAGGCAGCTACATTGGCCTCAAAATTGAAAGCTAATTTTGGTGTTTGTCATAAGTTTGTTAAGACCACATGCATTCCACAGTTTGAAAAATTTCATTATTCTGTCCATGCTGGGGCTTCGTAATTGGATAGTAAGGATGTTCAAAGACTAATTTAGTGAATTGCACAATATTTTAAATGGAATTATGCAGGTTTATGGGTCCTTAGGGGATTCAGCTAGGAGCCTCTCGAGAAAATCTGTTTATCAGTAAATGATATTAGCAGCTTTCACCTAGCTTTTGTCTTCATTAAATTGCTGCTCTCCCAATTGAGGGTCACATCTGAGGCCTGCTTTGATAATTTGTCATTATTGTCTTGTTTATTGGAGCATAAAGTTGATCCAGGCCAGCCTGTGCTGTTTATACACAATGTGCAAAGAAATTTCTATTAACAATTCCACTGGTACTACATCAAAGTGGAATTTTTCAGGGTTCAAGAAAGGGGATCATTTGTAGCCTCGTAATTTCCTCTAAAACTCTCTGGGTACATGCCTTGCCCTCCCCTCTAATATGTATAACACATAATGAAATTGCTAGGACCAGTTCTCTGCAGACTTTTAAAAAAGCCCATTATGATCTCTAAAAATACGGTTGAAAGTTAAAATTCTTCCCATTGTATTGACCTGTCAGATAAAACCAAATCCATGCCACAGACCTCCCTTCAAGCGTGACATTCACACATAATGGCCTTTAACTATCTATCTCCGGCGACGTGGGGTTATAGTTGAGGTGCTAGAATTGTGAAGAAACACACATAACTATTGTAGCACAATCAAGCACACTTTTCATTGCACTTAGGTGTTCCAAGAACAGCTATTGGAGGGGAATTCCTTGAAAGCTTGTTCATGGCATATTTGAAAGTATCACTGAGTGTGCTTAAAATCAGTAGGTTACTGACTGTGCCTTACATTTCAATTGCCATGAGGTTCTTCCCCAGTGACAATATGGGATCTAGAACTGGGAAACAGAGCAAGTAGACTCCATTTTCAGCCGAATCTCTACTTCCAAGCCTTATTTCCCTGGGCAGTGTGCACATATCGTAACTGCTTCTGCTGCTTTTTTACTGAATAATTTGGTGGACACTGGTATTCCCTCTGTATATAACCTGAGGTTTGTTCTGTTCACTGTGAGTTCACAAATGTCTCCTTCTCCACCTCCCTCTTCCATTCCTCTACCCTCTACTCTCAGTCTTTTATGTGCCAGGAGCAATACTATCTATTTCTCTATGAGAGCCTGGGCCTAGTAGAAGGAAAACAAAAATTGAGCAGCTGATGCACAGCATACTTTTGTGGTTCAGCTCAGGAGATGAGAGCTCCCAGCTGGTGCACCAGGAAGAGCGAATTCTCCTGTGGAGTCTGCCTAGGATGGTAGCAGCTCCGCAGAGGTTCTGCCATGCACATCCGGCACTCCCATTTCCTGGACCTCCCTTGGTCCTCCTCTCCCTGGGAGGGAGGTTGAGAAGAGCCAGTACTCATTTGGGGACATAGCTGTATCATACCCAATGTGCATAGGGGTGCCTGGGATATCAGGAAGAGAAAGATCAAACCTTCAAGTGTAAGGACAAGTAGAAAAAGAAAGATCCACCCTCTTATCAGCTTGTCTTATGAAAGTTCTCAGGCCAGGAATCTAGCCAACCTCATTTTTACATACTATTACCTAGCACATCCACGGCTCGCAAAGATTTATGGTTTTTATAGCCATCCACTCACCCATATAATCACCAGCCTTTCACTTTAAAATGGTTAAAAATTGTTTCATAGATTGCAGATCATTAATGTAAATTAGACTATTCCTATATTTGATTTCTTAATTTTTAAAAGGAAAAGAACAGCTCTCACATACACTCTTTTTTTTTTTCACTTGAAAATTTTAAATGGCTCTCCAGACACCTCTTTCAATAACTCTTACTCTCCAAAGCTAGGCTGCCTTTTAATTTCACTTTAAAATAGCTACATTGGGACCATAATATGATTAGAACTAATGAATATTATAGAGAGAAGCAAAAAAAATTTTATTTAAAATCTTTAAGAAGTATAAATACTTCATGTGAGTAAGGACCTGTGGTTTATCCCAGCCCAGTTGAAAAGTCACTTTTGATTTTGATGATAAATCATTTGATCTCATTGGGTCTCACCTTCCCTGTCTGCCTGAAAAGATCATGACTTCAAAGGCATTTTCACTGAATTGTAAGAAACAATTGTATTTTAAAAAGTTGCCATCTCTTGATGATGATGATGATGGTAAAATGGTCTAAGAGCGAAGGCAATAGAAACTACTTATATATTGGATGTAATAAACCCTGTCTCTTTGCTCTTCAAGCAGCTCTGGACACAGAGGATTAGCAGGGAGACATGGAATAGACATTGTATAAAATTGCTGACTTATTAGTGAATATTCTTAGTTTACCCAATTTTATCTTTTAGAAAGAGTTCCTTATTCTTCACAAGTTCGTTTTTTGAAAACTGACTTCTTAGACATAATTCAGGCATCTGGAATTTGCTAAGTCACCTTTGCAATCTAGGATGGTTTTACCAGAAAGACTTGGATGTCAAAATCAGTACTTCTTAAGGGAGTTCCCCAAATAGAGTGTCACCTTTCTAAGGCCTTTGCAAGCCTTAGCAACTCCTCCCTCCACCCCAGCTTTCCCACCGTGCAGCTCTTTCTCTTAAGGACTGGACACTGTCCCTGCTCTGCCGCATCTGGCTTAAGACAAGGATAAGAAGCAACGCCTCTACACTTTCCTCTCACCACCTGTATCCTCAGCATTTTGAGTGTGACTTCTCCATAAAATAATTTAAGAACATTTAGTGAGTTATTTTGAACAGAGGCAACAAGGATTGTCTTCAAAAAATCGGCATGGTTAGCCCCACCTGCAGAGTCCCGCATGCAGTAATAGCAAGGCAGAACCCTGAACAAGACCGTTAGGCTCGCTGTCGGAGAACCCAAGGCTGGTGTTGACAAAAATCCTGACAACCTGACTTCACCCCCCTCTGTCATGGAATGACGAGGTGGAGAAGAGCTTTGGCTTACTGAGTATTTGCCACAGTACTCTGTGAGTGGTACTCCTACTGAGTATTTGTCATGGTACCTCAGGTGTTTGGAGAGAAGGAGAGCTAGTATTTCCTCCACTGCTCAGGCTGGGCGGATGTGCTCAGCGGCGCGACAATCCAGTGATCAAAGCGGGAGATTCCAGTGCAGCTGCTGAAAGCGTGTAGTGATGCGGGAACACTCTAGCTTAAAGAGTAGACTACAAATGGGCTTGTCAGCAGAAACAAGCTAGCCTCTGTTCATTTTTCTTCTTCTAGCTTCAGTATTCTTATTTTCTGCTTAGTCTTGAGCTTATTTAATTCTACTGTGGAATTTTAAAAGCTAGGCATTTCTGTGGCAGTTTTTATATTTGGTGAGAAATGATGAATACACAAAATGCTTCTGGCTCTAAAAGCATTAGATATTTTGAAGTGGCAGCATATATTGATAGATAGAATCCTGGATTTTGTGCAAAGAAAATCTAAAAGTTTTATTCCTTGACCTCTACAACAAGGAAAATGGTACTTACTCCATTCTCACAAGGCTCACTGCAACTGAAGGACTTACCCATTGTTATAGTGAACAGAAAACAGGGAAGTTTGGAGAAGACATGTTTATATTCAACTAAAAAGGCAAAAATAAAAACCCAATAATTTGATTTAGTTAAAAAATTCATAAATATAGGCATTTCTGCTTAAATGCAAGGAAACTCTACTTCAGACCATAACTTGCCCATTGATACAATCATGCTTTACAAGGGAATTTGACTTAGCTTGGGGAAAAGTGTGCATTTGCCAACGTTGTTTTAGCTGTTTTATCTATGTTTTTAGTTGTAAATGTGTATCAGCTTGATTTTCAGAGAACTGAGCATTGGAAATTTTTTCTCCAAGTAAGTGCAGCAGAGCCCTGGAATGCAGGGTCTCTATTCCCTGAGGAAGCAGAAAATGCCTCAGTAAATTTTTCTCTTTCTCTTTCAGTCAACTCGCACTTCGAGATGTCTATATATATACATATGCACGTTTATATACATATATATTTGATTGGGGACTCATTTGTGTTCTTGTACCAATAAGATCAGTGAAGATACTAGGGATTTTTGTTACAAACCCATCGATGCTGTGTGTCTTGGGGCTGGAAGCACACAAAGGGACGTGAAGGGAAAGCAAGAAGCAGAAAATATAGAGAGAAAGAGGCCAAGGATTATAAGATAGCTGTAATTGTGGAAACAGCTCTTAAAAATAAACAAAATAAGTTAATAAATAACAAACTAGGTTCTATTGCTTTCTGGAGCATTTTAATTATGTAGCTTTTCAAATTGTTCCTGTTACCTTAGAAATTACAACCAAGTAGAGTGTTACGCCTTTTTCTTACGCCCAGACAAACCACGTTAAGGACAATGCTACTGGTCATGGATGTGTCTGGTTCCAGAGGAAGAGTCTTGCGAGGTATGACCCAGAGAGAAGGGGCTTTCGGGGGCGACGAATGCCCCCTGCAGGGTAAAGCGACATCTCAACAAAATGTCCCCGTGGCCACATTTCTTCTCTGGTGAGTTTCTCCTTCATTCTCACTCACAATTCCCAGGACCTGCTTTGTTACAAAAAGAATGAAAACCCCGGGAATGCCATGCTCCCCCCAGTTCCACAGTTGCGGGGACTCTCTCAATCTCATGCCATCCCTGAAAGCTGACCGGGAAATCTGTGGAGGGTGAGGGGAGGAGGCAGCAATAATGACGTTCTTTCCTTCCTTGAATTTCTGTAGGAACACTCCGGCCCAAAGGCTACAACAGGCCTGTCAGCAGAAGCACGCTAAGCTGTTGTCATTTTTCTTCTTCCAGCTGCAGTATTCTTATTTTCTGGGACTGTTGCAAAAATGCTCTATGATGGTAGTTCACACTGAAGTTTTACTTTTGTACCCTGCTGGTCTGCCGATTATAGTTGTGTTGTGTGGTAGATTCCCTGTGCTCAACACTGCAGATCATTTTTAGGGACTGCACGCCTTCGAAGTGGGGCAACATAGATGTTTGGCAAAGTGTGCTCCATGGGAACCATTCCCACAGTCCTCCCAGATTAAAAGAGATATTTGGACAAATAAATTTGCTAAATACTCTCTACGCCTCTTGGTTAGCCACAATGCACATGAGTACACTGAAGCGCTGAGAAGTCCTGAAGCAAAGCACCCATTTCCCTGCACGTAACCCAGAGTTTCCCCATCAATTCAATATCACTTTTGGGAGTAGCACATATTTGCATGTAGTGTAACCAGTTTGGAGGGCATACCCTTTGGGAAAGACTGGCTAGGGCACTCCAGATACGAAAGGAACTAACATTTGAGATGAACAGGGCAACAAACAAGAGCCAGGATCACCCAGAAAGGGACAAGAGACACGATCACCCTATTTTTTAACCCCACTTAACATCCCACTCACTGTCTATTCAGAATTAGCCAACAGAAAAATTGGTATCCTTAACCTCACTGCCTGCCTAGACCTGCTAGGACCAAATTGGTGGCCGAAATGCAAACTTAAATGTGTTTTGGGGTTGTGTGACTGTGGAAGCCAAAATACCAGTAGAATTTGCCTAGCCTATTTAAACCTTAGATCAGGCAGTAGAGTTTATTATGTCATCATTTGTGATACCCAAATTGCTATAACCCAGACTATCATTCACATTTTAAAGTCAATGAAAGATGTTTCAGGTATTGTCAAGTTGACTACTCATATAGTATACTCCAAGTTGACCTCGGTCTTAGGATTCATACTCCATGCTTCAGTTTCTTGAAAGAGTGAAATTATAAAAATGCAACTCCAAATCAATGAGATGACATATCAATTTAAAAATTTCAAGCCCTTCTGGCCAGAAAGACCCATCAGGCAGCTGTTTTATTATGGAGAAATCTTCATAACAGTCACACCCTCCATGCTTCACAACCCCAGTAACTTCAAGACATTGCCAGAAAACACAGATATTTAATTCCTGCATTACAGCTGAAGGCCTGACCACACAATAACTTTATACTCTGTGAGACCAAATTTTCTTTCTTTTTCCAAGCTACCTTGCTTAGTGAAATTGGACAATTTATCACATAATGGCCTGCAGCAAATTTAGTATATGCAAGTGATTAGTTTGTCTCTTCCCCAAGCAGCTTGGATGCAGTTGGGTAAAAGTGGCAGCAGAAATGGAAGGTCACTTACAACACAAATTCTCTGGGGAACCGCTAATGGGCTATTGACCCTTCCCCACATTCGGCTGATGTGTCATATTTGATTCTGGTTTCTTGAGATGTAATTTCCAAGTGGCAACAGTTCAAAGTCTAGTCAAGATGGGTTGTTCTATCAAGTTTTAAGCACGGTATTACTTACACTGTGAATGGCAGGTGCCAGCTGATTGGATTGCAGATAATTTTATCATTTCCAGTGAGCCCCAAGGCAAAGGAAAAATACACTATTGACAACATTGGTTAAGTTAATAACCAAGTATAAATTATATCTTCACACTTGCCCTTAACATCCTTCCCTTTCCCTCCCTTGGCCTATTTCCATGAGGTCTAGAAAACCAGGTCAACATTTTCGGTATGGTTTATCACTTGAGTCTATTATTTGAAGCAAATTCAACAAGTCCCTGTTCTGCCAACTAATAGCTTTCACTGCATTGCCACCAAATAGCCGATGAAGCAGGTAAAAAATATTTCAGTTAAAATGCTAGGTTTCATCAACAATTCTTAGTGGAAGAGAATCAGCACGTATAATCAGAAATGTCAATGGACCAATGAGCCTTATTTTTTCATTTAAAATGTGACATATCTTTACTTTTAATAGAATCCCCTTTATACATTCCAACGCCAAATAGTAAAGTTGATAGGCATTTGAGAAGCATAGTCAAAACAATGCATTACCCATGCATATCATTTCCTCCTACAGTGGGAGAAAGACCAAAAAACATGGGGGAGGTCAAAGGAAGCATGCATGGTGATGAAATGCTTTTCTTGGCTCAGTTGTATACCGACAAGGAATTGTTGGGAGAGAGTGGGGGCTTTTTGTGGTGGAATAAAAGAAGTGGAGGAAACAAAAGAGAGGGGGAAATGGAGGAGGAGGAGGACAAAGTTGGCGAAAGAAAGGGCCTGCATGGTCCAACAAATGTGCAGTTGCTCCTGGTTCCTCACACCATGCTGCATGGAGCAGAGGCATCAAACAGCAGGTTTTTCTTGTGCTCACGATGTAAACTCGTATAGCTGTGTAAGCATGATGCATAGACATGCGGGCATGGAGGCAGGAAAATAGCAACAGGAGGTGGACATTAAAAGTTTCTTGAATTTTCAAAAACATCAGGCCATGGTAGTAGATTTAGAACTCAGGTGTATAACAAGCTCTAATTTTCTTGTAGCAGTAAACTTATTTTGGAATCATTAATTTAGAAAGATGGAGGTTTTAGCTCTAAGACCCAGTAAATTACTGAGCCAGGCCAATTTATGATCTTCCATGTGCTGCTGCAAAGAAAATTCTCCCTGCAGGTAAGCTGTCTATCTAAAGCCAGAGATATTAGAGACAAATTTTATGAGAGGAATCATTAATTATGACCTATAAAATTTTAATAGGTACCTTCTTCGGATCTTTTGTAGGAGCCCAGATCAAAGTGGCTCCAAACCATTGACACCAACTTGGTCATCAGGAAGCCTGGCAAAGCTTTCAAGGATTTTGGATTTCCATGTATTCTTTTATTTCCTTTTCTGATGTTTCATTAAAGGTAACACATGTCAAAAATATACGTCTATGTGCATAGATACACACACACACATACACACACACACACACACTGCAGCTTCCACAGAATTTTATTTACTTAATCTTGGTGGTTGTACCAGACCTCATTTATTTTACATATTTGCATTGCTAAGGAATAATACTTTTCTGTCTTAATCATAATTAAGAGGAGGTATGGTATAGCTGAAAGATAAATGAATGTGAAATAACCTACATTTATCCCAGATCTGTATTATAACAGAAGTGTGCCCTCGGGCAGCTGATTTAACTGATCTGGGCTTCAGTGCCTTCTTTGTGTAAGATGCTGGTCTCTCATTCATTCTTACTCATGTACAGCATTGGTGAGGCATGGCAGCTAATTGGAAAACAGGGCTATGTGTTTATTAACATATTTGTCTTTCAAATCTAAAATTCTGTAAATACATGTTTCTCTAGATTCCAGGAAAATGGGGATAATAACAGTACCTGCCTCATAGGCTTGCTGTGAAGACAAAATGAGATAATCCTTGTAAAGCACTTCAAATGGTACCCAGCACATAGCGCATACCCCACAGGTGTGCACTCTTCTCCTATTACCGTTATTGTTTCTGCTGCACGGGGGGAAACAAGACAGAAGGAATAGTGCAAGGTGCTCAAAAAAGTGGAATAAGTAAAGCTTAAAATCCATCATCTGGTACACTGGGTGCTCCTAAAGCCATGTGGTGACTGCAGGTGTTACCCATGGGTAAGAGCTTGCTCCTCTTCTTCCAAGATTAATATTTTTTGTCCTGTGCACACAGAGAATGAATGGTCTCCAGGTAAAGAAAAACAGGAAGGAAGGAAGGAAGGAAGGAAGGAAGGAAGGAAGGAAGGAAGGAAGGAAGGAAGGAAGGAAGGAAGGAAGGAAGGAAGGATCAATTGCTGCTGAATGCCCCACTGAGGACCCTGTTAAAATTGACTTGCAGTATCTAAGGACTTAGGAGACAAATCATAATTATGGGACTGGTCTGGCTATTTCTTTACCAAACCAGGCTAATCAGATAAACAGTCAATGATTCATATTTTTCTACATATGATAAAATAATCAGAAATTATTTTGCTATTCATGTCATTCCTGATTCTAGCTTAGAAAATGGTACATTTCCTGCTGTTGTTTTAATTTTATTTTAATTGTTGTTCTTGTACAGTTTTCTGTCTTTTACTCCCAACCCAGCCCACTGCCCCAGCCCTCCCCACCTCCCTCCCATTTCCACCCTCCCTAGTTTTTGTCCATGTGTCCTTTATACTTGTTTCTGCAAACCCTTCCCCTTTTCCCCTGGAATTCCCTCCCCTCTCCCCTCTGGTGACTGTCAGCCTGTTCTCAATGTCAGTGTCTTTGGCTGTATTTTGCTTGTTTGTTTTGTTGTTTAGGTTCCTGTTAAAGGTGAGATCATATGGTATCTGTCTTTCACCTCCTGGCTTATTTCACTTAGCATGATGCTCTCCAGTTCCACCCATGCTGTTGCAAAGGGTAGGAGTTCCTTCTTTCTTTCTACTGCATAGAATTCTATTGTGTAAATGTACCATAGTTTTTTGATCCATTCATTTACTGATGGGCACCTAGGTTGCTTCCAACACTTGGCTATTGTAAATTGTGCTGCTATGAACATTGGGGTGCATAGGCTCTTTTGGACAGGTGTTTCAGGGTTCTTAGGATATAATCCTAGAAGTGGAATTGGTGGGTCAAAAGGCAGATACATTTTTAGTTTTCTGAGGAAATGCCATACTGCTTTCCACAGTGGCTGCACCAGTCTTCAATCCCACCAACACTGCACTAGGGTCCCCTTTTCTCCGCAACCTCTCCAACACTTGCTGTTTGTTGCTTTGTTTATGATGGCCATTCTGACTGGTGTGAAGTGGTATCTCATTGTAGTTTTAATTTGCATCTCTCTGATAGCTAGTGATACTGACATACAAAGGATCCAGAGACACCTGCTGTTGTTCTTGAAACTGTTTCCTATGCCTAAACCATGTTAAAATTACAAATTGCTACCAAAATCCTTTGGCTATCTGATTGAACTTAGTTTAGATTTTTTTAATGGATAGCTTTACTGGTCAAGTCATCTTTCTAATTAGCTCTCATCTTTCAGCAGTGTGCCAAGTGGATGTCTGGTTTATTCTCTAAGCCTGGGCTTTCCTTGACAGTGTAGCTCCAATTTTAGCTTAGTGGGTGCCATCACATTCAATCCCTACCTTCTCTAGATTCTTCCACTGGAATTGCCAATGACGCCCATTCGCAATCAAGGGTCCCTTAAGTTCCACAGTCATGCTGACTCAGTCAGAAGGCCAGCAACAGTATCAGCCCACAGTGGCAGGGAAGGGGTCCTGCTGCCCCAAACCTCATCTCCATTCCTTCCCCTGCTCCCCTCTCTCCATCGGCTCATAGACTGGATTCCGGCCTTGATTTCCCTCCAGCCCTCCACTTGCAGCCGGAACAGAAACTCTGTTCTACCCCCTGAGCTTCTTGAATGCATCTCCACATCCCAGCCATGGGCTGAGCCTATGCTGTGGGTGGCCTCAGCAACCACCTGGCTGGCTTTGATTTTATCTGCTCCTCCAGTAAGAAAAGGGTTGTCCAGGTCTTCATGTCTGGACTTACCCTGCTACTGGCCAGGTACAAGGATGCTACACCTTCTGCCAGTTTCATTTCTCTGAGCTCCCTTTTCTTTTTACCTTGTCCAGGCTCATCCTCACCAATTTCATGAGTTAGATAACTGAGGCCATTCTGCCCTTTGCTCCTTCTCCATGCCATCTAAATGATCACCAGAGAGGGTTAAGATGTCACTCACAAGGTCTCCTTCTTTTCCTCAATGCTCACATAAATTTTAAGAACTCTTTCTTTTACCTTTGCACCCTCCACATCTACTATTCACAGGCATAGTCACTCCTTGGCCTTGCCAAGAATTATTCCAACTCTTGATGCTTTTTTGACCTTCTGTATCCCTCACAGTCTCTTGGAAATGCACTCCAGGAAAAATGGAATGTCAAATAGGTGGCAAGGAGTGGCATTCCACTGATTCTTGAATTAATTCAATGAATGAATATTCAGGGAAGATATTTTATAGCTCTCTAAATTTTTATGTCTTTGGCTTGCTCACCTTGAAGGCTATTGAGTGTACAAATGATATTAAGAATATAAAACCACTTGTCAACGCTTAAGTGCTGTACAAATGCAGTTACTTAATGTAGTTAAGCAATGTTCATTCATTACTAATTTTAGTTTTTAATATGATGTGGATTTATTTATTCTGTGTATATAGGTGCAAATTTCTCAGAATTTATTATGCATAAAAAGAATATAACTTATTTTCTACAGCTTATTAAAATCTCTGCTATGAACCCATTCCACCAATTGACAGAGGGCTTAATTTTGGTCAAACTCAGTCAAATTGGTGTTTTCTGACATTTCAAGAATTTGTCTTCTTCATTTTTCCTAGGGCTCATTTACTTTCTGGGGATTTTTTTTTTAATCAAAGCTAGACTACTGGGAAAGAAGGTAGGAAAGAGACTCCTGTTTGTTAGCTGATATCACCCTTGTTTTAAACCCACTGCTGATGCCTGAGCTCCCATCAGCCCCCAGCCAATGGCCTGTAAACTCTGGGTTCTCTAGTTCAGACTCCTGACCCTCTCTCTGCCACTCTGTCATTTGAAGTGATGGGAAGCTTTTGGATGTCTTAACATACTACCCCAGGGGCTACTAGAGAAACTACCTCTGTGTTCATATTACTATTTCCAGCATGCTAGTGTTCCACAACATTAGAGCAAACAAGCTAAATCTTTGCTTTTCTGACTCATTCCATTTCCATAGTCCAAGGAAAGTATTTTTTTAATCCTCACTTGAGGATACTTTTATTGATTTTAGAGAGAAAGAGAAAGGGTGAGAGAGAGAAATATTGGTTGCTTCCTATATGTGCCCTAACCAGGGATCAAACCCACAACCTAGGTATATGGCCCTGACTGGGGATTGAACCCATGACCTTTTTGATGTACTATAGGATGACTATCCAACCAACCCAGCCACACAGTCAGGGCTTCAAGGAAATTTTTAGCAAGACAAAGAGAGGATCAGGGAATCACACTACCTAATTCCAATCTGTAAGGCCATAATAATCAAAAAACACATGCTACTGGCATAAAAACAGACACATAAATCAATGGAACAGAATAGAGAGCCTAGGAATATACCCACACCTTTACAGTCAATTAATATTTGACAGAGGAAAGAAGCACATACAATGGGCTAAAGATAGTTTATTATTAAATGATGTTGGGAAAATTGGACAGATACACACAGAAAAATGAAAGTAGACCACCTTCTTACACCACACACAAGAATAAATTTAAAATGGATCAAAGACTTAAATGTTAGACCTGAAACCATAAAAATCATAAAAGAAAACATAGGCAGAAAAATGTCAGACATTGCTTGCAGAATTTTTAATTGGATATGCCTCCCCAGGCAAGGGAAACAAAAGAAAAAAAATAAACAAATGGGACTACATCGAACTAAAAAGTTCTTGCACAGCAAAGGAAATCATCAGCAAAATAAAAAGATGACTTACAGAATGGAAGAACATATTTGCCAATACATCTGATAAGGGGTTAATAGCCAAAATTCATGAATAACTAAGAAAACTCAACACCAAAAAAACCCCAGACAACCCAATTAAAAATTGGGCAAAGGGTCTGAATAGACACTTCTCCAAAGAGGACATGCAGATGGCCAATAAGATGTATGAAAAGATGCTCAATATTACTGATCATCAGAGAAATGTAAATTAAAACCACAATGAGATACCATCTCACACCTGTCAGAAATGGCTATCATCCATAAATCAACAAGTGCTGGTGAGAATGTGAAGAAAGGGGAACTCTTTTGCAGTGTTTGTGGGAATGCAGATTGGTGTAGCCACTGTGAAAAGCTGTATGGAGATACCTCAAAAACTAAAAGATGGATCTGCCTTTTGACCGAGCAATCCCACTTCTGGGAATATACCCAAAGGAACCCAAAACACTAATTCAAAAGAACGTAGCACCCTCTATGTTCATTGCAGCATTATTTACAATTGCCAAGATATGAAAGTAGCCTAAGTGTCCATCAGTAGATGAGTGGATAAAACAACTACGGGATATTTACACATAGAATACTACTCAGCCATAAAAAAGAAGAAAATTTTACCTTTTGTGAGTATGGATGGACCTGGAGAACATTATGCTAAGTTAAATAAGCCAGTCAGAGAAAGACAAATGCCATATGATTTCTCTTATCTGTGGAAGCTAATGAACAAACTAAACTAACAAGAACAATGGGGACAGACTCATAGATGGAAAGCTGGTGGGAGAATATTAGGGGTGGGAGGACTGAGCAAAAAGCAAAGAGGACTCATGGACATGGACAGCAGTGTGGTGATTGCTGGGGGGAGGTGGGTATAAGGGGACTAAATGGTAATGGAAAAATACATAATAAAGATTAAATTAAAACAAGACAAAGACGATAGGATTCTTGTAGAAAGCTCATCCAGCATTCTTCCCATGTGTACTATTTAATGAGTCGAAACTCTGGCTCTCATGCTCCAATGCCCAAGATTTTGAGCCTAACATCCTTCCTCAACCAATAACATCTGTTAAAACTTTAAAACTCTACTTGAAGAGTTTATACTTTATTGCTCCTTTTCTTACTGTTATGACTATGTCTGCTGTAGGTGCCTCCTGAAATAAGGGAAAGGATCCTAAGGTAAAAATAAATGCTCTGTAGTATCGGGATTGTATGGGGATAACACAGGGACATGTACTTTCAAAACTCATTAAACTCTATACTTAACAAATGTGCATTTTCCTACATGTAAATTATACCTCAGTCAAACTGATTAAAAAGTTACATAAATGTATGCATGTATACACTCTCACACAGAAGATAGTGTTGAAATATTACCCCCATTACACTTACCTGATCAGCTTTACCTTCTTTTCTAATGAACAAAACCTAACTATTGAATGGGGGAAACGGGGGGAAAGGTCAAGTCAAGGAAGATGTATAAAGGACCCAAGGACATGAACAATGGGGTGGGGGTTGGGGGAGGACTGAATGTGGAAGGTGGGGAGTGGGTAGGGCAGGGGACAGTGATGGAGGAAAATGGAGACAACTATAATTGAACAATAAAAAAAAATTTTAAAGAAAAAATGTTTTTCCAATCTGAAAACTTTTTGTCTTCCTTATTATATTCTTTTCATTCTTGATTTTTTTTTACCTTAGCAGTACATCAGATTTACTCTCCTTGTTCTTCATTTTTTCTTTCTATAATTAAACTATATCAGTTTATGTTAATTTATTTCTGCTCTGTGTATGAAATACATGTTGTTGTAATTTGTTCTATAGACATTTGTGCTGAGATAAGTGAATGATGACATACTCCAGAGACCACTCAAATATTCCAAATGTAATCATTAAGATTCTTAGATCAAGAAGAAAGGGGTCAGACAACTGTGTCTCTCTCTACCTAACCCCACATCAGATGTTTAGTTTTCTATGGCAATGGCTGGTTCTCCATGTCGATGCTTTTATCCTTAAATCAAAATTTATGAAAAACCTACATTTTTTCACATCATTAATAAAATATTTAAAATAATTTTGTCCTCCAGTGACTGCTAAAAACGTGAAACTTCTACGGGTCTATAGTTCCGGTTTGTTGCAGATGAAGCATTGAATATTTTATTTGTATTCACCATTGAAACGATGGATTCCTAGGTCCTGCTCTATTTCTTAATTCCACAATTTGGAGTTGGGGAGATGTGTGAGTTCTCAATATATTGATATTATATAAACCACAGCATAGATATTTGTTCAAATAATTGAATCACTGAAAGGTCATTCTACATCTTCCTCTTTGTTGCCAGTTCCTTCGCAACAAGCGTGACCGGTGAGTGCCAACCGCTCTCCAGGGAGTGTGAGAGGATCCAGGGACCCTGAGGTCATTGATAACATCAGAAAGACAGGACTAGGCAAATTGTACATTCAAGTCGACATTAAAAATGGTGTCACTCCCATGTAAAGCCCATATCATTATCACCAAAATCATTTATTAGACAGCCAATTGAGCATGATACTCAGCCTTTATCCTCTAAGAGGAACTTTGGCCAATCAACAACTCCTCTTTTGAACATCCTTGGCAATCACAATCCCCGAGTGACAACGGAGGGACATCTGAATTTGGGGGGTACCTTTGGACTGACTCTTGGCACTGTATGCTATTGCATATGCAGTATTAATGATTTTCCTTTGCCACTATCAAGTCTAAATTATTTGTAAGAGTCCAAAGATAAAGAATCAAGTGATTTCTATTGACATATAACCTCAAAAAGATACTCTCAAATTAAAAATGATTTGTTGTTTTATATCATATGAACAGTGATTCATAATAATATAAATATATTAAATATAGTATATTAGCACTGTCAATATTTTACTGAAGTCCTAAGTCAGACTTAAGTCAAAGTCATCACACAATAAATATTTTGTTTTATTATGCATAATTTTATGAAAATGAGTCAAAGCAAAGAACCCAACTGGCATTGGAACAATGGGGTGGTCATGTGCTGGAAGTGGTAGCCAATAGAACCACAGCCAAATTCCATTTCTCCACATGGAGTACAAACTTATCTCTATGATAGCCACATTATAATTTTGAAAAATCCTGAATTATTTTCTACATAGCATTGAAATATTTGCAAATTAAGATTGAAAGAATAATAGGCTAAATTAGTAGGTTAGCCTTATAACTAATCTAAATATTCTGCATTTGAGAAAAGCAAACATTACCATTGATTTTCACATAATATTGTTTAAAAATACAGATAAAGGTAGGGGGAGCATTGGGGGGAAATGCATATAATTGTACTTGCACAACAATAAAATTTAAAAAAAAAAACTGAATGATAACCAGTCACACTCCCCCCAAAAAAAGGTCATCATATCATAGGACATAATTCTCCCTCCTTTATAAAAACTTAAATTAAGCCCCTCTCTTAGCAGGATAAATCCTACACATTACTCTCAGTTTTAAATTCTGAAGATTATTGATGAAGAATATTTTTAAAAATCAAGAAGACAACTACAATTCATTTCAATACATTTCAACTCATAGACTGTAAAGAAAATCAGTGTTTTGCTAGATTCAAATATATGTAGAACTATTTGATGTAGTTTCCCATTTTGGAATCCATTTTTTTCATTGACTATTAAAATAAATTTCCTCTACGCAGGGTTTCATACATTATGATTTTCTTCATTCTTTGGAGATTGATAGAATTCTTCCAAGGCATTTCTCAGGTAAATATTTTTGAAATAAAGAAAGGAAAATTCTTCAAACATAACTTTTCCTTGAAATTAAAACCTGCGGGTTTTGGTAGTCAAACTCTGAAAATGTGAAGTCCTGAAAGAAGAACTGAAATTTGGCCGAGTTGTTCCACCATCACAACATTACTTTCAAGGCCTGCTGAACACCGGACGACTGGGCGGTATGCCGGGAGGAACAGAAAGAGAAATTGCTCGGGTTGTGCACGGCCCCTCCACTCCCAAGTAGTTCATCGTAAACTGATGCGCACTGCAAAAGACAGTTTCAAGTTCCCACACGCTAAGGGGCCTGACAGGCTCTACATCAGCTGGCACCTTTCGTGAAAAAGATCTTGGCCATATTATGAACAGCTCAGTTAAAATGTCTGCTCGATGGGTTACCTTGGGCCAAAAAGCTCATACTGCTTGGATAAATTAATAAAGGGGAAGATACTATGGAAATAGATGCGTGGGGGAGTTTCAATACTGCCTGCCTAAATTTCGATGAGTAAATCAGCTTTTCCCGTCATGGGTCGGTTGACTCCTTTCCAGAGGAAGTCTCCGGGTGCCGTTTCCCTGCATCTGGAAGGCAGTAGCCAGGTGCCTTGTAACATCAGAAACATTATTCTTACCACATCTGTTTGGCTGCTGGTGCCTTTGGATGGGATCTGCTCACCTATTTTCTTCTGACTCAGCGTAGGCAAGCTTCCTGCCCATTTGCAGAATGCATGAAAGCTGGGACAAGGAAGCGCGATGCACATAGAAGTGGAACTCCCCAGGAGCGACATATTTATAAACATTTCATAAATTTATAATCCCACCTTGGAGATGAGTTCAAAAAGTTTTCAGATGCATTAGCATTTTACCCAGTTCTAAAAAAGTTTCCCACTGCAAACTGCACATATAATCCAGCCATTTCTTCCAAGCCATACCTCCCCCTTCCAATGGTCCTTGCCTCAGAGTAAGAAGAGAAAATAGATACCTGCCAAAGTGAGCATGATCAGGATCCCTCAAGCCACTTCCTGTGTGAAAACAATTCACTTCCTTTGAAAGAAACCTACAAGAATTTAAAAGAAAACACAGTCAATCTCACGTTCTTTGGATCCATTCGGGTTTCTTGCACCAATTCTCTCCAAAGTTTAAACATATCTGTGATGGCTATATATATTGTGTGCGCACACACACGCATGTGCAGGAGAGAGAGAGAATGTATGTATTCTCAGTTCTATGTTACCTATTCTTATGGTCCCTCCCAGAAGCTCAGTTAAGAAATGAACTTCCCCAGGAAATGTTAAAATAGATGCTGTGCTCCTGGTGATCAAAGGAGCTGGTAATAAGTTCTCGAGTCAGGTTATCTACAGTGCTTGAAACATTTTTCATCAAAGCTGTTTAGCATCTAACATCCCATATGATCCTAAAACAGCCCCGAGAAACTTAAAACCTGAAAGAACAGCATCCTAGAAAACTTAGATAATCTAAGTGGGTCATTCGAACTCTTTAACATCCAACAGAGATGCTAGTCTCTCAACTTTCAAGCCAGTGCTCAGTCCACTAGACCAGTACATACAACTTTGTTTGTTCTTTGTACAGAAGTTGAGAGTAAGCGTATAAAACTTTTATAGCAATTTGCCATTGTCATGACACCCAAGGACATAATAATTTTGCATTTTACCAAATTACCAGTCTGGGATAGATGTGGGATTAAAGGCAAGCACATAAATAAAGGCACTGCCGCCACCCTGGACCGACTGAATGCTGGATGACCCGACTGACATTAAATTGCAGCCGCTGGAAGGGTAATTTAGCATTTCAGGCAGGATCCTCAGTCCTTCGGGGTTAGCCTCTGAAGCTCCAGGTAAGAGAAAACATAAGCAAATCGACATGAAATCAAAACACGGCCACATGGGAAATTCTGAGACTCACCTTTCCACACTTTGACATATTAATAGGTTTCAACTTCCTCTTTCCCTCTGGTGGCTCTGAGATCAGAACTCTGAGGAGGGCCTGAGAGACCGAACACCAGCAAAAGCAAGATCGACCACGGGCTTCATCTTGCTCTCTTAAACTGGGGGATAAAAACCTTTGAATTCTTTTTGGTGTTCTTGTTTGACTTGGGGTTAGTTTCTGTTTCTGTTTACTTTTTTTTTGCAGGACTACCTGTCTTATTTCTTATTTGAGTATCCTCAGTAAAGAACTGCAATTTTTTTAAAAAAAATTGTGATGTGGATATACCTCTATCTCCCTATTGATTTCTCAAGATTAACAATTGTAACCTGTACTCAGGTGAACAAAAAGAGGGAAGAGGGTAGAATATCACAGAGATCTAAGAAACAAAAGCATGACATTTTTGTAGAGAGTCTATAATTCTTTCATTTTGGTGGAGGGACAAGACATGCTCCCAGTCACTTCTATCACATACCAACGAGTTAGTACCCACTTTTTCTGGGAAACATTTCTGAAGACGCGAATGCAGAGCCGGGTCTGAGTGCAGCGCCCCAGCGCCTATCGATAAAGGTAATGCGGAGCAGCATTGATTTTGCTGCTGCCAAAGTGCCCAGCCTTCGATCTACGGCCACATCGACCCCGGTCTCAGGACAAAATGTAACAAAATAGAAAGATGTTTATAATATACTGTTAATAAGAGAAAGGTTGCAAAATAGTTTCCATAATATGACTCTCTTTTGCTGCTATATATGCATTGGGGGGAAAACCCTAAAGGGTGCAAATTCTGAAAATGTAACAGCGGTGTTCTCTAAGTGATAGTATTATTATTGATTTGTTTTTCTTTTGCTTGTCCATGTTTTCTAATATCCCCATCATAAGCATGGATTTCTCATGTTTCTCTTAAAAAAAGAAAAGGGAACATTTTCATCTACTCCTGAGATAGTAGGATGATCTACATAATCTGCTCTTAACATCTCTACAAGTAGCAGCTCATCCAAAATATTCAAAATTGTGCTAAAGTGCTATCATAAGGGTCACAGGAAAAGTGGGAGACTCGATTCTTTTGTTTTCTCAGGTTACAGAATCTTTACAAATATCAGCAGAAACAAATGTAGGTTCATTAATCAAATTACTTAAAGAATAGAAAATAAATAGAAATGTCTACATAAAAGTGTATAGAATTGTGTCAAAAGTACGTAATAACCTGTATACTGGAGTGGGTAGTAAAAGAAAATCTGGAGAGCTTGAAGGGATGTTTTTGGGATGCCTGGGTAGCAGAGCCACACGTTTGGGGGTCTGAAAGCCCCGGGGTTTGATTTCTGTTGCCACCACTTACGAGCAGGCGGCTTAACATCCCGGAGTCTCAGTTCTCTCTTCTGTAAAATGAGGATAATAATAAACAACTCGTAGAGATTTTAAATAACTCTATCACAGCCTGTGCGGAAAGTGTATCACATCAAGTGTGTCACCTCGCCCACGTTAAGTTCGGTCAGTGGTCACTATAAAAGCAATGACCGTTACTGCAGCGTTTTCCTTTCACCCCCCCCCCCATGCCTGCCGTGGCGTCCTCCGGCTTCGGGCCACAGGAAAGCCTTTACCCGGCACCAGTATTTGTGCACAGAGGGGAGGCCATTTCTCCTCCTCCACCGGTATTTCCTTTGGGAAAATTGAAGGCCACGAACTCCTCACTCATCGTAACCAAACATTAGTGGGTCTAGTACGCTCGGGAAAGAAAACACAATATCCAAATTTTTAAAAATTTAACATAAGAGCAATGTTAATAGGGATGGTAGAATGACCTATACAATCTGCTCTAAACATTCCAGAACAAGTAGGATCTCCTCCCAAAAGTCAGAGGAAGTAATAAAGAGGCCACTACACAGAGGAAGCCAGTGTGTTCTGAATTTTACTTCAGCCAGTTTGGCCGCTCATGACCCTTTGGTGGGCAGCAGTAGCCCCTGAGGAAATGCGAGGAGGGCGAGGATTCCATTTCTACTTCTGCACCTACAGCTTTGTCAACCAAAACCACTCCAGGCCCAATGCTTCCACGTATTCAGACATTTACTAAATGAGCTCTCATTAGCAAGTGAGCCACAATATACTTTATATGTTCGTGCAGTCTGTTCTGGGGACTCAGGGTCCCCTTGCGCAATCATGAAATGCAACCATATTCTAGAATTGGACTTCTGTTACCTTTATGGTTGGTATCAGGTGGGCAGTTGTCCACCTGAGCCAGTGCCTGTGTCCAGGGCCATCTGGGGCTCGTGCCCTATGCCTAAAGGTCCTGGGTGCAAACGCTGCTGGATTCTCAGTTGCCTGTGCGAGAGGAACAGAGGAGGGTGGGGACTTCCTACACATGTTTGTGCCAGTTCACATGTTTCACATGTTTTAATTGCACAGGGAGAGCCCATTCCCAACCTTAAGCATGGCAGGTAACAAGCCACGAATTTCATCCATTAAAACCCATTTTTGACATTCACAATGTTAATTAATATCACCTCAGGTGTCTGCTGGAATATGGATAGTTTTCTACACATGTTGGGGTGGGCACCTCTGGTTTTATTTCCATGACCATTTTAATAATTTACCATGTGGAAATTCCCATTTTCTGTGTGTCCTCAAATAGGTAAGAAATTAACATCTCAAAACTCCAAGAGCTAATTATTTCTGCCGAGTGGTGTCTACGCAGCCCTGTTCACAATGGTTTGCATAGAGGGTGTGGATGACCCTTGCAGAGAGGTCAAAGCCTGACCTTTGACACTTGCCTTAATTGCTGCATCCAAGGAGGTGACTCCAAGGAGAAAGAAAGGTCATATTTATAGAGATATGGAGAAAGTTTTCAAAGTTGGTTATTCAAAAAAAAAAAAAGCCAAACCTCCAAATAAGTATGTCAGGACTACAGGATAAAATGCAGAACATACATCTTGCAACTCAGGGCCAGCCCGGGGCAAAAACATAAACCAGGCGAGGTGCAGCCTCCAACTCTCAGGGCGGCCTTTCCCTCAGGACTCCCACTCTCCCCAGTTCTCCTTGTAAAGCTCAAGTAGCGCCACCCCATTAAAGGTATTCTTAAAAAAATAAAGATATAGACAATTAAAAAATGCTAGTGTCCAGTGTTAGCAAAAAAAAAATACAGGGACATAAAGGTCCCATGTAAGTCTGGTGAATTTATATACTGGTATATCCTTTGTGGTTAACAGTTTGTAACACTTAATCAACTGCCTTTAAAATGTATATGTGTATATTTGTAAATTGGGATATTCTACTTGTAGAACTTTATCCTAAGAAGTAACAACTTATGCTAAATGTATAAGAGAATATTACAGAATCCTGGCCACTGTGACTCAGTTGGTTGAAGCGCTGTCCCATAACCAAAGGGCTGCACCTTGGATTCCCAGTCAGGGCACACACCTAAGTTGCAGGTTCAATCCCTGGTCCAGAAACATAAAGAGGGCACTCAATCAATGTTTCTCTTTCTCCCTTTCCTTCTCTCTAAAAGCAATGGAAAAAATGTCTTCCGGTGAGGATAAAAAAAAAAAAGAGTATACAAAAACAAGTTAAATGAACAATAGTATGAAAGTGGTTAAAACAAATTATGGTACAACCTTACATTAAAATACTAAGTAGCCCTCACAATTAAATTGGACACTTTATTTCTGATAAAATCTGATAAAAACAGATTAAAAGCACTAAAGAAAAGTAAAATTGTATGTTCATAAAGATTAAAGAGTGTACAATTCTCTAGAATTTAAACATTGACTGATAACTAGGTAATAGAAAGATGAATGACTGATTTTGTTTTCCTTTGTGTATCTGTATTTTGTAGTTTTTATTTTTTTTACTTTAATTAATTATGCTATTACAGTTGTCCCCATTTTCCCCCTTTGCCCCTCCAGCCTGCCCTCCATTTCCACAGTCAGGCCCCACACTGCTGTTCTCACCCATGGGTCATGTATTTTGTAGTTTTTAAAGTGAATGTACCTGACCATGATCATAAAAAAGGGTTTTATTTTGTTTTATTTGGAGAAGAAAATCTGGTTCCCTAAGTGTTACTGTAAGTACCTCTATTACTTTGATCCATATCTGTGAAATAAAAGATGGTTTGTTTGTGTTTTGTTTTTTTTTAAATAAGAAAAGGGACACTTTCAGCATTTGGGACTGTGTGCAAAAGGATGTTTCTTAACAAACATCTTTCCAAGGACACTGTGCAGCAGCTGCTCAGAGGTGCAGTCAGGCCCCGCAGGAGGCCGGGCCTGCCCGGAAGGACCTCCTTGCATTTGCAAGTCCCTGGCAAGCAAGCCATCCATACCTGCAGCTCCAACACCCAGGGTGCTGCAACCTTCCCAGTCTGATAAATGGCACAGGTGTTCCTTACCTATAGGTGATATACGGCTAAGATGAGAAGATGAAATAATAAAGGAGCTTTCAATGGAAAAGAAAAAAGCAAGTCACCCTAAGGCACGCCGAAATTTCTTAGACAAGTGCTCACAGTTATGCCACACCAGATCCCCCACAAGAAATGTGCCTAGTCATCACCTGTGTCTTCGCTCAGTGTGAAAGGTCTCTCCTACCTGCTCAGCCTGGAGTAGTTCCGCTCCATCTTTAAAACCTTCCCAATGTCTCCTCTTTCCTGGTCATTTCTCCACAGCCCTCTGCTGTGTCCCCCACTATTCCCAGAGGGCAGAATCAGAATTGATTTCTCCCCTCGATGAGCATCTATGGCACCTTTTTCATGTTGCTAATATACAATGACTCAGAAAGCATTATGACAGGTGGCTTGCTGGTTTATTTCTCCCTGCCCTGCTCTTAATCTACTGCTCCCACTGGGAGCTTTTAGTCAGGCAAGGGCTGGAAGGAAAAGGACATAACACTCACTAATATGTACTCAGTTCCTACTGTTCATCAGGCACTCTACACAATAGGTGCTTTTATTTGTACTGTCCTATCAAATAACCTAAAATACATATAGTTTTATCTTCACTGCATAACAGAAGAAGTATCAGAGAGGTTATGATATTTTATCAAAGTCATAACCACAGCTGTTGCTATGGATTGAATTGTGTTCTCCCCAAAAATTCACATTGAAGTCCTAACCTCCTGTGTGATAACATTTGGAGATGGGGTCTTTGGGAGGTAACTAGGTTTAGATAAGGCCACAAGGGTGGGGCCCTCCTGATGGGATTAGTGTCCTTAATAGAAGAGATGTCAGAGAGCTCGCTCTTTTCACTCTGTGAGGACACAGCAAGGGGATGGCTGTCTGTGAGGCCAGAAGAGAGCGCTCCTCAGAACCCCCACATGCCGGAGCCCTAATTTCTAACCTAAGACTTTCAGCCTCCAGATCAGTGAGAAAATAAATTTCTGTTGCTTATGCTGCTAAGTCAATGGTGTTTTGTTACAGCAGCCTGAGCACACTAATACTGCTGTTAAATACCAGAGCCAGCATTTTTAAATCCAGACTTTTCTCCCCTAAAATACTATGCTTCTTCAATATGAACTGTTCCTGGCATGCCTTTATAATGCTATTATGTAGCAGAGTGATTGGAATATAGTAGGCAGAAATCCAAAAGATGGATGCTGGATGTCAAATGAATGACTGAATAATTCCACATAGGTAGAAAGATAAGCATTTACAGCTGAATTTTCAAAATCTAGACAGACACCAGTTTACAGATTTTTGGTGTGAGGCAAACTATCTCTGATTGCCATGCAGCAAATTCTCTTGGCTGCAGGGAAGTCAGCTGTGTGTTCTGGGCAGTGTGTAGAATTCCATGAGCCTTCTTGAGCTATTTTGCTTAAGAATATAAGTTTCTCTTTGGGAGCCAGTTGGGAGTGCTGGGAAGCTATAGTAACCTTTTACGTTACTGCTTTTATCAAAGAAATCATGCCTCGAGAGCATAAATGCAGGAGGAGTGGTTTATACATAGAGAATTAGTTTGATTAAGCAATTGATTTTAGACCTGGTTATTACAAGATGTACTTAAAGAATCTCATTCAAAGCAGAACTTGAATCTCACTGAGGAAACTTTCAGGAAAGTAAGTGCTCATATGTACTAAATTACATTTTATGTGAGACGCAAGTTTCTTATTTCATCATTGAAACATTTTTTTTTTTTCTTTCTCAGTCTCCTTTGGAAACATTTTTTAATTTGTATATAAAAGTATAAATTGGGAATATTACAAAGTTCCCTAGCATTCTTTGCATTCACGGTGTATTTACAAACCTAACGGCCTATCAGCTATTACACAAACTGGGTGGGGCTGCAGAGAGTAGAGCTTCCTATCATCGGGAAATTGGAGGGGTGACGGTGGAGAACCAATCACTGAACTTCTTCCTCGCCACTGCCTTCGGTGATTCTACTTCTGCAGTTGTAGCAGCCAAAGTGAGAAGAGAGGGCTGTGTCCTCCGCCCTTCTCAGCCTGATGAAAGTCTACTCCATAGACAAAACTCAAACATCTTTTTCCTTGACACTGCTCCACACCCTCTCTGCCTTGTCCCTTAACTCTGTTCCCACAGGGGAGAATCGGAATTAATCTCCTCCTTCTCTAAGCATCCACAGCGCATTGTTTATACCACTAACATAGAATGGATCCGAGTGTAGTAGAAATGGCAGGCTAGTTTATTTTTCCTACCCCACCCTTCATCAGCTCCCCCCATGCTGGGAAGTGCAGGGAAGTTATGGGTACCCGGGGGTGGGAGGAAGGAGGGGGGAAGGGGGGGGAAGGGGGCTCACCTCGGAGTCTAATCACCCTGAGGCAAGAGATGAATGCTTCTCAGTCTGCTTCTTTAAACTGGAAAAGCACACCGTAGAATCTACTTTGCGTTTTAAAAATAAAAACACCCACAGCTTCCTGTTTTTAAAGAACATAAATGTGAATGTTAGCCAATTCTTGATTAGAAAATACATAGCTTTTTCTTCCTTTTTTAGAGTGATTATTCACATTGTGGTTTATTTTGTAATCACATCAAATCTTATTTTAATAGTGATTTTGATTCTGACATACATCTTATCATCCCAGTCATGTAAACACTGAAGAACCCATATTTTATAACCTTGATGCCATTTGCTTATTGGCTAAAATATTTGAAATACCATCTTCAAAGAACAATCCCGAACAAAAATGTCAGAGGCTCACATTAGATTTCCTGTCAACTTCTTAACCTGTGAGCTGAGAGTTCTCAATCCTTTAATTGTGCTTGGAGAACAGTGTTGTCAAACTATGAAATGTCTGTGACAGTGGCAACAACAAAAATCAGGTCTCTCGCAGCCCTTGTTCTTGCCACAAAACTTCATTTCCAATCATGACTGGTCATATAATTCTATCTTGCAAAAGAGTCACGTTTATGCTTCCCTCCTAAAATATACATGGATTACATATCTCAGTCTTGTTCTTAGCTCCATAAATGTATCCATATACGAATGTAGTGAAATCCTACTCTATTAGCCAATGTTTTTTAAAAAGATATAAATGTGGAAAAAAAGATGTAAAAAGTAAAGTAGATATGAATCTCATAAAAGAGTCATTAAGGGGCAGAACCAAAGGATGAAAGGTAAATATATATTATGAGACATGGTAATAAGGTGGTCAGGCACCTCCTGAAATTAAGTTGAAATGTAATATACAGAGATGAAAGAAATTAAATATGAAACCCTGAGATAGTTATTAAGCCATCAGTGGGAATCTGGAGGGTGATGTCACAACCAGGAGAGGAAAGGCGACTCGTGCAAAGTTGGACGAGATCCAGTTTGCGCTGTAGATTTATGCAGTTAATTTTGTCCCCTGACTGCATTCAGATGAGCATTTCTCCTCGACATACACCAAGAAAATTGCTGCATTATGGCTGTGTTAATGGTAATCAGCATGCTAATGAGCACCAGAAGGTTGTTATAGCAAAGAGAGGTTCAAAGATGTATAACCTAGAGAAAACAAGAACGTAATTCTTCAGGGAACACGAGTGCCTTGTTTGTAGGTCATAGATTATTTGTTTTGGTCACTGCATTGCACAGGGAGTTTAATTTAAGCAGAAAAAAATGAAGCATTTTGAATTGTGAGAGCAGCCCAGCTTAATTAAGAAAAGTAACACTGGAGAGCTTTGAATTTGTGGTAAAAAAAATATATAGGTTTTTTTTTTTTTTTCCAGTAGAACTAAGACAGATCTAAATAGTGCTGTCTAATGCAAAATGATATCTGTGGTTATGCAAAATGTGAGATTTTTGTTTGTATTTATCTTTAAATCACAAGTTGCTTCATGGCTCTCTGGCACGAACGAGGTCAAATATCGGGGGTGAAAAAGGTTCAGAAATGTCACAGTATTGTGCAAACAATTTCAGGGTCTAAGCCTTCTCAGAGGATTAAGTGCTACTTCATTGTTTACCTCAAACGTGCATCTTGGCTTCAGAAGGTTAAGTATTTATTGATACCAACAGAGGAAGATATTCAATCAGGAACACTGCTGCTATAGCTTATTAAAAAGTTCAGGGACATAAATGGTGTGCAGGTTTTAAGTTAAGCGAGGTAGTTTCTCCCAAGAACTTTCTCCCATCGAAGACTTTGGGAGCCACGTTAGCTCATCAATTCCTGTATTGTATCAATAGAAACAATCCTAACACACGTGCTTAAATCATTGTAGAGATTTTGTGTTTTTCTTTAATGAGTATTTTTAATAGATTATTTTACTAATATGCTCTTTGGGTATGTTTTATAACCAAAGAACAATACCTTGGAAATGAACAATGGTAATAATTTGCATTTCCCCTGTTTGTTAGTACATGGATTTGTCATAATATTCAAATGAATGTTCTTCCCATCCCAAAAAGGACAAATAAAATGGCTCTTAAAAGATAATTTATAGATAGGTAGATAATACTATTATACTATATCTTTATATCTTTAATACATTATATCTTTATAACAGAGAGTAGTTTTGCAACTTGGAACAGGCATTCACCCAAATCAGGCTCCACCCTCCCATGGAAACTGGGACACGTGGGCACTGTCTTTCTTAATATTTACATTTTATTAAAGAGATGACTCCCCAGTCCTTGAGAATGGCATTCCCATGTCAGAACACTGACAAAAGGATTTATACATACAGTTCATCCCTGAACAATGCAGGAGTTAAGGGCTCAACCCCCGCACGATTGAAATTTTGTGTATAACTTTTGACTGCTGTAGAACTTAATTGTCCCTCAGTATCCAAAGAGGGTGGGTTCCAGGACTGGCCACCTTCCAAAGGATACCAAAATCCACAGAGACCAAAGTCCCTTAGAGAAGATGGCATAGAACGATGCATACAGCGGGCCCTCTGCATCCACAGATTCCCAATCAAGAATTGAGAATACTGTCTCCCATCTGCGGTTTGTTGAATCCACAGATGCAAAACCCGGAGTATGGAGGGCAGACAGTGTGTTTATGGGGAGAAAAAAAAAACGAACAAGCAGACCTGCACAGTTCAAACTGGTGTTGTTCAAGGCCAACTGTATTTCAAAGAAATGAGAAAGTACAAGTAATAAGTTTCCTAAGGTAAATGTTTGCAGAAAAAGAAGGGGAAGCCATTATTTTCCTTATTTTCTCTTACTATCTTCTATTATTTTCAACAGGAAATAAATTAAGCCTCTTATTTTTAATTTGCATTTGTCCTTACAATGGGCACCACTGATTTTGACCCAAAACAAACCCGTGGTTCACTGTGAGGTTTGGGTCACTTGTCCTGAGAGAGGGGCAAGTAGGAGTCTGCACTGAAGCTGTCCTGCCTCAGAGAACTCCCATCTCCCAGATCTGGGTTCTCTCCTTCGCTCTGAGTTGGGTTACGGGTGTTCCTTCCCCCAAGTATCTAAGACAGTGCTTCTCCCGCTTCAAGGGGCACAGAGATCCATCCCTGGAACCTCTGGGGTGGGCCAGGGCTCTGCATTTCTCACTTGCTCCCAGGTGATGCTCAGGCTGTTGGTCCAAGGTCAGCACTCTGCCTACCAAGCAACTGCAATTAGTTAGTTACCCTCATGGGCATAAAACCCCAGATCACTTACCAGATTCGTGCTCTGGAGCAAATCGTTCCGCCTCTTAATTTCAGAGGGAAAAGACCCACAACTGAACAAGTTCCTTACTGAGAAAGTTAAGCCAGTTCTTAGAACAGCAGACCCTTGAAGGTGCCTAAAAGCACACTTTGACCCTGAGAGAGTCCCCCTTGTCCTTGAACTCTTCCAGCTCCCCTTTCGAAGGCAGCACACCCCACTGGTACACAGCTCACGATGTTATAAATGGAGATACAATCTGCCTCCTTATGATCTCGACCCAACAAAGGAAAATATCCCTGGACTCTGCATGAAAAAACAGTACCAGGACCTTTGTAATCTTAGAAAGCCCCTTAGCCCCACAAAACCCCAGTTTCCATAAGGAAAATGGGGTGATAAGCCTGCTCCACCTATGTCGTAGCAGAGATACAAGAAATAGATTAGGAAAGCGTGTGACCATTCATTTGTCAAGTACTTGATAATTTACAAAAACAAAAGATTTCCTAATTTCTCCACCAAAAAACTTCTCTGAGCTCTGCAGAGCCAGTCTGTCTGACCCATGGAACTCTCCTGTAATGGCCTGGAGGGATATCGCTCACCAGGAGACCTTGCATAGGACCTCACATTAATGTGTGTGTGTGTGTGTGTGTGTGTGTGTGTGTGTGTGTATGAATGACTGACTCATCTACCTACTCTCCATATTTTATCTCACATCCTAAAAAATCAAATTACTTATATCTCTATCATAAATAAAACAGAAGAATTTATTCGAATGACTACCAGACAGTAGAGTAAAATTAGCTTCAGAGGACTCTGAAAGAGCAGAATACTTTAGCTTACCAGAAACCAAGGAAACCTGGCATATCCAGCAGCAATTTTTCTTCCTTCTTATTCTTTCTTTGTGGCGAAGCTGAGAATAATGCCCTTGGGTTTTTCTCACTATATATGTAGATGGGGAGCAGAAAAGGGCTGCAATGGTACAGAGATGGTACAATTAAAAAGGCCAAGATAATTTGTTGATCTTTTCACACAGTGTTTCTTTACTATCAAAGTCACCTCAAATCAGCAATTTTAACAGAATGCAATTTAACAAAAATATTATTTTAAGCCAAAGAAAATTTTATACAAGGAAACATATTGGATCAGTATCGCTCGTGGTGTAATTTTAATTCTGAAAGATCTTGCTAAGAGGGCTTATTTAAATAGGTTCTCCCTGAGATGAATATTTAGGGGGGGAAATTCCTACAGGATGATTTATAGCAAAATTATATGAACAGAATGAAGGACAGAAGAATTTTATTAGAAAAGGCTCTCATTTCCACAAAATATAAATTATACCTTTTAGAAAATATATTGAATTTTATTAATATTCTGGAGACAGCCTGAAGTGTTACTCCCCACCCCTACCTATAAGACTTTCATTACGATGTACAAGGTGTATTTACCCTTTAACCAAATAATTTTTGAGCAACTCAGTGGAGGCTCCAGTTTACACAGCCTGCAAAATATTTCCATTGCATTTACAAAATCTTATATTTTGTATTGTTGGTAACTTTTAATGATATATATGGGGGAATGTATATTATATACATAAAATATATATGCATGTTTTTGGTATTACCAGGCAAGAACTCATATTAATGATGAACTCGGTGTCCTGGATATGCAAGAGAAATATTTTTCTCCCATATCCACTGTCATTATTGTTTTAAGCACTATTTTTCGGTAAAGATACAATCAGTTTTAGTTTCCTCTGTGCTATGATTTAAAAATTCTGCCTTGCTTCATTTCGAAATTTATAGTTAGAGGAATTACTACGGTATTTCTATGTGGCATTTGAAAATGACCTCATTGAGACCTCGGTAACTAATATTTTTGATGAGGAAATTGACATCATGATTCAAAGAGCTTGGTTATAAATTCCTTTCCAGTCTCTATCAGTCTTGAAAACTGAGCCTTCCTGCGGATGGTAACTGTGCTGTAATGAACACGGGTAAACTGTCCATTGGTGCAGCACGAGCTTCAGCAAAGACAAGCTAGAATTTAGGGTTTATGTTTTTTGAAAGTGAAAACCAAGAACAGGAATGAGGACAAAGCCAAGAGATTAAAGAGGAAAGATAAGACTCATTTTGGCTCTTAAATATTATCAAATGTTTCTCTTAAACAAATATACCTAGAATGTAGCCATTAATACATGACATCCCCCAAGGGCAGGCAAAATAGAACATGGGATCCCTGTCCTATTCAAAATACCCATAACAGATACTACTGCAAAAATTATTATTCTCTGTTTATGAAAGGAGAAGAACCCAATTTTAAAAGCTGGGCCTAAGTTAAAATCAGAGGTCAAATCTTTCTTTACTCCTTAAAAAAATATTGTATTGATTGCTTGCTGAGTGCTACTTAGGACCAGTTTCTAGTCACACCTCCAGGAAAAAAAGAACAGTGAAGATAAGTCTGTTCCAAGTAGCTGTGTATTTGAAACAGTAACACCTTGGCATTTCACCAAAGCCATTACATAAATCTGAAGCCCCCTCCTCCCTACCCAAACCCCCCGCCCTCAGGAACAGCACAGGAGGAAAATCTCTTGTATTTATTATTGGTCAAAATGGCAAACACCTCCGGGTAATAAAATGGAAATATAAAGATACATTTTAACACAAACATTTCTGAATAACCCTCAGAATAAATGCTCAAATTCAAGAATCCATAGCCTTTTCATATGGATAAAAAGAGTTAAAACAAAACATTAGGCATAAATGCCTATCAATATAGGTCCCTAAATGAATAAATGGGAAGGCGAAAAAGAAAAAGGATTTTATAATTGTCCCTATCAAGCTATATGGAAACACCAGCATCATCTCTAACCATGGAATTTTAGAGCTGTAAGAATCCTGAAAAGATTCTCCATAATCTCATAACCGTGCACATTTTCACATGTGAGGGCAAAAAGAGTTGTGGAGTGTCCAAGGTCACACAGCCAACAAATGACAAAGCCAGGATTTGAGCCAGGATCTACTTACATTTATGTATAGCTTTACATTTGGAGATGTCTGCCATTTTTTAGGAGCAGAGGGCTTGCGCAAAGTTCAGCATTGTCGAAGGTATCAAAAGTAACCTTTGTTTTTACGGGGAAACAAACCAAACTAAATCTATCTCCAGTCTTGAAAGTTCAGTCTTTCTAGGGATGATCAACAAACTGCGGTTCCTCTTTGCATCCTCAGACGCCTGCTCTGGTTTCCGTAACTTATGACTGGTGGAGAAATTGAAAGGTGGAGATCGAACTGGTGACTACAGAGAAATCTTTAATAAATTTCAAATTCTATGTGTGAAGTGTGGCCTCTTATTTTTATAATAAGTTGATTTTAGTTTTATTCTTTTATGCATTTACTTAATTTCAAAAAGAAATTAAGATGGCATAGAAGTTACCTATAGGCTCCATACCTCTTTTTTTAAGCCAAAACAATATGAGAATAAGGTAACCAGGCAGTTTTCCTGTTTGGTTCCATCTGATGACCTATTGCTGGTGTAAATATTCCAAGATTTACCCAAAATAACAGAAGAAGGTGAAGTCGGAGTTACCACATAACACAAGTATTCAGTAATTCAAACACAAACTGCTTGTGTTTCACTCACATTGCTTATATTCTCTACAAAACTGGCCCCAAAAAGAGAATATGGATCATTCACTTCTAAAGTTTATTCCTAGATGTTACATAACAATTTTAGGCCTTCATTTAAATGACATGGTTCCCCCAAAAATATACAAGCAATTCCAAGCCCTAAAATAACCAGTCCTGGCAAAAAAATTCTCTCTCTGTTTACTTATTTAATTTTATGCTTTGGTCACTCAAGCTACTGTCAGTGAAAATTTGGAATACCAAAGGGAAAAAGAGAAGACGTGAAATACTCTTTTTGACAGCATTTCGTGTCTGTAAAATAAAGTCAGCATCCCCTTTGCTCTATGAGCTCGAAGCGTCCCATTCGATGGCATCTTTCCAAATGGCCTGAAATGTATTCCTCACTTCCCTTGATTTATCCCCTCATTGGCCCCTGCAGGAGAGCGTCATTTTTTTTCCTTCTGCCCTCTGTTTTCTGTATTTCATTTCAGGTGTCTATCGAGGCAATGGAAGATAAAGCTCCCTGCTTTCCCTTCTACTAAAGTTCTATATGAAATCAGTTCACCTGTCTGTCACTCCTCATTAAATTCTTACCCTCTTCATTCACATCCTGATCTTTGCAAATGAACATTTGCTTAATAAATGTTCCCAAGACTAACAGTGCAGAGTGAAAATCCCACACAGCAGTAAATTATTAACTCAGTCACAGAGGGAGTGCCATATATGACTTTTCAGAATGAGTTATTATGTGGATCATCATGTAATTATGAATTTTTCAAGCCATGATAGAGGAAAATTGAATATTTAATATTTTATGGACATATTCTACACTGAGGACATCTTTCAAAATTTTATGATAATTTTTAGAGTGAGCGAAGAGCAGAACAAAAGTTACAAAATAATTGCAAACTTGAATATTTAATCACTAGGGACATTGTTGGTTATTTCTCAAATTATACAATGTAACCAAGGCTGTGAACTTTTAATCATAGTGTATTCAAATGGGAAAAAGTGCATTAAAAGCAATCTATAAATATGTTTTGGTCTTTTAAGACATAAGAATACAGAGCTTAATGTTGTCATGTTGAGACCTTAGGGTATAAATATTTATGTGAGAGGCAATCTTGAGTGATTCATTCTGAATGAGCTATTGTCAAACAAAAACTTTTAAAAATGAACCATTTTAAAATGTTCAATATCAACAACAAGGAATAAACACTCCTTAATATCTTTAAAATACCTTAAAATTCTTGGCTAAAAACAAAATTTAAAATGGTACTGGTGTTTATCAAAAAAATTAAAACTGCAAGAAATATTTTATAACTTTGATGAAAAATTAAAGATAATTCTATGCCAAACAAACATGATCTGTTATAAATTTCCCAATGCCTTACACAGATTCATGCATTCATACTACAGCATAATATTTAACATTTAAGTTGTCATTCATGTAGTAACATTGAAAATTTTTTAAAAATACTGATTCCAAATTACTTACTAGGTTCTCCTTGTTATGGGAGAGCTCACTTCCCAGCCCTACTGCACATGAGCTTGGAGAGCATTTGAACTCAGAGGTTCTCAGCATGGCCTTGTCTTACCTGCTAGAGATTCTGCACTGGCCTGAAGTGAAGCTGGACACTAATATTTTTTTTAAGTTTTCAAATTATTTTAATTTTCAGCCATGGTTTAGAATCACTGATACTCATAAGGCTTGTCATCTGGTTTCCAGAGGTAGAAACTTCACATATATTTTTAAAATCCCAGAGAATCAAGCTTTGGGGTACACTGAGGGTATAAGCACTGAGGACGGAGAGATGACTATTAGACAGTCCTGGCTCTCACACTGCATGTAATCTAATGAAACACAAATGACCGCCATTCAGAGAGGTATGTGCCAGGTGACACAGGAGTGGAGGAGAAAACTAACATTCAAGGTACCAAAATGGACTTTTTTGAACCTGAAATTTGACTAAGAAAAAAATGACTATGCTATTTCTTGCATTTGTTCATTCGTTCTTTTGCTCACTTATTTAATTATTTATTCAACAAGCATTTATTAAATGACTACTATGTTCCAAGTACTGTCTTGTTCTTCTTCTCATAGATTATGGAAGAGTATCAAAAGCAAGGAGACTGTATTAGTTAGCTATTGCTGCATAACAAACTACGACAAAATTCAAGTGACTTAAAACTACAACCATTTATTTGCTCACAGTTCTAAGATTGGAAATTTAGGCTGGGTTCAGCAGTTTTTATCAAAAAAGCATGTTTGAGTTCTAAATTAACCTCTTAAGATCATTGAAAAAAATTAAGATTTGAAAACAATAATGCCTCTTTTTGCCTGAGAAATGGAGTGTTTAGTGGAGTGAATCCTTCCTTTAAAAAAACAAACAAACCATGTCTACACACTATGGAAAGCTTTAGGGGAAAACGCTAGAGTAGACTCTCATACTAGGGACGCCAATTTTCTGCTCATTCTTCACTCATTATTGTTTCCCTGCTTTGTAAATAAGAGATGGGGGCTGTTATTCCTTTTCCCATGAGACTCTGTTCATTGTAGACCCTTTCCTTGTTCTCTAGGACAACAAGCCAGGAGCAGGGTAAAACTTTTTAAAAAAACTCATGAACTGCTATTGGTTTACAACTTATATTAAACAAAATGGTGATAAAGTAACAGGATTCCAACAACATATGGATTCTCACAGCTTTGCCATTCTCCGCTGGAGTCCACAAGAAGCCTGGAGATGGGGAAGAAGGGAGAAAGGGACCAGACTTTGTACTTCAATAGATGAATCAGAGAGGATGGAGCGCTGAACGTTTGAGGCCATGGTTTGTTTGTTTGTTTGCTTATTTTAGTATTTAGTCTTACTATCCTTTTTATTTGATTGCTGATTTGTATGCTTGTTTTAAATATAAAGACACTGACCTTTGACAGAAATTCTGCTATGTCATAGACTCACTTGTAGGTTAGGGAGCTATAAAATTATTCAGGAAGCGACAAGTAACAAATATTTTATAGTAACTCTTCCAAACTTGATTTTCTGGGGTTTTATTTTTTTATCATGGTAAGAACATCTCACACAAGCTCTACTCATTAAAAAAAATTTTAGGTGTGCAAAACAGTATTGTTAACTATAGGGACAATGCTGTACAACAGATCTCTAGAATTTATTCTTCTTGCATAAGTGAAGCTTTATACCTCTTGAATAGCAACTCCCTATTTCTCCCTCCTCCAGAGTTTCACTCTTTTTAGTACCACATATAAGTGGAATCACACAATATTTGTCTTTCTGAGACTGGTTTCTTTCATTTAGCATAATGTCCTCAAGATCCACACATGTTGTTGCACACAACAGGCTTTCCTTCTTTTTTTAAGGCTGAAATAATTATGTACATATACGTGTATATATATATGTGTATATATACATATATATTCATTATGTACATAATATATGTTGTGTGTGTGTGTGTGTGTACAACTTTCTTTATCCATTCCTCCATCAGTGGACATTGAGGTTGGTCGTTTCCACCTCTAGGTCGTTGTGAATAATGCCACAGTGAACAAGGAGGACAGTTGTCTCTTCAAGATCCTGACATCAATTCTTTTGAATAAATAACCAGAGGTAAAATTGCTGGATCACATATGGTAGTTTTAGTTTCAATTTTTTGAGGGGCCTATTTTCCATAATAGCATTATTTTACATTCCCACTAACAGTGAACAAGGGTTCTAATTTTTCTACATCATCCTCAATGCTACGATATTTCTAATCAGAAATTGAAACTATGAAAAACCATATAACTTGTAATAATGACCAGGTTACTGGTCATTGGTAATTAATTACTAAGTGAAGAAAACTCCCAAATATTTTAGAAGAAAAAATGACTTGCATAACTGGCAGGGACAATCACAGGTCTAGTGAGAAGACTAAAAACTGTAAACACGACAGTTCTTCCCACACCTCTTACACATTTCATGCAGTGCCAGTCCCAGTGGAAATTTTTAGAAAGAAAATTTGACAGACTCTTTTGAAATTCCTCTGGTAAAGTATCTCAACTACTACTAAAAGAAGAAGAAAACTAGAAATATGGGTTTTTTTCCTACATTTTACAAAAGCTTAAAAAATATTTTTTAATTTGTAAATATTTGATCACTCGATGGTCAAAATATTATGAAATCATTAATAAATGTAAATTTATTGAACTAGATATAATAGCATATTTTATTCATTAATCTTTTATTTTTTTCCTTTTTACTGAATTTATGGGGGTGATACTTGTTAACAAAATTGTACAGGTTTCAGGTGCACGATTCTATCACACTCCATCTGTACACTGTACTGTGTGCTCACCATCCCAAGTCAAGTCTCCATCTGTCACCATTTATCCCACCATACCCTCCCTCCACTCCCACCACTCCCCTCCCCTGGCAGCCACCACGCTGTTGTCGATGTCCATGACTTCTCTTTCTCTCTCCCCCTCTCTATTTTTCTTGCTCAATCCTTTACCACCAGTCCCCACCAAGCCTCCCACCCCCAACAACTATGAGCCTGCTCTCTACCTATGAGTCTCTCTATTTTGTTAGTTAGGACCTGGAGGGTATTATGCTAAATGAAATAAGTCAGTCAGAGAAAGAGAAATACCATATGATTTCACTCATATGGGGCATCTAATGAACAAAATGGACTAACAAGCAAAATATTCATTAATCTTCTAAAAATGGGTTTACTTGTTCCTAATCTTGAAACAGGGACTGTGCTAGCTTCTGGGGACTTAAGATAAATAAGACACAGGCCCTGATCTAAGAGAGTTTACAACCCTGTGTAAAGACAGGGATGTAAGTACACAGTCAAAATATGGTATTCTCAACATGCAGGGTCCTAGGGAACCATCTATAGGAAGAACACCTAGGAAAAAGGCATTGAGCTAAGACTTAACAGATAACAAGGTGGGTGAAAGGAGGGAAATACTGACAGATAAGACTGAATAAGTAGTCAAGTTCCACACCATCTGTACCTTTTCTCCACTTAAGCATCATGCATAGAGGAGGCGGACAACCCATCAAACTCCCTAATTCTCAACAGCTCTATTTCTGGAATTACTGTTTACCTCTAACAGAGATGTGCACAAGTATTCATTCTTCAAGTGCATTTTCAGCAATGCAGGTAGAGTCTGACCCAAAATAACAGCTAGAACTTGGGGCATCAATCATATTTTTTTTAAAGTCGGTAATCACTGGTAAAACCATACAATATTTTAATGGAATGAGATTGCCTTGGCATAAAATTCTAAAAGATATTTTTCTGTTGAATTTGACATAAGATTTCCTGAGACCAGTTTCCAAAAATACAGAAGAGGCAAAACCTTATTTTATAAAATAAAAGTGCTGACGCAATCATCTTTCTTTTAACCCTGCAGGCATCGAGTCGGAGACACCTAACGCCCAGCGAGCCAAGCAAACTGCAGATGGACCGTAAGCTGCTGGAACACCGCAAGCACCAGCTTAAGCGTCACTTTTGAGCGGATTCAAACTTCCCTTTCTCACCTTGCTCTGTGTGTTTCAACCAGATCCTCAAAACTGCAACCAAGCCGGCCTGTACACACAGAAGATAACCGGCCTCGCACCGAAGTGTGCGTGCGCCCTTTTTCAGCAGGAATGACCAACCTGTGGCGTGCAGAGCGTCAGCTTTCCAACGGAATGACTGAAGATCACCCGAGTCTAAGGGGAAGAAACGGAAGACAGGGGTAAGTGTTACAGAAGTGGGAGCACAGGAAAAGAACCAAAGGGCAGAGGAGAAAGGGCCGCAGGCAGCGGAGATCCACGCCCCCGCTAGAATCCAGGCCGTAGTCATGGTGCACCTGGAGCATGATGGGTAGGATTGGCTCAGAGACCAGCCAAGCAAAGCATCAAGGCCTGAAAGCAGACCTGCCTACTCCGGTGAATTGGGTCTCATTACCAGGTAAGCACCAGGCTGACTGTCCTGCCTGGTCCCAAACGGTGCCCTCTATACACATTTTCTAGGTGCTCTCAGGGTGCTTAGGCTCAACAAAGAGTCCATTCATCCTCCTGTACCCCCAAACTGCATCTAGAAAATTCCTTTTTTTATCTGAAGAGAAATCTGGCCGGAACTTAAAGTCAAGAAGCCGTTCAAAGATTGTTACTCTTGTTGCTGCTGCATTAGATACTAATTTTACATGTTGTGTGCTCGCACTAGAAGCAAACCCATTTTTTCTTTCGTTTGTAGATTCAGCCTGAATTTTTGACAGTTCCCACATGTAAGTTACTTTGGAAAATATTATCTAGCACTTCTCCTGGGTCAACTAATTCTGCTGGGGATACACAGAATGCACAAGGCAGAGTCCTTGCCCTGGGGGAGCACCCAGATGAATAAAAAGGCAACAGTGACACATTTTATGGATCTCATGTCACAGGGGTATGAGCAGGATAGTTTAAAGACACAAAAAAACGGGAACTTAATCCTGTTCTGTGAGGTCTAGGGAGGCTTCCAAGAGGATGAGCTACGTCCCCCAGGGGAGGAACAGTGGAGGCATCTTGAAGACGGACCTAAGAGCAGTGCAATTATGGGGCAAAGCTTCAGGCCTGCCCGGAGGATCTGAGGCAGGTCCAAATGGTTAGATCACCAGACGTGAGAAGGAAAAGAGTAACATGAGGGTGGAGACGGAGACAAGATCATGAAGCCACTGAGAAGGCTGAATGTTATCTACCAGAGGGTTCTAAGGAAAAAGTGATGTGACCCACAAAGTGAAAGTTATTTTAGAGAACAGATTGCTGGTGGCCAGAGGCTACGGGGATGGGGGGATGGGCAAAAGTGGGCGAAGGTGGTCCAAAGGTACAAACTTCCAGTGATAAGATCAACAAGTCCCAGGGATATAATATACAGCCTGGTGACTACAGTCCAAAAGAGTAGATTTACAAGTTCTCATCCCAAGAAAAAAATGGTAACTGTTTATGGTGATGGGTGTTAACTAGACTTATTATGGTCATCATTTTACAACATATACATACATCAAATCATTATGTTGTACACCAAAAACTAATACAATGTTACATGCCAGTGACATCTCAATTTAAAATAATTTCAGCAAGAAATTGTATCTGAATAGTATGATAAAAACAAAATGGTAAAATCAATTATCTAATTTCCAGAATTCGCTGAGCCTGACTTGGTAAAGAGACCCCAAATTTCCCACCTTCAGTTCCTGCTCAGATCTTCTGAGTCCCAATTAACTCTCCATTAACTTAACTCTTTCACAGGGTATGCTTGTAAAATATTAACACATCCATCAAGCCCTCATTGAGGAAGTAGAGCAACATTAGTACTGTATTGGCTGCCCTCCCAACGCTAGGTCTTCGGCCTGTGGCCGAATTCATCACCACCATCTTCAGTGTGGATCAAAACCAAGCAATCCATATCCTATGCATAATTGATCATGAACTTCAGCCTCAGAAAGCTTTGGGGCCCTGACTGGCATGACCCAGTTGAGCATCATCCCAAAAAGCAAAAGGTCACTGGTTCAATTCTCAGTTAGGGCACATGCCTGGGTTATGGACCTGGTCCGTGGTTGGGGCACATGCGAGAGGCAACCAATAGGTGTTTCTCTCCCTCTCTTTCTCCCTCCTTTCCCCTCTCTCTAAAAATAAGTAAATACAATCTTTAGGAAAAGGAGAGAAAGTTTGGGGCATTGAGGAACCTGGTTGATTGATTATGATGGGTTCATACCCACTTATAAATGACAGCCAGTAAATTCACAGGGCTGTTCTTCACTTCCTTCTTTCAATTCATTGAACTGTAAAAAAAAATTGTACCACACACTTGTTAAACATGGCAAGGAAGACTTTATTCAAAACTATTGCAATAGGGGAAAGAGATTGACCTCATCTGCTAAAATAAAAAGGTAGGAGGATAGCCCTGGCTGAGTCTGTCTCAGTTGGCTGGTGTTTCAGCATTGTCCCATACACCAGGTTGCAGGTTTGATCCTTGGTCAGGGCACATACTTAGGTTGTATCCCCAATCAAGGTGCTTACAGGAGGCAACTGATTAATAATTCACTCTCACATAGATGTTTCTCTCTTTTTCTTTCTCTCTCTCTCAAATTAATAAACATATCCTCGGGTGAGGATTTTTTTTTAAGTTAGTATTTTTTTCACCCTGAGTTGAGTTAATGAGAAAGCACTGGAGGACTTTCAGCAGGGAGGTCATTCAATGTGATTAGGCCATCTGTGTTTGCTAATTGGCCTTTATTGAAATTAAGCTCTTACCTTCCCACAGAGACTGGGAGATAGGGATGCTATCTTCTGCTAATGAGTTCAAAGATCTAGATCCCAGGTCCTTAGGAAAGACTTTTCAGGGTTACAGAAAATTTCATCTCAAAGAGGCAGAGAAAGAATGGACAACTGCAAGTTTTTTAAAGTAAATGCTCTAAGATAAGGGAAGCTGGGGCCTAGTCAGGAAGAAGTCTGACTCTAGTTTAATCAAACTGAGGGCAACATTAAGGAGATCTCAGTGAAAAAGCACTTCAAATCGTGTGAGCAATGGCATTCTTTGAGGCAGCGCACCAAGAAGGAAGTATTGCTTTTCTAAGGTCAGGAGAAGAATTCAGCTGCTCAGACGCTGGAGCTATAACACTGTGTGAGCTGTGCTCTAAGTGCCAAGGCCTGTGTTGCGTGAGTGCTTTTTGCTTAGGAGCAGCCTCGGCCTGTCCTGGTTCCCCGAGATCCCCACGTTCATGCAAAAAGCACAGGTGATTCTGGCTAATGCGCACATTGACAGACTACCACCTTATGGAGGAGCGTGGCCATTTACTTTTGCCCTAGCAAAATATCTTGCCTATAAAGCTTTATAAGCACATGTGCTAAAATGTCTTCAAATTGCACCAAATCAACTCACTTCTTCCAAGACTTACATCTATCCATTTATTTAGCAAAACCTTATATGCCAGGCCCTTTGCTAGGCAACAGATGAACCACGAGCTCTCTTCCAGAATAGACGTAAACTGGGTACTGCACCTACAAATCCCACTACCTTCCAGTGACCATGGCTAGCGTGATGATAATATGATAATAAATGTTTATTAAGCCCTGGCCAGTGTGGCTCAGTGGGTTGGAGTGTTGCCCTATAAACCAAAAGGTTGCTGTTTCAATTCCCAGTCAAGGCACACACCTGGATCATGGGTTCGGTCTCTGTCGGAGCACCATATACAAGAAGCAACCAATTGATGTTTCTCTTTGTTTCTCTCCCCACCCCCAACAAAGCAATGAAGAAATGTCCTTGAGTGAGGGTTAAATAAAGTATTTATTAAATGTTTCTGACAAGCCCTACGCCCAGTACTTTGCATCATTAGTATTATCTGTGTTCATACCAACCCTATGACTTCAGTATTATTATCAGATCACCACTGCACAGATGGGGAACCTCAGCCTCAGAGTGGTTACATGATTTACCCAAGATTAAGTGACTGCTAATAGGTAGAACAGGGACTTGAAGCCTGTGTGACTCTAAGCCTGGGCTCCTACTTTTTATTGCGATCCTGCCAAATACTACACACAGTATCACACATCTCCTTCATCCTTTTAATGTAGATCCAGCAAGTACATAGTAAGCAATTCAAGAGTTTGGAATCTATGTTGTGAGCGTAAACGCCCCTATTTCAGGGCAGAGAGAACGAGACTATTTCTAAGATGACAGTAGCATAATAGAGTTGATGCTAAAACTCAGTAAAGTTCTCCCAAAGCACCAGCAGGGCATGTCATTTGGTAAAACAAATAGGTCTCCGCACTGGAAAAGGCCACATTCAACAGTGCCACAAGTCCCCAGCTTCACACTGTCCTAACAGTTTTGACTATATATACCTATCACCAGCACCATTATTTATTTGATATTCATCTTTCAGTAGACCCACTCTGTACCATCATAGTGAATGAACAAGGGGAAAGACAGATTTCATTATTGCTATTAAAATAAATATAACACCATTAAAATGTAAATATTCACCTGTGCACAAAGTTTATCTCGATGGCCACTGTGGGAAGGCCTGCTCGCCCTCGGTCTTCCTTTGGTTTCCTCTTTCCCACCCCAGTCTGGGCACCACTCTACGGCTTCCAGGTCCACCTCTCACTCTGGGAAAATGCCCTAGACTTCCCTTCCTCTCCTCTACCCTCCATTCTGCCTGCCACCTCACTGCATGCATCGACGAGTACTCAAAGTCCCGTTTATTAAGTAAGGTTCCTTATGGGTACCTCACAAAATTGTCTGATAAAGTAACTCTCCTTGGAGGGTGCTCCTAGAGCAAAAGCTGTCAACAGTTAGAAATTTGCAATGAGCATGCACTGGACAAATGTATTATGTGGATTATTATTCTATATAATCTCCATAACAATCTGATAAGGAAGAAACTAGTATCTTTTTTATATATGAGTAAGACCCAAGCTTGGACTGTGGCTATAAAGGGAGGTTAAATAATTTGCCTCAGGCCCCACAGAGAGTAAATTGCAGGTCTTTGCACCTGCAAAGTCTAAATCCTCTTACATACTAATTTGAACATCTTTTCTATCCTGCTTTCAATGGAAGCCCTATATTTAGGCCTATATAATATTGCATGGAAGGCCCTGGCTAGTATGGCTCAGTGGGTTGAGTGCCAGCCTGCAAACCAAAAGGTTGCTGGTTTGATTCCCAGTCAGGGTATATGCCTGGGTTGCAGGCCAGGTCCCCAGTTGGGGGTGTGCAAGAAACAACCACACATTAGTCTTTCCCTCCCTCTCTTTCTCCCTCCTTTCCTCTCTAAAAAAAAAAATAAAATCTTTAAAAAATCTATCTCATGTCCTCCCCACCCTACCCACTCATAATCAATACCCTGCTCTGTAGTTCATCTGCCACATGGCCACCCCCCACACACAAACACCTGATGGCTCCATGACTGGCTTCCCACTGCCCCCAGGATATAAATTTCAGACTTCTTACTCACTGTTCACTGCTTATCACAATCTGGCCGCAACCTGACTTTCTTGAGCCCCTTCCCTCACTGACCTCATGGACTCGTTACATCTCACCCTTCCTTCAACGGGTCATGCTCCTCTAGCTGTGCAAAAGGACAGCCGGGAACGCCGCAAGGTCAGAGCCAGGGCAGGGGCTTAGTAGTTGACAGACCTGTTTGAACCCCACAATTGGGCAAGCCACTTAACCTCTCAAAGCTTCCTCTGTTACCTCACAAAACAAAAAACACCAATGATAATATGTCTTCCTTGTAAGAACTGGGCTAAATAGCAGGTCTAAAGCTCACTACGTGGCACTGGGCACTTTTCACAGCAAATGGCGTCTGGCAGGCCTTCAAACACAAGCCACTGTTATGCCTGTGCCCTTGTTGCTCCCTTAAAAACTGTCTGAAATTATTTTTCTTCTTCTCTTGATAACGCTTATTCATTCTTCAAGCTCAAATGTCACTTCCTCTGGGAAACCTTTTCTGCTTGCTTCAGATACTAATCATTCCTCCTTCCCTGCATTTCCACAGGATTCAGTACTCACCTCAACTACAATACTTTAAGTTGGCTTTTAATCATCTGTCCCTTGTTTCTCTCTTCCATTAAACCATGAACTCATCAGGAGCCTATGCACCTACCAAGTGCAACACTCAACGCATACTATGCTGACAGATGTTTGTTGAAGGACTTAACCTACTCCTTCCTCCCAGGCATCATTTTTATTTGAACAATGCTAAAGAATTAGAAATTTTAGGCATCAAAGCAGGAGCAGTGAGGCAGGCGGATGGAAGGTGGGATCTTCCTTCAAAATTTCCAAACACTTACATCTACTTACTCTCTGTGCAGAAAGCCCTTTCAGTTCCAATCTGTCTGCAAATTATACTAGTCTTCCCTTAAACACACGAGGAAATTTTTGTGACAAGAGAAAATAATGCTTACAAAACCTTTTCATTGTAAACATTGATTATTTATGAACTTTTACAGGAAAGGGACCCTCTGGATGCTGGCACATGGGAGAAGCCATCCCCCCAATTTATAATAAATGAATGTTAGAGTAAATCTCTTCATTAACTAGATAGAGGAAGGAATTTATGCTCCAAAGTAATCACTCGTCTCTGCAGCCGCAAAGCCCTGAAGACTCTGCTTCCTGAACATTCTCTCTAATGGGACAGACCTTTGCTGACCGGCTTAGCACAAGGATGACTGCAGCAGGGGGACTCCATATAGCGAGCAGCCCAAAGCAAACACACAGCAACACTGCCTGGAAGCTGGCGGGAGGCCTTGGCTGGTGGAAGCCCGTCCTTCGAGCAACTGAGGCAGGAGCCCATGAAAGGTGTTAATTTTACATGATGTGGCATGACAAGTTTATAAATAAATAACAAATGAACACTCCCCATGGCTCCTCTCCTCTGAATTTTTGTGTACCTGCCACGGGCCTAGTAACAGCAGGAGCTGCCCGGGTGCCAGATTCAGAATCGCTCTTCAAAAAGTGGGGGTGGGGGGGTGGTGGCATTTCTGTCACCAGGACCTGATAACTTTTGATGCCTACATCACTGGATCCAGCCACCTTAAAAAAAATAGGCAACAAATCTGTCCTCTGTGGTTGGCGGTGCTCGATTTAAGATTATCATCATGAGCTGCAAGAACAAAACACAGATGTTAGAGTTTCAGAAAAATGTACTGTGGGGGACCATTAGTAAAAAATACTGTTTAAAATATATAACATATGTAACTATTAAATGCATAAAAATCCCATGTACCAAGAGGCAAAACATGATGAAAGTTGTTGAATATTTTAAGTACTTATATTGCTGCATAAAATGGTTCTGTGTGGTAGATTTTCTATTGCGGGAGATTTATGAAATTTTGTCAAAGTGGTAGATCATGCTGAAGTCAGGGGAAATACTAGCACACTTTAGGTTGCTTTCTATTTTTAATTAAGTTTGAACTTGCATCTTTGTGCTTATGAGTGTGCATATAAATATATGTAAGTGCAGTTGTGATTAACGATAATGCTGATCTATGCACACATTCAAATTCACTCACAAAATGACCCCCTCCCACTGTAGAGAATTACTTAATTGAGGCCAGGTCTGTGTAATCGTAATGAACTGGATGTAGAATGGTGAAATTTGACCAGCATGGTTCACCTCGTTCATTTTAACAGCCTAGAAGGCAGAAATTAAACAAGCCCTGTAGGGTACTGACCCGGATTTCCATCCCACCGATGAGCCATGACAACTAAATGTTATGGCACTTGTCATGTTTGCCCATATCAGGAAAGATGGAGGTTGACTGAGCCAGGGTAGTTAACTCAAATTTATTGTATGTGTATTCTGAGGGACTAAGGAGGAAGAAAGTTTCAAAGACACCCTTGAGAATTAACTGAGATCCGAGTTACTCAGGGTCCAAAATATGAAGTATTAACAAAGATGGGTCAAGGGCAAATAATCAGGTCATAAGCAGTGAAGCCCAATATAAAGGCAGGAGAGAGGGCGAGAAAGAGAGAGAGGGAGGGAGGGAGAGAGAGAATATGCAAGCAGTAGACTTTCTAGACATAGTTCAAGTCCTTTTCACTATTAGCTCTGTCTACCTCTTTCCCACGTCGACTCTTATGTATCAACCTCCCCTTCTCATTTTCATTGTACCTGGAAGCTATACCAAATAACCAAGCATGTAATTATATACCCTTCTGTCCTGTTCATATTGTTTGATATGTGCTCATTTCCTTCTTAACTAGATTTAAATTCTATTTGACGTCAGTAACTACATCTCACATGTCTCCATTTCCCCAAGACCCAGCACAGCGTTATGCACATTAGAAGTTTCTGCAATTGCTCTTTGGCTGAGTCGATACCAAGTCATTTTTGCCCAGCCTCAGGGATTGATAGTAAGGGCCACCCATTCCTCCCTCAACATGTCGTATCTACACGTGTTCCAAAGTTCCTACAAACATATAAACATATAGTCTAAAATACATGAAGATGTTTTTCTATTTATTATACACTTTTTTCTGTGACAGTTGTTTAATACAATTTTACACACAGATCCAATGCATTTTCTCTAATAGCTGAATATAATTCCATTGTGTGGTTCTACCACAATTTACTCAGTCATTTCCTTTGCTGCCATTTATTCCAACATGATAACCAATATTTCGATAAGTAAGTTTATCTATGTCATTTTATACTTATGATTTTATGTCTTTGTAGATTCCTAAAGTAGAATTATGGACTTAAAGGTTATTTTGCAAAATTTAATCATTAAAGGTACCCCTGGTTTACTTTTTCAAAATATTATAATAAGTCATTCTTCCACCATTAATATATTTGAATGTCTGTTTTCTCACACTCTTGATGGCACTGGAAATTATTGACCATTTTTAATATTTACCAAGAGAAAAAGATTGAGATCAGGGTTAGAGCAAAAAAATGTTATTTCACAGTTTTGTTTTGCATTTCTCTAACTTTTAATGAAGTCAAGTCTCTTCATTGTCATTTGCATTTCTGCATGTAATAAATGCCTCTCATAGTGTCTGCCCATTTTTTATATTTAACATATAGAAATTCTCTGTATATTAAGGGTTTCATTCAGAGATAATGCACATATTCTTGTCCCAGAAAAATCTCATATGTTTGTATCTTGTAAACTCCTCGAGGACAATGACTGTATATTAAGAACCTATCCCCAAATCTCTTCTTGCTAGCAACCCAGGCATAGCATATGATATAGTGTGTCCATTGGGGAAGCCCAATAAGTTTATTCAACAACTTCAACCAACATCAATCCAAAGTGCTTTGGTCATACGGTTAGACTGAGCAGGCAAATACTCATTTGCAGAGTGAAGCATCCGTGTCCTACAATGTCTGCTGAATCAAGCAAGGCATTTCCTTTACAGTCCAAATTGGACTCCAAGGCCACTGCCTATGCTTAGCCTCAGCCTTAGCCTCACTGCTGCTTAGTTCCAACACAGAGAGGACTTCACAAAATGCATCGGAGCCCTAAGAACTGTAAAGGATATTTGGGAAAAAATGGACAAAAGGGAAGGAGCTTTTGGCATGCACACACATAGGCACACACACACCAGTGCAGAGCAGTGTTCTAACCTAGCACAGATCTGCCCACTGTGTGGCATGTAGGCCAAACGTCTTTGCTGATACATCAAACACAGAACATTAAAATGCACACAGATGAAGACATGTTAGAGGACTATATAACTATTGCAACCATTTACATTGTGAATATCAAAAGGAAACTGGTTTTGTGCAGTAGCAAGGAATATTTCAGCAAATTCTCAACAATTTCAGGAATCTGGGGAACCATCTAGACTGAGGTAGGATGTGGAATGCTTGTTTGAATGAGGTAAGAAAATAACCAGGAAACTTAGGATGTGGGTGTAGGGGATATTCTATCACGGCTCCAAAAAGGAAAAAGAACTGGTGGATAAATAAGCAAGGGTACTCTGAAGAAAGACTTTGAAGTTTGAGTTGGGGTGGATAAGGCTTATACATCCCATCAGAGAGAATTAAGATTTGGGTCACCATTGTGGAGGCTTACTTATTTTTATTCCCAGCTGAAGGCTCCACCTGCATCTCTGCCACCAATTTCCCTTCAGGATAGGTCAGTAGGGACCCCGTGAGCCCTGGTACCGAAAACCAATACTTGAATGCAGTACCTTTGTTGATTAGATGCCATTAACTAATGGCATTCCATTAATGGAATACCATTAAGGTATTCCAAATGAAAGACTCTCTTTAGTTGATATAGAAAAGGGTTGAATTACAGAATCCACAGAATAGAATATAATAAAAATCATATTTTTAAGAAATGTTTAATAAACAGGAAATTACAGAAAATGCTTATGATGTGTAGTAAAAGAAAAAGCAGGATATAGAACTGTGTATAGTTTCTGAATTTATTTTAGTAAAGGATGCACATGTATTTTGTATACAAAAGTGAAGAAGACCTGCCAGGTGGCTCGTTAGTTGGAGCATCATCCCACACACCAAAAAGTTGCAAGTTTGATCCCCATTCAGGGTGTATGTGGAGGCAACTGATCAATGTTTCTTGCATCAATTTCTCTCTGTCTCTCTCAAATCATTGTATAAGGATAAAAAATTAATTTAAAAACAGTGAAGAAAAAGATTTTTCAAAATACCCTAAAATGTGACAGTGGTTAGCTCAGTGGAACTTGCCAGTGATTTTTATTGTCTTCTTCACACTTCTCTGTCTATATGTTAAAAATAATTTTAAGATGAGCATTTGTTTGCTTTTAAGTCAGCAAAAGCTATTTCAAAATAAGAATCTTTTTACGATAGTACATTTTAACTGAATCTTGGCTAATATGATTCTCAGTCATGTTTTCTCTTTATTTTTTCTCAACCAATTAATCTGAAGCCAAACGTCTACTCAACCCACGTCTCATTCCCACAGTGTCCCTTCCTTCAGTCTTAAGTACGTCACAAGGATACTCTAGCGAGGTGAAGAAGGGGCACTCCTACCGTTCTTTGCTCCCAGCATTCCCGTAATACCTCACAGGTATTGAAGATAAAATGAAAGAGGAGTAAAAGTTGTGGAAGCGGCTTTCAGGTTTAAGTTTAACCACTATATACCTATATACCTGTCTTTACCCATGAAAAAGTTTCATATGAGGAAGGAAGTTGGGAAGATTTCCAAGCAATAACTCACACACTTGCTTCTGGCAGTCTGGGGCGTGTGGTTTGAGAGAGACAGGCTGTTCTATAAACTCAAACATATTTCAAAGTGTTCTTGTATGCCTTGGTACAATATTAAATTAAAAAGTGAACAAATACTTAAGTAAACATATATGGAGGGATTTTATCACATGGAAAATTTGTGGCACTTTATTATTATTGTTACCGTTATCATTATTATTTAAATCATGATGAAATTTGTCTCCTTATAAAATTAGGGTACACTTAACCATGTTTCTGCTTGTCACACTTGCAACATGACACAGGAAAAATGCACAGGTTATTGACAGAAACACTGCATCACTATAGTTGTGACTATAAGTCACTAGTAGGAAGAAAAGTAGGATAAAATCATGGGTTTTTTTTTTTTTTCTCATCTACAACAACAGCAAAAATGGGTCTTGCTGTCATAAATTTTGCTTATGTGAAAAATTTGCGAGAACAATCCCAGGTCTTCTTGGCTGTTTCTCAAAGGGTCATCAGACTATGTGTGTTGGAACTAACGGAATAGCTAGTAAATGGTAGAACCAGAAAGTGAGCAGGGCATTCTGCCTCCAGAGCGCTCACACATAAGCTTGGCACTATATAAGGATGAACTAACCCCCAAAAATCTGTGCCACACTTTCCATTATTTGCATATAACAGAATCCTGCCTTAAGCACAGAGCTGAATTCCTAATAGTGAAATTTCTGGCACCATGGGAAGTGTCGATCTTAAATTGGAGATAGTTAGAAATAGGCTCTTGCTTTTACTTGCCTTCTACTTTTGCCTTTGGTGTAAAGCAAGTTTGAAGGAGTGGCAGAGAAAAGTAAGACTTAACTGGGACTCAGGATACCTGGGGCTTTTTAGTTCTGCCCCTAGGAACTAACCGCTCCTGCACAATGCAGACTTCGGGGATCTCATCAACAAAATGACAGTCTGGACGAATGATTGCTTGCTTGATAAGTCTGCAACTAGCCCCTAATCTTCCTTGCTCTCTCCTGTCTCCATGGCAAGTGGTGAGAACAAGTGAGTATGTGTGTGTGCATGAGTGTGTGTATGCACGTGTGCACACATGCACATTGTTCAAATCTATACACATGGAGTAAGATCTGCTCAGAAGGATGGGGAAAGTTGAAAATAGGTATTTATAAAACTGTATTTCGGCTTCTTGGAAAGATAAAATAGCTTTTTATCTTCAATGGCTAGATTACAGATAGAGATTCACTCAAAATTTCCTCTTGTCAATTTTATATTTTCCTTTTACTTCTAATACCTAGAGCTTTAAATTGTATGTACCAACACTAATTTAAGCAACAAAGGAGAGGACAAAGACTTTCTGAATTATATCATTTCACCAAAAAGGCATTACTTGTACCCTCTACGGCTGCTGGTTATAAACACTGTTCGCTGGTCTGATTCAGTCCTGTGAAAACCAGCTGATGCAGAAATTGGCCCAGTTTCCCTCTAATGATAGAAGTCCGAGGCACATTTTGCTTTTGTCAAGCCTTGGAAAACATAAAGTCAACTTCGATTTAGAGAAACAAGGCCACGAAGCACACTATTGCTTCACACATAGTTTGCATTCGATAGATGTTTACTAATTATTTGATGCAGTGGATCTTTTGTCCTGACATCACTTTAAATCTCTACTCTGTCCATGTAGCTATTACAGTGTAAGAGCTGCCATGAATTAAATAGCAACACTTCAAAAAGGCAGGGTTGGTCTATGGCCAGGAGTCAGGCTGTATGTCGAAAACACAGGATAAAACCCTTGAAATCTAGCTCTCTCCAGAAGATGTTTGCTTGTTCACTGACATAATACACCTCCACTTCACCACATTTCCCCCTATCATGATAGCTAACATTTTAATCCCTCTTTCACTATAAATTGCTTATATATGTCTGTTTAAGGCCACTTGACTTCATAAGACATTCAGACTGTAGTTCAAAGACACTCATCCAATCCAATTCTTCTAAACAATGAGCATCGTTTGACTGTAGAAAAAGAAATATTGAAGCACCTTCTGGAGAGGCTTTGAACACTCCCAGGGAAAGAGCACTTTCGGGGAATGGTTAAGTATTTTGAAAGCCCCAAGGAGCTTTGTAGCTAGGGGTGACCTTCTCACCTCTCAACAGCTTTTTGCAAACAGCATCTTTTCAAGCTTCATCTGAAAGACCAGTGAACAACAGATTGAAGAATAGGTTTTCCTTTGTGTCAGATTATAGAGCTCAGCAGTTCTAACCTTTTTGTTCTATTACATTTTTGATCTAAATAAGGAATCATTTATTACCAGAAAATGGTGGTATTCAGATCACAAGCCTCCTCTCCGCATTGACTTTGATCCTTGACCATATGTAGAGGTTTAGGGGGGAGAAGGCTACCTATTTTGGAGGGAGTCCTAAGATCCCCTCTTAGAAGCTGCCTATCTGGGCAGAAGACACTCAAGGCTCTGGTCATTGAAATGAACCTGTCTTACAACCTCTTGATCTCCGTTTGTTATTGTCATGCATGTTTTCCCAGTACCTTGAAGTTTCATTTTCCCATATGGATGGAATTTCTTCTCCATGCCAAGAGATAAATGGATTTATTACAAGTTTAATTCAGTGTGAATTTCTGACAAAATTACCAAGGGATTAGTTTCCGTTCTTCCACTACTGTTTCCTGGGAATCATCTAGGAAATATTCATGATACAACAGAAGAAAGACTCCTGGGAATGGACATGTTACACAATGTTTCACTCTTCCCCACATGGAATTCTGGGGGTCCTCCCTAAAACTGAGCCCTAAAGATGTTTAAAATCTTGAATAAAGTAGCTGGGAAAACTGTCATTTAATAGCAACATTGAATATATTTTGAATACTCTTTGGGGGGCAGACTATTTCTTGAGTTCTGGGAAAATCATCCAAACAATCCTTTCAGTTTTCAAATGAAAAGCAAAGACAATCTTCCAAAAGGGGGATGTTTGAGGCCATCGGCTTCGCAGAGCTAAACTACTCCGGGCGGTAACTGAAAGTTGCCTTTAAGTATAGACAGCACTGGGTCTCTGCAGGGTAGGCTTCCTTCAGAGAAATGCTCACTGTCTCAGCGTGGGCTGAGTCCTCTCTGCCTCTGTTCTGGGAGTCCAGGAGGGACAGAGGTGAGATGGGAGGGGGAAGTGGCAAGGAGACTATGGGGGAGGATCAGTGGCTGTCAGGAAATCTGTACCTGTGAGTCCAAGGCTGAAGGAGGAACTATTTTCAGAGGAGATGGTGAGATGTGGGGAAATGCAGAAATGTTTTGAGTATCTGTATTGGGAAGTGGGGCCCCAAAATCGTTACAATTTCACTATTAATGGAAATGTGACCTTGTTTAAATATTCCCATGTTATTCTCACAGGTTGATTAAATTTCTATATACATATTACATACCAAAAGAAATAAAAGATTCCCATTGTTACATCTCTTTCTACCACATTAATATTTGACCTGCTTTAGTGGAGAAGAAAGTATGGTAGTTTTGGATTAATCTGCTGTAGACTGTTTCATCCAATGTTTTAGCTAATTACCTTAAGGGGACTTTTTAGTTGTAGACTGTCTTTAAAAAATGCTTGAATTAAGGGTCTCATTACCTAACAATTATTCTAGAATGTGTGATTTATTTATAGAAAAGGGTATACTTTTATTTGGAGTGACTTGGCTGTTCAATAGATATATATTGATTCCTATTATATGTCAGGAAGCATGAGAGGTAAGGCCCGCCCTGTAGAAGCTCACACTTTCTTTGGCAGCTAGAAATGGGTACAGATAATTGCAAGACAGTATGAAAAAGATTGTAACTGAGATCATCACGTGTTTTCAGGAAGTCCTGAGGAGGCAGGCAGTACCAGCTGCTGGTGTCATTGGGAGCTTGGAGCAGGGGGTGGTGAGAGGTCAAAGAAGATCTTCTAGAGATAAGAATGATGGAGTAGCATTAACATGGTCAAGAAGCAAGAGTAAGGCATTCCAAGAGGGAAAATCACTATTGACAAAGGAGGTCATAAATATGCAAGATGTGCATACAGACTGTAAGAGACTTGGTTCTATGAGGGTACCACCCTCGAGGTGACAGCCAGTGGATGAGGAGGTAGAAGGGCTGAGCCAAGGCCCATATGTCTGAGAATTTGGAAACAAAGATAAAAGTTCCGACACAGCCAAGTAGACATCACAAGGCCCAACACCGAATATATGATGGTCAATTCACTTCTGGTATAAACAACATCTAACACAGTTTGTTATTCATTTGCTAAACCCATAGTGGTTCATATCCACAAGTAAGTTGCTATAGGCATTGTAGGGACCTTGATGGCAATAAAGAGATAACATCTTATTAATATGATGGGATTAAGGGGAATGATAAAAAGCAGACTTAAAACCTGAACACTCTTCAGTTTGGGTCATTTAATATAGTCTATTCCATGGATCAAAAAACTTCATAAAAGCAGAGAGTAAATATTTCAGGTTTTGCAGGTCGTACAGAATCTACAACATTCACCTCCAGCACGAAGGCAGGCACAGCCTGTACACAAATAAATGGAGGTGACTGTTCCAATGAGGCCTCATCTACAGAGCAGGTGGAGGGACACGTTTGGTGCCCAGACATAGTTTGCCAACCCCTGGGCTGACGAGCTTTGAAGGCCGTCCCTTATTATAACACAAGATCATAATTAATGTTCATAAGTATGGCCTTGTCTCAACAAGAGAAGTTTTAATTATGTTTAATGTTCTGCATTTAAGAAGTGAGAAAAATGTGTGATGTTAGAAAGAGTGTATCTAGTATTAGAAGAAATTTTGGTGCTTAAGAGATAAACACCAAACTACACAGGAGAAAATAATTTAAAAAAAAAAAAAAACAGTACATTCCCTATATGTTTGCATGGCTGATGTTTTTATTCCTATGAACATCTGTGCTGCATGCATTTGTATTTATACAGGTCTTCTGGACCCGTGCTGTCAGGACAATAAGCACTGGCCACACATGGCCCTTGAACACTTGAAATGTGGCTGATATAACAGAGGATATCATTTCTTTGCTTTACTTATTTTTGAGTAAAAGCAGATATTCCAATAATTAAAAAACTTTAAAATATTTTTGATGCAACTTGGGTGAATTTTTCCCACCTAATTTTTGAAAACATAAATACAGATCAAATATTTCTTGTGAAAATTTAGCATCCAATTGAGGCATATATTGCATTATATTTCTTTTAGGCAAAATATCTAATATATTTCTATTATATACACTCTCATATGGAGAAAATCAACACTTTTTTTTTCCCATATTAGAAGAGTTGAGAGAGATTAGACCACAAGGCGTCTGTGCCGTAGTGAGTTAATGGGACAGAGGTGACTAACGCACTGCCCGCCATTCCAGCTCTTTGCTCATCCTATTGAACCTCATGCCTTAGTAGCTCCTAATGGAATCAAAACTCCCCCGAGGTATCTGCAAATCTGCAATTTTTTTTGGCTAATGTGAATTCTGATGTTTGTGCAGAGACCAGTAGTTGAAATTATCGTAATTCCCAGGCAATTGGACCCTTCATTCTCCACAGGCCCTGGGACTGAAGGACTGGCCCTGTTCGTACCAGCAGTTCAATCAAACATGCACATCCTGATGACCCCCTGAGAAAGATCCAACGAAATCCAGATTTTCCGCTTGTTCATCTGAAAATTCTCCCACATAAGCTAAATGTATGGCAGCAGCAATAAAACCAGAACCAGGCATCCCGACTCCCAGGAAGGTTTTATTTTTCTCTGATAATTCTCATTCAAAGCCAATTCACACCAAAGATAAAAGTTAAGTGGGGGGGAGGGGGAAGCAAGAATCCTTTTCGAATTTTCTCCAATTTGAGATCTCAGCCATATCATTTTTTTATGATTGCACCTACATTTTTTTCCTGCTAGAAGCCAAAGAACTGATAATCAAAACATTACTAGGTTGCATTGTCTGAGCACCAGCCAATCAGAATGAATGCTGGCAGAGCTGGGAGGGAAGTTTGGGCACCCACTTCATCTCCAAGTCCCAACACTCCTTACTTCCTGCCTTGTTTGCTTTATAGTCCACGCCTAGAGCTCCAGGTGACCTCTGGAGAGCTGCGCTGAGCCTGCAGCCACTTTGGCAGGGGCTCAGGTGTCCTTCCCAGCACTCCCGGAGCCCCCCGACCGTGGCTGTGGAGCTGGTAGTCATTGTCCCAGGTCTTCACTTCCTGCTAAACTGCTCATCACACAGAAGTGCAGCACTGCCTGACCACAGCGCTGCCATCATGACGAGTTTGCTGACAACTGTCCCCATCTGTCCCATTAAACTCCAACTCCCACCTTCGCATTGGCTGCAAATCCATCTTTGGATGCAGGACTTGAACCCAACTGTCCTCCCGGAGGCCTGTCCCCGTTGCTCTCACTCTCTACTCTCCCAACCCCGCCTGCGGTCAGCACAAACCTCCTCAATCTCTCTGCAGTCCGAGGCTACCTGTGCTCTCACAGAACCTCTCAGTGTATGAAGACGTCCCCTGTGCTCGTGTATCTTCCTTCTCCGTTGCCTGTGGGAGGTAAATGGATAGAAATGACATTTCATTTGGTGGTTACTCTCCACATGCTACATTACTCCTATGTTTGTGACTTGACAAGAAAGAACTAAAGTTAATAATACCATATTGTATATTTGCAAGTTGCTAAAAGAAATCTTAAAAATTCTCATTGTAAGAAAAGAAATTTGTTACTATGTGTGCTTATGACTTATTGTAATCACTTCACAACATATACACACATTGTATACCTAAAGCTAATGTAATGTTATATGTCAATATATCAATTTTAAAAAAGAAATAAAATCTAATAAAAAAAGCCAACTTTTAAAAAACTTTTTTTCCAACCTATCTGTCATTAACAGACTGGATAAACAAAGACTGGGTTGTGATGCATTCATTTCTTGGAATACTATTAACATGTACACTAAAAATAAATGAACTACAACTGCCTTTATCAACATGGGTCGATTTCACACACATAATGTGGCATTAAGGAAGCCAGACTCAAAACAATACCTTTTGTATGATTCATTTACGGAAAGCTCAAAGAAGCCAAAACTAAACTACTACGTTAGAAGTCAGAGCAGTAGTTACCTATAAGGAAGAGGAAGAGGAAGAGGAAGGGGATTATGAGGTGGTTCAAGGCGGGGATTCTGGAGGCCGGCAGGATTCTCTCTCTTGCCCTGAGTGGTAACTACATGGGGGAGTTCACTCTATGACAACTCATTGAACCATACACTTATAACTTGTGCAATTCTCTTTGGATGTGTCATAGCCCAATAAAAAGTCAGGAAACTTGTTTTCTAATAAATAGGAAAATAAGATATATTCTATTCAATATTCAGTGATAAAGGCTGTTTCTCCAATGTGTAATAGGTAATGCGTACTACCTTGATTTGATTTGAGGAAACCCACCAACACTTCCCATGGAGCCAGAAATTTCACTGTTAGGAAGTCAGCCTTTGCAGCAAAAGCATGATTCTGTTACACTGATAGAAAGCACATCACAGATTATGGGGGGTTAGTTCATCCTTATATAGTGTCAGGCTTGCGTGTGAGCACACTGGAGCCAGCATGCCGAGCTCACCTTCTGGGTCTACCCCTCACAAGCTGTTCCAGACACTTTTCCTATACAACAAACCACCCCAAAACCTCATGACTTAAAACAACTACCATTTCCTTCTGCTCCCAGATTCTGTGTGTCAGAGATTTCTGGGAGTTCTGTTCTCGGTGATTCTTTTGCTCCTGGGAGCATTGACTAAGATCACTCGGGGATTCTCTGCCGGCAGAGGAGCTGATCGGGAGGGTGCGAAACAGCCTCATTCACACATTTGGTACTGGATGTGAAATGATTCAAACAAAGGCTCAGGTGGCCAACCAAAGCAACTACACATGACCTCAATGGGTAACTTGTCTTTTCTCAGCATGGCAGCCTTGGGTAATCAGCACACGTGACACATGGTGGTTCACAGCTCCCAGCACAAGTGTTTCAGTGATCAAAGCAGAGGCTCCATTGCCTTACGTGTTCCAGATGCAGAAGCCAAGTCACATCACATCAGCCACACTGGTAGGTGAAGTAGTCACTAATTCACCCAGATTCAAAGGGAAGAGGTATAGGCCCAACCCCTGATGGGAAGAGTCACAGGATGAGTGGTCTTATTGCAGCCATCTGTGAAAATTGCCATCTACCTCACTTGCTGTGTGACTTTGGGTAAATCTTTTAAACTCACCAAGACTCAGCGACATCATCTGTAAAGTGATGGTAATAATAATTAGCCACCTCATGCGATTACTTTGAGGACTGATGAATGAGATACACGTTAGGCGCTTACAGATCAGGAAACATTATTTATTTACCTCCCTATAAGGTAGCAGGAGCTGCTAAGAGGAGAGAGAGATGGTGCTAGAATAAAAGTCCGAGGTTGGGCCCAGGTAAAGGGGCACAGAGGGGAGGAACAGGCAAGTTGAAAATAAGGGTTATTTCTCAAGAAGGCAAAGTGGCTCGGAAAACAATGTGAGCAAGAACAACAAAAAAAAAAGCTTCCCAATTTAGGCTAGAATTGGCCTTGTTATTTTGTCAAGCAAGCAGTGGGAGATGGCTTATTTATAAAAGTGGCTTTCATTAGAAACATCGGATTGTCTCCATTCGTGGGGTTGCCAAGTAAAAATGAAAGAGGGACCCTGCTTCTGACACCTCCTGACACTGACAGCAACGAGTAATCTTTCTTAAGTCCCTGAACAAATGAACACCAACCTTTCCGGGCCACGGTGGTGCCTTGGGACTTGCCACAGAAATGGAAGGATGTAACATACTTTAAGTGAAATAAATGAATGTCTTCCAAATAACTCCCAGATGAGCCGGGTGATGGGGATCTGTATTACGGGATGTTTTATTAATACTCGATGGAAAGGGCCAAAAACTCTTTGCCACTTTGTATTTGTGATATAAACCTATTCAGCAAACGATGAAAACAGAGGCTATATAAATTAACACTTTGCATGGAACTAAAGGAAGATTTCCATGGAATCTGGTTTAGTAAGCATGAGGCATCATTAGGTGACAACAAGTTAAATGTTTCATGCCATATTTTAATTGCAAAACACAGAAATGTATGAAAGACAAAGTGGATAATAAAAGTTTTTGCAGGTTCTCTACGTAGATTCAATGCCACCCTTTTGGCTTGTCCATGAAGAGTAGTTATTGAACACCTACTGAATACTAAACTGGAGTTGTGTAGAAGCCATAGCTTCTGTAGTCTTGCTCTGAATATACAAATTTGAGAATGACAAAGTCATGCTAATTGTGATTCTATCCAGGAGAAGCTGATTGTAATCTTAGACTTTGTGTTTTCAATCAAATGAACAGGGAAAAAAGCTACAAATATTTGCTTAATTTCTACCATGGGCATAGGCCTATGTCTAGGAGGATATATAAGTTCCAATCAGTAAGATCCAATTGCTATTGTCTTGAGTATCATAACTAGTGGAGGAGACAGAGACATACATCAACAACTCTACTACAAAGCTCGTAAAGATCAAATGCTGTAACAGAGACAAAAACATCCTTCATTGGGGTTGTTTGGAATCATGTGATTCATTCCAACAGGAGTGTATTGAAGAGATAAGGCTTATTAAAGAAAGTAGAATTTGAAGGGGAACCTTAGAGAATAGGCTATTCTTATAAGCAATATCTAAGGATTAAGAATATTCAAGTAGAATGAGAAAATTAAGCAAGTTCTAGAAGAATATTACAGGTAAGGAGGAGGCTGACTACTCTACCAGGTCTTGTATTTTTTTTAAGATATTCTGAGATATTTATCTTTTAAAAAAGATTTTATTTATTTATTTTTAGAGAGAGGGGACGGGAGGGAGAAAGAGAGGGAGAGAAACATCAATGTGTGGTTCCCTCTTGTGTGCCCCCTCCCGGGGATCTGACCCACAACACTGGCATGTGCCCTGACTGGGAATCAAACCAGCAACCCTTTAGTTCACAGGCTGGCACTCAATCCACTGAGCCACACCAGCCAGGCACACTATGAGATTCTTAAAGTCAGGAATGGTTTGTTTTTGTTTAATTCCAACACTTGGCCAGCACATGACAGAAGCTCAAGATATGTTTGGTTAATGAACAAGGCCTTCGCAGTGGATAAAGATAAAAGGGTAGATAGAGGCCAAAAAATGGGGGCGGGGGTATAGTTGAATGTCCAGTGCAACAGCTCAGACCTTATTTAGATTGACAGATTAATGCTATAGGGCACAGGTGGCAAACACAAGGCCCGTGGGCCGAATCTGGCCCTCCACCTTGTTTTATCTGGCCCAGCACCTTGTTTCTATCTGGGGACAGTGCTGAGCTCCTTGCCCCTAGTTAAGGAGTAGTTACATTTATACAGTCCTAAAATTAGATTCGGCCCTTCGAAGGCAACCGTGAGGCTGATGTGGCCCCCAGTGAAAATGACTTTGACACCCCTGTGTGTAGAGCATCTCAACTGTATGGCACGTAATAAACAAGAGGAAGGACAGTGGCAGAGATGAACCTGTTTTCTGTTTATTTCCTGCAAGCTGGGTTTACTGTCATGATGAATGTTCAGGAGTGCTTGACTAATTCATTCAAACACAAGAATGGTATAACAGATTAAACGGTAAGTTATCATGATTGCAACTCTGTAGATGGGTTTTCTCCACTATATTTTTAAACTTTTCAGGACTTGATCTAATTTGTGTTTAAAAAGAGCTAACTGTGATAATATATGCCTTGGAGACACATGGAAAAAAAAACACTAGAAAAAGATCAACTCACTTCGTACAAGTATAAAAAGGCTAAAAAATGCAAACAGTAAACAATACTTGTGGTAAATAAGATTCAAGTATAATAAATTTATTATATAAAGAGATCTTCACCTTGGTAGGAAAAATCCTAAGAAATAAATTGATTGATAATCAAAAGACTAATATACCTAAGAGATGACTCACACACACACACACACACACACACACACACACAAATATAAATCAAAATGGGAAACGTTCAACCCGAATAGTAAGAAAAGGGATGCATGTTAAAACAGTTAGATGCCATATCTATTAGGGTAACAAACCCTGTACTTTAATGGCCCATTTTGCCAAGGTTGCAATAAAACTGTTATATTTGTACATTGTCATGGCAGTATTAATTGGTGCACTCTTAGAAATCTATTTCACAAAATACACTAAGAGTTACAAAAATTGTAAATCACATTCACGGGACTTGACCTGAAAAATCCAAAAGAAGGAAAATTTATAGGTTCAAAGAAGCTGATTTCACTATAACAGTGAAAATTTGAGAAAGGCAAGGTAAAATTAACAAGCAATTACCGAGTGGCTCTCTACACCTGGCTCTGTGACAACAGTGAGGGCAGCCAAGGAGAAACAGTGGCTGCCGTCCTGAACTCATCCAAGGCAGAGCTTGCTGAGCACATTTAGAAATAAGACAGTTATTCAAAAGAAGGAGGAGGGAGGCTATGTACCTGCCATAAGCCACACACTCCTCTAACTTCTAAGGCCAACCTTCTGAACACAGGAAGTCCCTCCGAATTACTTGCAGAGCTTTTCAAATATATGCACATCTAAGCCCCACCATCAGGAGATTCTGACTTATTCTACCGATTTCAGTTGGCTTTTTGGATCAGTTAACAACACTGAAAATATGTAAAGAAAATGCACTTCCATACACATGTGTTTCACATTGCTAATCAGACCATTATTCTTGTTAAATGCTCTATTAAAGCATAGTTTTGCACAACCATGAAAAATTCAATTGTTACAAAATTTAGCCTCCATTCGTAGGCTGTTAGTGACTGTAAATCAATGATTTGTTTGCATGAATGTTGAAAGCCTTGAAGTTACTTAGGAAGTGTTACCATGAATATAAGAGGTAAATTTTGTACTGGTCATGATAGCAATGAATGACTGAACTCCAAATAAATTTTGATGGTTATTCTTTGCTTTTACCACTTTGAAAAACTTAGTGTCTATTATTAAAGTCATTCATAAAAATATATATAATTAATCTGACACTAACATCCCTTCCTTCTCTCTCTCTCTCTCTCGCTCTTTCTCCCTCCCTCCTTCCCTCTCCTCCCCTCCTTTCCCTCCATGCCTTTCTCCCTCTGGCCATTACATGTGATCCCCAAAAGGAAATTCCATTCTGTCTATATTGTGTGAAAGTACTTTCGTAACTGTTCCGTTTTCCCATGCTGTAAATCTCCAGTTGCTTCAGATGAATGCAATATTCACAAATCCTAATTGGTTGTATAATAGGAGCTGACAGCATATACAGTATTAAGCCACTTCTACGCCACCTATTTTCTGTATGCAAATCAGACAGAAACAAATGTTTGGCCCCAGCTGGGCAAAATGTCCCATTTAGAATTCTTTTCCTCTTCTTTGTTCTTTGATGTTCTGCAAATGAGCTTTAGAACTCCACTCTTCACACAATTCAATTTTACAGACCCATTATCTGAGATATAATGTGGAGGTTAAATATATCAGGGCAGCCATTATGTGAAAATAATTAACAGTAATGAATAATGCACTAATTCCACTGATGAGAGATGGTTATATGTGTAATGAAGTGTTGGGGCAGGCCTGACAAATGAAATTAAAATATTTAAACACTGTTTTATGATATTACTTTGCTCATATAATTTCCTTTACCTACAATGAGCCACTTGGATTATCGTCATTATCTTGACAGCTCTGAAGGATGAAATAGTGCAGGTTAATGTGACAGCGATTAGTCAGAGGGAAAATCCATCACCCAGGGCAGAACAGGCAGAGGCAGGAAGGGCCGCCACACGGCCCTGTTTCCAGCACGAGAAGAATGATACTATCAACATCACTTCAATATTAAATGGATAGAATTATCTTGTCATTCGGTTACAGCCTCTGAAGAACTACCTATCTGTACCTGCAAAAGAAAGGTCAGCCTTCCTTAATCACCCATAAAAATATGTTGATGGATCCTTTATATCAATAACAGTGACAGGAACAGGGACAGGAAAAAAGCATGACAATTTAAAAGCAAGAAGTTTCTCCCTCAAGTCCTTACAGTTTTTTTTCCCCTAGTAATTTCTACTTATATTGAAATTGAATTTCAGAATCCAATCTGTTGAGGACACTGTTGCCTGCTTACTCTCTTTACTATGTGAAATGATTACATCAGACTCCTATTTTTAAAGCAAATTCTATCTCTGCTGAACTTTATTCTATGAATAGTCTTTGGAACAATTGTTCCTAAGATTGTCATCTTTCAAGACGCAGCAAGTTTGAATTTTTAAAGCCTGGTGATGTGATAATCTCGCTGTTCTTCATTAAAGTTGATTCTAAAATTCACTCTAAAATACATAATGTGAGAAGTCATTGGTAACATGCGTGGAAACTATTACATCGCCAATGTTCACTCATATTGTCATAATTTTAGTTCATAAACTACAAATGGGGGTGCCATTTCCAGATCTTTTAGCTATATAAAATATCTAAAAACTTAAAATCCTATTATGTACTTTGTTTTTCTTTTGCTTCAAAACAATTATGAATGAATGGAGAGACTGCTGCAATTCGAACACTCTTCCAGGGACTCGTGGTCCAGAACTCCCTTTGCCTTTGGTTACAAAATGGCTTGCTTTGATTCTGCCCCCATGAGAGTTTAAAAAAAAAAAAGGACATGCTCATTAAAGAATAAGGCTTAAGTTATGCTCCATCTTCCCTTAACTAGTACCAATATATCGGAACTTCTCCTACGCAGCAATGCATCATTATTTGGAGTGCGGAAAATGGCATGTTTCATTTGCTAATATTTAAAGTTGAATTTTAAAGTCCTTTTCCTGTATTTCAAGCCAGAATCCACTCCCAGAAGAAAAAGATTATCAGCGCTCCTAACACTGGAACAGGATAGCACATCAAGGAAAGAGCCGTATATTCACAAGCACTCTTCAAATTATAAAATGCATAGTTTTTTACATTTTACCCAGTGTCTCCTATTCTGCAAACTCATATACAGCAAGAGCATAACCATCCCTCACTTCGATGGAATAAATACACATATACCAGGAAATCCTCACTTATGGATTAAAATGCTCATTTTTATCTGGGTAGACAATCAAATTTTATGGAGATCCACAAGTACAATAAGATAAAACCTTTGTTAACAGAAATACTGGGGGAATAAGATACTACTTGAGTAAAGGGTAAGATTAACTATGTATCATAAGTCTATTCATAATCGAACCTGTAGTTATGTCAAAATAGCAAGGCTCGTCATGTAAAGGGTGGCATTGTAGTTACTCAATACATTTATGTAGATATCTAATTTGCAACATCATTTTTGAATACTAATTAATTACCAGCTCCTATCGCCGCCTCAGCTATCCTTAAGGAAGAACCAAAAAGGAGAAAAAATGTGTACCACTCAAAAACAATTTATGTGAGCAAATTTAAGAGGTGTATGACATCATGTATAATATATGTCTCTATCCCAGTAGGAAACAATTCCTTAAAATAATATGTCCCTTCCCTGAAAATAATATATCTCCTTCCTGTACTTCTCATATTTGTTTTGAAAAAAATTACAATTTACTTCAATTATCTGACAATGAAGTGCCTCAGTAATAAATCTAACATTAAAAAATCATTTCCAGCAAATTACTCCAATAAAATCAATGGAGGTCAGGCTCAGCTGTAGCAACAAATAAATGACAGGCTATTGACAAGCTGGATAGACTTAATTGTCATTTATAAAGGTTAAGGGGATAAAACAATCTAATAGAAAGCAGTTGTTTACTAAACAAAAAAAGGGAAGTGAGATAAATCGAGAGGGTAAGTTACACAGGAACAGCTTAGTCCCATAGCAAAAAGCATGAGTAATTCTAAGTCTCAGCAGCATGTGTGTTTGATTTGGTCAATATTTATCTGCTTCAGGGCTGCTTTGTGATCTTTCTACCTTTTATATATTGAAGTCATGAAACAGATTTTCTGCTAATAGAAAATGAAGAATTGATAACATTGAATAACAGTAGCCAGGTTAAACGCAGCCTGACCCGTTTCAAAATTCCAGGAGCTGCTTGCGTCTTTGAGAAAAGCAAACACCGGGAGAAGGCAGCTCAGCAATCTCTGCCCTGAGAGAGGCTTGCTGGCTGTGACAGCGCTCTTTACCAGACATAAACTTAGATTCTAAACATCCGCATGTTGTTTAAAAGTCATGTTTGTAAACACTACGAAAGTAACCAAATAAATCTGCAAGGATCTTCCCAGCTAAGAATTTCCCTTGTGCAAGTTACAGCAACGTTTATAATGGCGAGGGTCAAAGAGCTTCGTCTGCGCAGGCATCTCAGCTCTATGCGGGTGTCTCCGCACAGGCTCTGAAACTTGCCTTACCTGCAAACGTCCATGGTCCTTTCTCTGACTCGTAAATGGGCTCACAGATACTGCCTGAAAGGAAAAGGGCACATTTTGAAGTGGTCCAGCTCTCCTGAAACCCGAGCTCCACAGAAACTCTAAGAGTGAAAGGACCGTAGGGCACTGAATCCAACCACTTCCGTTTTCAGCAGAGGAAACGCAGAAGCAGAGCGTAGAGAATCTTCACCTAAGGGCCTAGGTCAGAACTGTTCCACAGGTCACCTGACTCATCGGGCAATGTTCTTACCCCACTTAGCCTTGACCTAAAATGTTAACGGGGCAGAAAAAGTATTGTCTGCTTCCTACTAAGAACTGTTTTTATCCAAATATATGATCTCGTATTCTCCAGTACCCACAATCATGTTCTTTATTGGTTAAAAGAGCAAGGATCAAGTTTTCAAATGAAACACTTTTCTTCTCCCCGCAGCTGGCAACTCCAAAAGCATCTGGTCCTTTCTCACTTGGACACCCAACCACTACCAAGCCAAGAAGGAAAGGAAAAAGGAGAACAGAAGAAAAAAGAAAAGGAGAGAAAGAACAGGAAAAAGAAGAAGAAAAGGAGGCCAGGAACTTCAATTAAATTTAGATTCTAAAATTGATCCGTCTTAATCCCTTTGCAAAAAAATAAATAAGCAAATAAAAATTGTCCCAAAAGAATTGTGAATTTTATGTTTTGTAATACCTGAAAATTATTTATTTTTATCTTTTAGAACATTTCTTAGAGAAAAGTATAGGATAAAAAATTAACTTTATTTGAAAAGAGAAATAAAACAAATGTGACATAATAATATGACTTAATCAATGCAGCATGGTTTAATATTTTTTCTTAATGAGTTCCACCTATGTTGAGAAGCTAAAATCACTAAGCCTTCTCTCAATTGTTAATGAAAGAATATTTCTTCAAAATTTAAGCATTAGTTTCCAATTCATATTCTTTTGCTAATAGACCCCATTTCATATACTTTTTATTTACAATCACAATGTTAAAATAAAACCACAAAAATATTTTATGCATCAGAGGCATAATTAGTAATAGTCAGTGGGGCTTAAGTATTACAGTTGGGAACCACTCAAGAAAATTTCTGGGGCAGCAACTGCTCTTTAAGAGAACTTTCCTTACACATACACCTAAGGAGTATTTTCCTAGAGACAACCAAAGAGGCAAGAGGAATTTATTCTTAAAATGAGAGTCATATTATAAATTTTTGAATACTCTAAAGTAATACATCTTCTTCATCTGTAGAAAACTTAAATTCTGCAAGCTAAGGCTCAAGAGAGTTGAGGAAAATTTCTGACTCTCGGTAGCTTTGTTAATCCTATCTATAAAGTGAAAATAAAAATTTTTTTTCATCTTCTTATTTCAGTTGGACTTTATAAAGGTGGGTAAGTCCAGCTGAACTCACTGCATATAGCAGCATATCGGGGCTAAAAACATACAGAGAAGCTTGTACAAGGTTCAGGAGAAATCACGATGCTTTAGTTGCTCCCACTTTACATCCCTGATTCATAATCCACTCCCAGACACACCCACAAGAGAACCAGTGTATGAATTGAGAGCATTTTGCTGTCTGCCATTCAACCATGATGTCAATATAAAAATTTTCAAAACTACAGCTCAAGCATTGATTTCTCTCCCAAGATCACCAGCACTTTTTAATTTCTACCAAGATGGTTTCAAAATCAACCTTGGGAACAGAAATTACCAGCTTTACCCAAACAAGAGGCTACTGGAGAATTCTCTATCTTTCCTGATGACACTATCATCCTGACTTCTACCCCTCCATCCTTTCCTCTCCACCCAAGCAATCACACACCAACAATTCCTATTGAAAGTTGCATTATTGCCCTGGCTAGTGTGGCTCAGTGGATTGAGCAGCAGCCTGTGAACCAAAGGGTCACTGGTTCAATTCCCAGTCAGGGCACATGCCTGGGTTGTAGGCCAGGTCCTCAGTAGGGGGGCCTGAGAAGCAACCACACATTGATGTTTCTCTCCTCTCTTTCTCCTTCCCTTCTCCTTTGTCTAAAAATAAATAAAATCTTTTTTTTTTTTTAAAGATTGCATTATCATTAGCACATTTCCCTTTCTTTTTATTTCCACCCTACCAATGCGGTTTGGCTTTCATGACTCCATAAAGAAGCAATATCCCAAGAGACTGGCCTCCAGTTTTTCTCCACCCCTGCTCTATCCTGCACATGCCTTCAAGGTTTTGTCTTGCCTACAGAATCCAATGAAAGTCTCCATTCCAAATATGACCCACCTCTTTCCCAACTAACACAAATGAATTCCTCCCCTCCTTGTACCCACAGGAACCATGCTCCTTGCCATGCACAACTCCCCAGACACACCTTACAAGTCCCCTTCTCAGCAGCTGGCCCCACATGATGGAGATCCGTGCACTGTGCAAGTCCACTGGTTCTGGAATGTCTCCTCCGTCTCTCCCCACCCAAATCCCACCTGTTCCTCAAGGCCAGCTAAATGGTCTCCCCTTAATGGGGCTTTCCCTATTCTCTGCTCAGAAATGTGATTTATTCTGGCATTCATTCATATTTATTGAATATATATCTACTACGTCAAGGATACTACTTTAGACACCGAGAGATGAAACGGAAGAGCTTAGAAAAATCTCTTCAGGTTACAGAGCTATGAGGTAGACAAGGCTGGTTCTTAAATACCTCCCTAGTGTAAGGCAGAAGCAAGAAGCACTAAAGGAAAGAGATGCCAAGCGCCACAGAGGCCCAGAGGAGGGGGAGAGCCCTTTAGCTGGACAAAGTGGTAGTGACATCTGCGTTTGGACACGAGGGACAGGCAGAGTTTGGGCAGGTGAGTATGAGGAAACAAGACATTTTCTATGGCGAAAAGCAGCACAAGGGCACTCTAATGAGTTATAGCATGTGTGAAGGGCAGGGGATTTTCTAGAAATACCCTAATACTGTTCTCCCTCCCTCATGGAGGTGACCATATTTAGAACCATATGTGGCAGTCTGGGTGAAAAAGGCAAGGGGATTAAGAAGTACAAATTGGTGGCTACAGAATAGTCACGTGGATGTGAAGTACAGCACAGGAAACAGTCAATAGCGCACTAACACTGTACGGTGCCAGCTGGGTACCGGAAATGTTGGGAGGAACACTTTGTAACCTATGACAGTCTAACCACTATGCTGTACACCTGGAACCAAAGTAATACTGTGATTAGAAAGAAAATTTGTTTAAGTTAAAAAGAATTATATATTGCACATTGTGTTTTTCTTAAATTGTGTCAGGAGTAATGATAGTTTTATGTAATAAAATCCATTTACGTGCCCAGTATTTCATACAATTGTCCTTGCTCTGCAAATGTATTCTCCCCATTTTACAGATGAGAATGTAAAATAACTCAGCTAAGACCATATATTTATTATAGAGGTGGAATTTGAATGTAAGCCAGCTGCATTTTTAAAAAGGCAGGTAACAGACCATAAATTACTGATTACACAAAGATAAAAAATATGTATAATCCTTACATTTAGGGAAATCTAGGTCCAGTGGAGGGGAGAATAATGCTCAGAATTGTTAAGTGCAGCCTTATATGGTAGGGGATCGCTGCTAGGATGGCTTGTTTTCACTGCCTTTCTTCAAGCCTTTGTCTTGTCTCAGTAATTATACAACGATCCTAACTTTTCTGCTTGCTACAGCTCCAATCCTTCATGCTGCCATCGAAGACAGCTTTCTAAAATACAAATAAAAATATGTCTCTTTCCTGCTCAGAAGGTTTTGGGGACTCTCCATCACACATAAGATAAATTCTAAATCCCACAACCTCATCTACAAGTCAAACCTCAGGAGCCCAGTCTAACCCACCTTTGCAGCATCACAGCCCGCACAGGTGGCCCACCCCCACGGCTGGAAGGGCTACTTCCAACTCCCCATTCTTGCTGCCAATACTGTTGCCTCCTCCTCGGTGCCCTTTCTCCTCCTTGTTCCCCTTCGAAACTAACCTACAAAGGAGTTCCCATAAGGCTGTCAGCTGATTTCTCAAAAGAGACCTTACAGACAAGAAGGGGCTGGAAAGAAGTATTCCAAGTCATGAAAGGCAAGGACCTACATCCAAGATTGCTCTATCCAGCAAAGCTGTCATTTAGAATGGAAGGGCAGATAAAGTACTTCCCAGATAAGGTCAAGTTAAAAGAGTCCATCATCACCAAGCCCTTATTATATGAAATGTTAAAGGGACTTATCTAAGAAAAAGATAAAAAATGTGAACAGTGAAATAACAATGAACTCACAACTATTAACAACCAAACCTAAAACAAAAACAAACTAAGCAAGCAGCTAGAATAGGAACAGAATCACACAAACGGAGATCACATGGAGGGTTATCAGCAAGGGGGTGGGAGGAGGAGAGAGGGTGAGAAGGTACAGGGAATAAGCAGCATAAATGGTAGGTAGAAAATAGATGGGAGGAGGTTAAGAAAGTATAGGACATGGAAAAGCCAAAGAAGTTACATGTACAACCCATAGACATGAATTAAAGGGCGGGGGCTAGGGGGAATTTGGGTGGGTGGCAGTGTGCAGGGCAGAGGGGAAAAGAGGGAGGAAAATACAACTGTAATAGCACAATCAATAAAATACATTTTTAAAAACCTAGCTTAACAACAAAAAAAGAAACTTGCCATCCCTTCATATAAGGTTTCAATGCTACTACCTCTAAGCAGCTCCTGACTCTGCTTATGCATTAACCAGGATCTGTGACCCCGTAGCATTGTTACCTGTGGATTTTTATCCCCTGCACTGGACCATGAAGTCCTTCGAAGATACAACCTGTAACTTAAAGCAGACCCCTAGTAGGTCCACAAAAAGTGTTAGTTGAATGAGTTAATGAAAAAATAAATAGCACATTAAGCAACAGATATGAAAATTGAAGAGGGAGAAGTCTGACTGCATGAATACAAGACAGGGAGTGTGCTGCTGTGCGTAGTTGCGTTGCCACGGATGGCTGGAAATGTAGTCGAGCCAATAGAAGTGAATTTAAGGTAGATCTTAAAATTCTGTGAGACTTAGTATCCTATTCCCCGCAAGTGAATGCTAGGAAACCCATACACTGGGTATGGTCTTTAAACCATACCCGGGTCATTTTTTTACTTGGTGCTCTACGAACATGAGATACTGAAACACACACCCCATGGTGACAATTACTGTACATTCCTCTTCTTGCAAAGTGAACCCACACTCTTTGGTGATAATTATACTTATGATGTATGTACGCGTCACATGAAGCACATGTGATGGGGTCTGATGCCCATTTCCTGTCCCTTCCCACAAATGTTATGATGACCCTTGGCCAGTATTGATTCCATATGGATGCTCTTTTGTGGATATCAAACTGCTTCTTGCCCTTCTCTGGTCCACACTGGAATATCTGCTTTCGGCTTCCTCATTGTAAACTACAGAAATATCTTAATCTTTGCTAATCCACTTATTCAAAGCACTGCCATTAATCATTTGATCTATATCAATCAGATTCCAAGAAAGGATTTCATCTCTCCAAAAAACTTTGATTTTCTCCAATGTGCTTTACAAAGTGCTGGCACCCACTTTGCTGGGATCTAAAGAGCAACTCTGTGATGTCATAGCTATCTGTCTCGCTCTCCAAACCCAAGCGTTCGTAACCGAGGGTGCAGGCCAGCCTGTGTCCTCCCAAGCCTTGGCAACAGTTCCTCATACAGCAGCAGGAAGGAACTTAACAACTTGTTCAATGAGAGGAATAAATTCCTGCTTGGGATCTGAGGTGAACTCACCTTGGCCCTGGACACCTGATGTCAGTTCTTTCATAAAAGCATCAGCTGCTGGACAGTTTTTTGTTACAGAGTCACTTCATGGCTAATATGAGTAGGCTATTCAACACAACTTTAAAAGAAGATCTGACAATCAACTGCATGAACCCTCAACTATAAGCATCCTTTCAAAATTGTGCAATTTTCAAACCTAAGTAGTTAGGACAACTTTCAAATAAACACCACATTCAAATTTCAGGCTCCTTCGAATATGCCAGATGCGGGAAAAGTGACAAGAGTTTCAAAGAAGATGCTGTACCCTGCACCTGATACATTTTGACTGATGCAGAAACAGCTTAAGGTATGGCATAATAATTACCCTGAATTCCATTCAAGACCTGAATCTTTTTAAATATTAATTCTATGGGCACCAAAGAAGATGCTAGCTATTAGTATAGCTCGGGTTCTACAAAGGCCACTCTAGTTCTTGCTGTTTCCAAGTCCAGTCTTCTGCAGCAAAACCTAACTTAGATGCTGACACTTTCAGCAGCTGAAGGAGACAGCTGTGGGACGAACACCATTGCTCATCTCCACAGTCAGGTTTCGTGGAGGCAGGGATCTGTTCCACGCAGATGGAAGAGACCAGGCATGTGGCCTCAAAGGCAGACGGGCATTGAGAGCGACGTCGCCAAACCTCTGCTTTATTGGAGGTTGTGGCTCTGGAGCATTCTTTGTATATTTCGACAAATTGTTATACTTATTTTTTAATAGTAGAAGGATTTGAGGAAAACTTAATCAACTGAGGTTTGAATATTTTCCATTTATTCTAAGCCAAATAATCTCATCCAAGGTCCTCAGTGCATTCTAGAAACTCTTACTGTGATTGTGCTATTTGATAAAAGACTATGGTACAAAGGTGGCACATTTCACTCTGGCCAGTACCAGGGAAAGGGAGAGTCAAAGTTGCTCATCAATTTCTTTTCAATGCTGAGACCAATTCACAAACAAACAAGTGAATTTAAATGAAAAGAGTAATGATGCATTCAGAATGCCCCCCTCCCCTCAAAAATGAATATAAACTTATTCAATGTTGAAATTAGGATTTTCCACAGTGCACTGAGAGTTGCATTTGGCAATAAATATCAAAATGCCAAACTAATAAAGGCTAAAATAATTATCTCACATAGCAATCAGTCTGGAGATGAGTGGCTCCAGAATTGGCTCCAGAACTCAGTGATGTCAGGAGCTAGGTCAAAGTCAATGTCACTACAGGCTTTGTGCTTGTGGTAGAAAGAGAGCTACTTCAGTTCTAAGCATCTCATACTCACTGAGTAGTGATCTGCGCAAGACAAAAGCTTGGGATTATCAATATTGCTGCACAAATAAAATTGAACTGTTAGCAAGAAAAAAGAGAGGATGGCTATGCAGTAGGACTCACGGGGGCTAGGGATACGTTGTCTTCTAAGAATGTTCTCACAAACCTGTTTTTGAAATCAATGAACTCCTCTGGTCTTACCCTCCCACCCCCTAATCCACAAAGCTCTTTAAAAAACCACAGCAGAATCTCCCTATCCATCAGCCTGGTTTCCTCTTTCTAGAACAAAAAGAAGAGATAAACTATCAATGTGAAGTTTTTCTTAATGAAAAAATAAAACTAGGAAGTAATGGCAAGTTCAAAGTAAGCAACAGGATGGTTTGATCATGGGGTAGAGGCTGTGAACTGAGAGTTCACTGCAGGGGGTAGAGGAGCAAAGCGGGTAACACGGCTGTACTAAGATTACAGAGACAATTGAAGGCAGAACTGGTAGTAGCAGAGCCAAGATAGCTAGAATTACCACTCTATACTCACACGCCTATCAATCAGCAATTCACAGGTCTCTACTCACAATTCATCGTCAATTCAAGCATCAATTAACTTAAGATTTTTGCCATTTAAAAAAATTATAAACTAGCAATTTTACATTTATTTATTCTTTTCCTGGAGTTATAAAACTTTCAGATGATGTGTCTCCAACCAGAAAAAAATTGTGGACATGAAGAATATCAGTTATGATTTAATGCTCAGTAAATTACTTTTAAAGATTTATAAATGTATTTTTGACGTCTAAAAACATTTGAAGGCCTGAGGTTCCAGGACATGCTGAATTAAAATAGATTTATATGTGGAAAATGCAAGCCAGCTTTCTAGGAAAACATGTAATTAGAAGTACAAATATTCGATACAATGACAATATCGCTAAAAGAAAGTGAAAGTGATCACAGCAACAAATTGACAGGACTTTGAAAAAGCTGGAGAAAAGTCCAGTAGTTGATCCAATTCTAACGTATGTTAAGTTGAAGGCATTACATTTTTTCAGTCCCCTTTTTGACAGTTAAGAAAATACAGCTCTCTAAAAATAAATTTTGTCTTCATATCAGTTTTTTTTTATTCAGAGATCAAAAGTCACCTTTCTGAAGCAGCTTTAGGACTGTGTTGGTGAAAATATGACAAGAATTTTAAGAGTGGGCCAGCTGTGCACTTAGGCCACAAACAGATTGCATGAAGGAAGGGCTGGCTTTACATTCAGGGACGACTGGATTTAACCGCCTAGTCCATTATTTACTAGGTGTTTGCCCTAGAGTCGGGTACTTCAGCTATCTGAGCCACTTTTTTTCTAATTTGAAAAGTAAAGATGAATAAAATAGTAAATTTATTGGGATGTTATAAGGTTTGAATTGATAGTGCACATAAATCACTAGCACAAGGTAGGCACGTTTATTATTTTTAAAGAGTAGCCATTTTAATAATAAGGAAGACTGTAGATTTTTATTTATTATTTTTAGAATAATTTTATACCATTTAGTTATAGGTATCACATGTTTTTAAATATGTGGCATATATGTGAAATAGGTAGTAAGATTACCAGAACATATGTATTTTTTCATTTTTAAAGTATTTAAATTTATATTGAATTTATTGGGGTGATGTTGGTTAGTAAAATTATATAGGTTTCAGGAGTACAATTCTATAATATATCATCTGCATATTGTATTCTGTGTTCGCCACTCCAAGTCAGGTCTCCTTAAAGGAGAGTTTCACACTTCCTACAATTGTGAGTGACGTCTGCAGGAGCAGGGACACTCTAAACAGAAAAAGTACTTTGGAGAGCAAGCTTCAATATGCTTTGAACTTTCACTGCATGAAGTAGATGGAATTATTGTTCAGAAAAATTCTCTCCCTCCCCCTCACTTCAGCACGAGGCACGTACTTCCCATTTCATTGATGTTGGTCCTGACAAGTTCCATGCTTTGGCCAAAGAAATGTTAGTGAACGTGAGGCAGAGGCTTGAAATACTTGTGACCAGTTGACCTGCTCTCCTGGCCTCTGCCACTGACCTTAAGAGAATTTGCCTGAACGTGTCCACTGACCCCAGCAGCCCCAAAAGAGATACTTGGAGCAGAGCCAAGCTCCTTCAGTGAGCCCAGCCTAGATTTTCAATTCTCAACACACAGATGCAAGAGTGAATCCAACTGAACCTAGTCTAGATGCGCCAAACCACATTAATGTAAGAATAAACTATTATGATTTAAACCACTGAGGTGGGGGACAATTTTTCAAGCAGCATTTTTCTGGCAATAACTAACTTACATGCCACATTTCTGTTATTGTACCTGTAGAGTTATCGAGGGCACATTCACATGGTCGTGCCCTGGTATTTATTTATGACAGATGTCTTCAGCATTTCCATGTGCTCAGACTGTGCTAAGCCAGGAATCACAGTGGCAAACCAATGGGCACAGCCCTGAATCCAGGCATGCACCCGGGATCACTGGCTTAAGTTAGAAAACAGGTTCTGCAAATGGTTTCTGAAAGTAAACAGTGCCAAGCATTTTAAACACCAACTAGAAAATAAGAAAACAAATATACAAACATGACACATTCCCTCCTTCTCCCTGGACAGAGTGTAATAGAATTTCTCTCAGTTAAGCCCTCTGTACCCCAGACACAGGAAATTCTTTTTGTCCTTCCATTTAATTTGAGGTAGATAGTTGTTCTAAGTGAAGAAAAGCAAGCAATTTAAGCAAATACTCAGATCAGGCAAGGTTATTTAAAAACCAAAACAAAAGTAGAATCACAAATAAAATACCAAAAACTTACTCCTTTCCTTAATATAGCTTAATAAATTATGTTTGCATGATGTTTTATTTTCTTTAAAAAAAAGTAGTTCGATTCCAGTGCCAGCATCATGACAGACTGAGAAACAAGTATTGCCCTCTAGCTACAACCTATAAATGCAATAAAATTTGACATGCTAGATTAAAGATACTAAAAATTATGTTTGAAAATACAGCCCAGCTAAAAAGAAAACAGGGCTAACTTCTCAAAAAACAGGAATGAACAGGTAGTTCCAAGGCAGGGCAACATTTCCATCAAAAGCTCTGCTACCCAGCTATGATTCTAGGAGTTGGGAGACTGTGGTTTTAATGCCAACGTAAGGACAAGCAAAGTGAGCTGGGGTGAGAAACTGAAAGAGCTTTCATAAAGCCAGGATCCTTTAAAGGTTCACTAGTTAGTGCAAAACACTAGGAAAACTCCATCTGCTTGCTGTGGACACAGTAAAGAAGTTTACTGTATGCCCTTGCTTCAGGGAAGGAAACATTTGTTGATAAAAATAAAAATTCCTATTTTGTGCCCTGCAAAAATACAGAGGGTAAATCTATATTATCCCTATGCTGTGAGAATCACCAGTGGAAAAATTAAAACCCCTGGGATTCTGGCAAATACTCTATAGGTACTACATAGAAAATTATAGTCTATGCAAGGCATGTGAAACTCTCTGAGAAAACAAGACAAAAAAAAATGCCTTGTCAAATGAGCTCAAAATAAAAAATCAAGGAAATAAATCACCATGAGGTACATCAGCAGATGGAACAAATGAGAACTGGCACTACAGATAAAAAAAACTTAAAAGAAAAAAAAGCACCAAACAACGAGAAACTATGATGAAAAAGGACAAAAGAATGACCTGAAAATAAGCAGACCTGAAGAACAAAATGGACTATCTAGAAGCAAATCTTACAAGCTAACAGAGGAGGGGAAAAGAGGTTACCCATAAAAGAAACAACTTATTGATAAAAGCCAAAACACATTTAAATAGTACCTTCAAGTGAACAAAAATAAAAACATCTAAGATAAAGAAATACTAAAAATTTTATGATTTATAGACACCCATTATTAAACACAAATAAAAAAATTCAAAGAATGTGCTTCCATTAAAAAGCAATTAAATGTGGAAGGAATAGCATGCAAGAGAAATGGTATACAGAGGTTCATTAAACTCTAGGTAAATTTTAAAAAACAATAACTCTTAATATTTAAGAATACTATTTATAATAATGATCAAGTATGTCAAAGACATAAACAAAATGAAAGTAAAATATTGAACAACAATGACATAAATATATCAGCAGTTGATTGGAAGTAAAATATTCTAAGAACATTGGTATTCAGTAGGAGGAAAGAAATATTGGCTGCTTCTTGAAGTTATTAAATCAACTACGTATAGTAAAAATGTAAGGGTAATCACAAGAAGAATAGAAATTGAACATATAACTTCCAAATTGAGAGATATAAAAGCAAATACTCAATAAATTAAAAATAAAAAGGAGAAAAAGAAAATAATGAAAAGCATCATAAACATGAAACACATAATAACACAGTATACGTTAATCCTCCTAAATCACACTAAACATAAATGTATTAAACTTGTTTGTTGAGAGATAGAGATGCTCTCAACATGGGTTTGAATTTAAAAAATCAAAATCCAATTTATTTATCCAAGAAATGACAAAATGCAGTAACATAAATATATTGAATATGAACTAATAAAATAGGTATATACATATTTTTTCTTTAAATAATAGCTTAAGTTCCACTTCAACCCTACATAATTTTATTAACAAAAGCTAGTTGAATTCCACTGCTAGCATCACAGCAGACGGAGATAATAAGCATTTCCCTTTAGCTACAATTCTTAAATGCAGTAAACTTTTCAATGCTAGATTAAAGATATCAAAGATACTAAAAATATGTTTGCAAACATAGCATGTATATCACTAAAATATGGCTGTTAGACAACATTAATATAAAACAATAAACATTAAGGCAAATATATTCACATGACTAAAGAGATATATTCCTTAAAGAAAGAAGAAAATATTCCTCTTACAAATATACAAACCTAGATATTTTTACATCAGCAATAGAGCCTCAAAATACATAAAGCTGCATTTTCCTCATTATAAGGAGAAACTGGTAAATCTACAATGAGATTTATTTTTTCTTTTGTTTTTGAGTTGTACAATATTCTTTTTCCTGTTTCTTTTTTTAATTTTTGTTCAAGTATAGTTGTCTCCATTTTCTCCCCACCACTCCCCCCCACCCCAGCCATCCTCACCTTCCACCCTCAATCCATCCCCACTTTGGCTTTGTCCATGTGTCCTTTATACACGTTCCTGACAACACTTCCCCCTTTATCTCCCCTTTTTACTCCCCTCTTACCTCCCCTCTAGTCACTATCAGTTTGTTCTTAATCTCAATGTCTCTGGTTATATTTTACTTGCTTATTTTGTTAATTAGGTTCCACTTACAGATGAGATCATATGGTACTGTATTTGTCTTTCACAGCCTGGCTTATTTCACTTAGCATAATGCTCTCCAGTTCCATCCATGCTGTCACAAAGGGTAAGAGCTTCTTCTTTCTTTCTGCTGCATAGCATTCCATTGTGTAAATATGCCACCGTTTTTTGATAACCTCATTTACTGATGAGCACTTAGGTTGCTTCCAGCATTTAGCTATTGTAAATTGTGCTGCTAGGAACTTTGGGGTGCATAGGTTCTTTTGAATTGGTGTTTCAGGGTTCTTAGTGTGTAGTCCCAGCAGTGGAATTGCCAGGTCAAAAGGCAGTTCCATTTTTAGTTTTCTGAGGAAATTCCATACTGTTTTCCACAGTGGCTGCACCAGTCTGCATTCCCACTAACAGGGTACTAGGGTTCCTTTTTCTCCACAATCTCGCCAGCACTTGTTTGTTGATTTTTTAATGATGGCCATTCTGACTGGTGTGAAGTGGTATCTCATTGTGGTTTTAATTGGCATCTCTCTGATGGCTAGTGATGCTGAGCATCCTTTCATACATCTCTGGGCTTTCTGTATGTCCTCCTTGGAGAAGAGTCTATTCAGGTCTTTTGTCCATTTTTTAATTGGGTTGTGTGCCTTCCTGGAGTGGACTTGTATGAGTTCTTTATATATTTTGGAGATTAAACCCTTGTTCGAGGTATCATCTGCAAATATATTTTCCCATATGCTTAGTTCCCTTTTCATTTTGCTGATATCTTCTTTAGCCATGCAGAAGTTTTTTATTTTGATGAAGCCTCATTTGTTTATTCTTTCCTTTATGTCCTTTGCTCTAGGAGACAGATTGGTGAAAATATTGCTGTGTGGAATATCTGAGATTTCCCTCCCTACCTTCTCCTCTAGGACTTTTGTGGTGTTGTGACTTATATTTAAGTCTTTTATCCATCTTGAGTTTGTTTTTGTGTATGGTGTAAGTTGGTTATCAAGTTTCATTTTTTTGCATGTAGCTGTCCAGCTCTCCGAACGCCATTTGTTGAAGAGGCTATTTTTACTCCATTTTATGCTTCTGTCCCCTTTGTCAAATATTGACTGCAGAGACAGACATGGGTTTATTTCTGGGCTGTCTATCCTGTTCCATCAATTTTGTTTCATTATAGATTCCACATAGCATGCTGGCACTACCCCTCTTTACTTCAATTCCTTTTATCCCCCCTTCTGCTTTTCTCCTTTCTTGTTCTACCCCTACTATTCTTTCCTGGAAAAAAAAAAGCAAAAAGTTTGACCACTTGTAAAATAATGGTGACCTAAATTTATTATTTTAACAAGCATTTAATACTAAGTGCCTGTGATTGGACAGGTGTGGTGCAAGATCTCAGAGAGAAAAATTAGTGACAACTTTCCTAGAAAGTGCCAGAAAAGTGTTTGTTGTAATGTGGATGCAAAAATGCACAGTGGGTTGGGGAGCTCTGAGGAAGCAACATCCTCAGCACCACAACTCAAACAGCTATTGAAGGTTTACATCTGATTAGGGATGAACAGGGGCTTCATTTCCTTGTAACAAGAAAAAAATGTGGTATTCTGTTTATGATAATTAAATCAAAAAGGAGGATTAATATGAACATGATCTGATCTCAAAGAATAGGTTTGGAGAAAAAGTTTTCCTGGGAGATTTGTTGTAAACTCTGAGCAAAGACCTTGGGACTCTGGGACCCTGGAATGATCAGAATTTGCATAGTCACAGCCCAGGACAGGCCGGAGCAGTGCATTCCCAGAATTATTCGCCCAGCCTTCGGGCCACATTCACTGACATCCTCCAGGAGTGAGAATCTTTTTGCTTGTTTCGTTAGAAGATCGCAGACCCACGTCCACCCACGTTCAGACCTCAGAGCCCTGGGATTAGTGAGCTCCCCCTGGGGAAGGCCCCATAAAACTCTGAACCAAGCTGCAGACAGCAGTTTCTAAAGTTCAGTCAAGCTTCCTCGGTGAACTTGCTGTACAATCTTGAGCGAGTTACTAGTATCTCCTGTCTCAGTGTCCTCATTTGTACAATGAGGATGAAGATGCCAACTTTCCTTCTAAGCCCACTTTGAGGAACAGCTCATTAGTGATCCTAAAATACTCTGAAAATGCAAATGCTGAGTTATAATTTTAACCAACAAATTAACCTTGATGCTTCTCACTCAGTACCTCCCTCCTGGGTAATGATCAAAACTGTTGGCTGACCCAGGCACTTCTGAGCCCAGAATTCAGCCCCGCACAAAACATGCTCCTCCAGAGACCCACAGGGAGCCCTTCATGCCCCTGTCACCACACTGCAGCTGCTGTTCTACCATTAATCAAGACACAGGGATCCAAATGTGAAGGACATTCAAGCCCATGCTTAACGGAAACTTCAACTCCAACTGGCATATCAAATTCTGATAAAAGAAAATAACAGGACTAACCCTGGGGACATGTGGACCACATTTGCTCTCAGTTTGTGAAAATTCTCAATTATGAAAGTATGCATTTATTAATTTATTTTTAACAAAAATTTTCTGGACACCTAAAATGTGCACATTGGAATTAAATTCTTCACAGTTCAGCCAGTAGGAATCCTGCAGCAATAAGATCAATGTGAAGTGGGCCAGTGAACCTCGCTAGAGGCTTCAACCACAGCCTCAAAGCCAAGTAGTCACCGTACAGACACATCCAACCCCTGACAAGGGCCAGCTCGTGGCCAGGGTGGGGCTGCACACGCACCAAGTCTCCAGCTGGCTGCTGACCTTGCCTGGCTGTCAGATCTCTCAAAGCAGTTTGTGTCAAGCACAACTTTGTAAAAAATGTCTCCTTGTCCAGATAAAGCAATCAATCCAGCCCTGGACTGGGTTTTAACTGGACACTCTCCAGTATAGGACAATAAGCGTGCCAATTCCTGTAATACTAAATATATGTAGGGCTGAAACCAGAGATGCTTCCCTTCTTACTTGTTGAATGAGTTGGGTCATAAATTTAGGTGGAAACATGTGCCAGGAATATATCCCATTAGCTGAACTTGCCTATTTTTACTAAGCTTAATTAATACTTGCAGATAGAGAAAAGCATAAACTCAGTTAAAGTGGTCATACAGTAGTACCCTCCTCTCCACAGTTTCAACTTTTTGCAATTTCAGTTATCTGTAATCAACTGTGGCACAAAAATATTAAATGGAAACCTTCAGAAATCAATTGAGAAGTTTTCCATTGCATGCCATTCTGAGTAGCATGATAAAGTCTTGGGAGCTCCAGCTTCATAGTCCTGCCCTTGACATGACTCAGCCCCTTTTCCAGCATCTTCAAGCTGCATATGCTCCCTGGGCTGTTAATCACTTAGGAGCCACCTTGGTTATCAGATTGGCTGTCAAGGAAGTCACCCTTACTTTATTGAATAACAGCCCCAAAGCACAAGAGAAGTGATGCTGGCAATTCGGATATGCCGAAGAGAAGACATAAAGTGCTTCCTTTAAGCCAAAAGGTGAAAGTTCCTGATTTAATCCTGATTTAATAAGGAAAGAAAATAAAGCACACACTAAAGTTGCCAAGATCTGCAGTAAGAACACATCTTCCATCCATGTAATTGTGAAGAAGGAAAATTCACGCTAGTCTCGCGGTCACACCTCACACTGTGAAGTCACACCCACAGTGTGTGGCAAGTGCTTCATTAAGATGTTAGTTAAGATGGAAAGGACATTCAAGTTGTAGGTGGAAGACAGGAACAGGAAGTGTGTTCCAATGGACAGCGATGTATTACGCCAGAAAACACTGGGCCTGTGTGAAGACTTCAGCCAGGGGTCCCTTGACATGAGGGACACCACACCATTTCCTGAGAGTAAGGGATGCTTACATAGATTCAGGAGTAGGTTTGGACCGAAAAATTAAAAATTACTGGAGAGGCCATGTCTGCTGTTGAAGAAGCTGCTGCCCTGTTCCTAGCAGAGCTAAAGAAGTTGACTAAGGAGAAACAGTACCCTTCAAAGCAAGTCCTCCACTGTAGTGGAACTCAGCTCTTCCAGAAGAAGATGCCCCCGATAGTAGCTACATTCGAAAAAGTGCAAATGAGGCACCAGGCGTAGAACATGGAAAAGCAGATTAAGTCTGATCACATGTGGCAACGCTGCAAACTGTATCATAAATCCAAGCATTGTGAATAGAGGGAAGAAGGCATGTGCTTTCAAAATCAAAAATTGTCTGCTGTGTTTCAGGAACAGAATCAGAAAGCGTGCATGACAGCCATCGGGTTTGTGGAATTGTTCCACCGGGCACAAGAACAGGGGTGAGTACAGGAAGATATTTTGAGAGAGGACACATTCATCACACAACTTTTATTAAGGTATATTTTTACAACTGTTCTATTATATTATTAGTAATTATTGCTAACCTCTTACTGTGCCTAACAGACAAGTTAGACTTAGTCACCGGTAGGTATATGAAGGAAAAAGCACAGCATATGCAGGGTTCGGTAAAATCTGCCACTTCAGGCATTCACGTGGGGTCTGGCACCTGTGCCTCGGGGCGAACAGGGGACGACTGTATTTATTAGTGGCCCCAGGCAGATGTAGACACCTAACAGGGACCTCTCTCTCAAGGTCCTTGCTAGAACTGAGGAGAGCTTTCAGAAACAGCTCTTTAGGGTAAGTAAGCAGCAGCATATGGAAGCACAATCTTACATCTTTGTATCCCGATCTAAAAATTAACATTCCAACCATCAGACTGGAAAGAAGACAGGGGTGCGCTTACCGTCATGTCTGGTTGCTGCTTGCCCTCTCCGTGCACAGCACTAGACCAGGTATATATACAGTGGTACACAGCACTAGACCAGGTATATATACAGTGGTACACAGCACTAGACCAGGTATATATACAGTGGTACACAGCACTATACCAGGACTCGGGAAGAACAGAGAGTGATCAGAAAGAACACGGTCCAGAACCTCGGAGCACTGACTTTCACAAGGCAAAAAAAGAAAGTGACTAAGTCATTTGAAATTTTTTTCTTTAGTCACATGCAATTTCAAAAGCCAAATGGATAAAGCTAACTTAAATAAATTTTCAATGGCTTATCTCATTCACGTCCACTCATACATGAGGCTTATTGAACTTCCCCGGCTCCAAAACTAGAATGAGACATCATGAGGAAAGTATCAGGCAACACTTTGCCTAACAGACCTCAGTCATCTTGCTGCCACGGGGTTCTCCTGGGATGTCCTAATTCTGAAAATGAATGTGACACATTGGAAAAATTATCACCTAAGCCAGCAATGTTTTCAGAGGCCAAGCCTCGCTCGACTGGGCCATCTGGGATAGTGGGTGTTTTAACAGCTGCTGCTCCACAAAGGGCTTCTCCATTACCCATTCCTGCCAGAGTTGCTGGCTTTCTCTATTTCATTTCCTCTCCGGCTTTTCCTCTTTGAAGACCGGTGTCTGTGCAAATCTGGTGCACAGTTAATTGTATTTATTTTAGGTATTTTCTACTTTGTATGTGCCAGGATGGCTTGAGACAGAGCATGCTGTTTGGGGGCCTAGTCACCAAATTTTCAGGCTAGATCATCACGCTCTGAAATATGCATAAGTATGTGCGTGTGCGTGCACAAGCCTGTTTGCATGCACGAGTGTGTTCAGAATTTGAGTGTTGCCCGTAATAAGTCCCTCAGAGTGTGTTTTGTTTGTTTTCCAGAGCACTGAGGGCTTTTGGAGTTTGGTTCATTTACACACCAAGAGCTCCAAGGAGTCAAGAGGCAGCGCCTCCCCTGGAAAGCCAGGGGAGCCCTCTCCAGGGACCCTGAGTGCAAGACACAACTTTAAAAATGTGCAGCGCACAGAAACTCACCCCCACTCTGCCCAGCCGGACCCGGGAATCCACCACGTGTTCTTAGAACGTAGGTTGTGCTGGGCTTGTGGGCTTTCTGTTTCTTCGCCTAGACTTTCTTTGGCAATTACTGAAAATTAGATCTGATTTTGCATGGCTTCCCTTGGTTTTCAGGCCGAGTCATTGTTATTATTTTAAGCCAAGGTCAACTCTCCCACTGGTTAGGGAAAAGAAAGAAGCAACATCTATTTTTCTGGTAGCAGTATGATGCTCAGTTTAATTTCTACAGTTATTTGGAAGAATGGGAAAAATTGAGGGCAAAAAAACCCATACTTAAGTATCTGTGCAATGTAAACTTAGCATTAGAGGTTTCTGGACTATAATAAACACATTTTGGTGGGGAATTTTTTTCCTCTGGCTAAGTTCAGCTACAAACGTGTATTTCTTCTTAAAGGAGAATGTGCCAGCCCAGTGCCGCTTGAGTCAAAACCACATCATAGATACACACAGACTTCTACCCCAAGAGACAGGAAACATAAAAAATGCCCTTGTTAGCTGGGTTAATAACTTCCAATCGAACTCTTCTTAAAGGATGGGGTTTTGTCAACCTCAACTCCACAATTACAGACTCTAGAGTCACATATAAATTACTTTTAAAAATTAAATCTTAGCAGTTAGGTTGCTTAGAAAAGAACTATTACAATGTAATTTAATTGAAAATGGTAAATAGCACGATGGATTCTGTGGTAAAGAGTATGTCAGAATAGAAAGTTCATCATCATTCCACCTACGTGTAACTTAAGAGTCTCCGTGCATGGGTGGAGAGAGAAAGAAGTGGGGAAGGGGGGGCAGACGAAAGGTCTGCAGTGGTCTGACATCGGGGGCAGACGCGGGGTTGACTGTTTGGAGATTTGCGGGCTGGGGGTGTGAGATGCGGAGCGGGCAGGAGGGAAGTTCATGTGATCCGTTGAAGACAGACGTAACAAATGCATGCGTTTGTAAGGGCTCCCGTATGCAGGAGTATATACTGCGGTCTCATCCGAGCTTTGCAGTTAAAGCCAAAGGTGTGAACTGAGACTCATCTACCAGCTGCAAGGCTGGGCCGGTCGCATAGCTTCTCAGAGCCTACATGTGCTCAGGTGGAACACATGTGACAAGCACTGCTTCCTTGGTGCTTTGTCATGGGGATGACATAAGTAAGTAGCAGATGGGTTAGCCCAGGGCCTGGCACACAGTGGGTAGTCATTACCTGCTGAAGTTTTTCCTTTCAGCTTTCTCTGCTCCACTCCCCGCCCTCACCACTTGGACCATCTACGACAGTTAAAAAAGTTTATCATATGAAAAAAACAAATTCCATAAACTATATTTTTACAGTAAACTATGTAGTGTCTAACAGAGTCATCGAACAGCCCTCGTTGCCACCTGTTTTAATAAAACTGTTTAGAATCCATCCCTCCGTCCGCAAGAGTTACGTAAGCAACCTACGGTGCCTCCCATCAGTGTTACTGACGGCGAGCGGCTTCTGGGGAGCGGAAGAGCTGCAGGAGCGCAGAGCGCAGCTGGCTCAGCTCAGCGGAAGAACAACTGTGACATCTAAAGGCGGGCGGCCAGGCTGAAACAGTGCCGGTGCGGAAACACGAGGAACACTGCCATCCGAGCGAGCGTCATTGCTATGTCCTGAAATCAGGGTCTAAAGGGTCTTTCGTGCTATTTCTTTTAATGCAATTTCCTATTCAGTACAGATTCCTCTTGCAATAAAGCCACAGAGTCCTCCTGAAAAAGTAAACACGTCTTTTCATTAATCACCCCTTTCCCCCTGCTTTTCTCCACTTCGCTGTGGAGAAGCCTGCAGTACCACAAACCTGTGACTAGCGTGCTACCTTGATTAAGGCACAAAACGTTAAAAGCAAATGACTATGAAAGTATGAAACAATTTGCACTTAATGTTTCAGTCCTATCTGTAAAAAATATGACTTAAATATAGTTTTATTAATAATACATATTTTAATTAAATGGCTGGAGGTGCATCTAGCAGGAAAAATTGAATCTTCTCTGGATTTCACATACCGGTATGATTCATGGGCAGTAAAGATGCAAAGCCTTATGCCCATAAGGCAATCAAACTCCAAGGCTGATATGCATGTTTTTATCTAAAAGAGTGAAATCTAGTAAATGCTAGAAACAACAATAATAACAACAACAGACCACCAGGGCTGTCTAATGAATCGGCTCAAACCAAGGATATCCTTTCTCGTGTCACACGATCATCCTTTCAGCCACAATCACATCCACCCCAGCATTTATTATGACTTCCATTATTCTCATTACACAAGGCATCGTCCTGCATATGTACTTACGCATATTGAAAAACTTCACAAATATCAACAATAAAACCCTGGGATATGAGCGACTGCCTTCCGGGCAGGAATGCTTCCTGTCACAGACTGTTGGGGGGTTACTTCGCTCCAGCAGGATCCCACAGCACTCCTGCTGCTTCCCCGCCATTTGCCTCATACGTGAGTTTACTGGGGCTGCCCTGACCAAGTACCGCAGACTGGGCGGCCTCAACGACGGAAATGCGCCTGCTCACAGTTCTGGAACCTAGAAGCCTGAGATCACGGTGTCCACAGAAGTGGTTTCCTCTGAGGCTTTCTTCCTTGGCTTGCAGATGGCCTTCTCCTCCCTGGGCCTTCAGATGGTCTTCCCTCTCTGTGTGTCCGTGTGCTAGTTTCTTCTTCTTATAAAGATAGTAGTCATATTGGATTTGGAAGTCGTAATGAGTTCATGTAACCTTAATTATCTCTTTGAAATGCTAACTCCAAATACGCACATTCTGCACTATCATTGGTTAGGACATCAACACCCAGAATACCTGGAAAGGCGTTTTCTGTTGCAAAATGTTACATTACCTGCTTCTATACCACTAGGCATTGTATTCACCACAAAAAAAAAAAAAAAAAAAAAAAAGAGCCTGGTAAATTTATAAGATAATGCAGAGGAGGTAAGGTTTTCATGTATTATCTTGAACTTGAGTGAAAGTATCTTTAATACCTCTTAATCAATCTCCTGGAAGAGATTAATATCTGGAAACTAACAATGTCATAAATAAGGTGTCCTGCTAATGTTAGTTAGCCAAGGGCGAGAGCATATCAGCCCTCCGAAGCTTACGCTAGACCACACCGAGACTCAGGAGCTGTGTGGACTGCCGGTCACTGAAGCCGTGCTGAGGATGCCCCACAGACAAAACAGACTCAGCACTGCCTTCCCCTGGAGAACACAGTGACTTGAAGAGTGCATTTGGAGATATATTTTTAGATGCGTACACATTTACGATTGTTATGCTTCTTGATGAACTGTGACTTTAATCACTATAAAGTTATCTATCTTTATCTTTGATAACAGGCTAAGGGTTAAAGTCTATTTAATCTGAATTTTAAAAAGCCACTCCAGTCTTGATATGTGTATTATTTTCATGGTATATATTATTCCATGATTTACTTTCAACCTGTGTCTTGGTAATTAATGTGTATCTCTTGTAGGCAGTATATAGGAGGGCTTTGCTTTTTACCCACTCAGTCAAGCACAGCCTATCAATTTTAGTGTCTCAGACATTAACATTTAATATAATTATTGATATGGCTGAACTTAGGTCTACCATCCTGTTATCTGCTTTCTCTTTGTCCCTTTTTATCTTGTTTCTGTGTTCCTCTTTCATTGCCTTTTTCGGTTAGTTGAGTACTTTTATTATTCCATTTTAATTTCTCTATTAGCTGTTTTGCTATATCTTCTTATATTATATTTAGGGTTTCCTCTAGAATTACATGTATAGAGTTAGTATTGTACCACTTCCTATAAATTGAAAGAATTTGAAGTCATATAGCACTGTCACCACCCTAACTGAAGTTGTCCTATGTATTATATCTACATACACTAAAAACTCTACCTGACATGTTATTCCTGCTTTTTAATCAGTCATACATATTTTAAGAACTTATGAGGGAAAGAGTAGTCTTGGATAGTTATGCAGCTATATACCATCGCTGTTGGTCCTCCATCATTCCTAGAGGTCCATTTTACCCTCTATCACTTCTCCTTCAACCTGAACAACATCCTTCAGCATTTCTTATAGAGAAGGTATGCTGGAGGCAAATTTTCAAGTGGCTTTTACCCAAAAATATCTTTATTTCCCTTTAAATTCTTTTAGCACTTAAAAATGGTTTTATGGTCATTTGGCCTCCATAGATTCTGATGAGAAATCTACAGTAATTCAAATCACTGTCAAATCATCATCCACCTGTGTGTAAGGCGCTGTTTTCTCTAGCCAGGTTTAGGACATCATTTTGATGTTCAGCAATTCAATTAAAATATGTCAAAGCATAATTTTCTCTTTTTTTAATCCTCACCCAAGGATATGCTTCTGTTGACTTCAGAGAGAGAGAGAGAGGAAGGGAGAGAGAAAGAGAGAAAAACATCAATGTGAGAGGGAAACATCAATCAGTTGCCTCCCATATGCACCCCAGTCAGAGATGGAACCCACAACGTAGGTTTGTGCCTTGACCAGGAATTAAACCTGCAGCATTTTGGTGTACGGGACGATGCTCAACTAACACAGCCACCTGAGCAGGGCTGAGCACAATTTTCTTTGAGTTCACCCATTCACTCTTCATTAAGCTGTATTTTATAAACTTCCACCTTTCACCAAATTTGGGTTTGGCTGCTATTTATTCAAATATTTTTTTTGTCTCAATCTTTCTCCACTCCTGGGATTCCATTTTCACATGTCAGATCTCTGTATATTGTCCCACAGGTGTCTGAATGTGTTATTTTTTTTTTCTGCTTTGCTCTCTGTGCTTCAAATTCAATAATTTCTACCATCAATCTTCAATCTTTCTTTTGTCATCCTTATTTTTTTATGGAGCCTACATGGTGTTATATTTATTTTAAATATTAAACTTTTAGTTCTAAACTTCCCATTTGGTTCTCTTTTTTACTTTCTTTTTTTCTGAAATGTGTTTTTCTTTACCTTATTGGTCATAGATATAGTAACTCCTTTAATGTCTTTGTTTAATAGTTTAACATTTGAATCATTTTAGGGTTAACATCTGTTGATTATCCTTTCTCATGAGAACTGGTTACATCTTCCTGTTTTGGGTTTTGTTTTGTTTTGTTTTGGTAATTTTGTATTGAATGCTTGACATTGTGAATGCTAGGTTCTGTAGACTCTTGGTCCTATTATAATCTTCTAAAGAATGTCAACATTTTTGTTTTAGCAGACAATCCACCTGCTAAGTTGGTTTTAAGCTCATCATAAATTGTCTCACTTTCTGTGAGCCGTGAGTGGTTCACACTTCAGTTTAAACCTCTAAGCCTGTGCGGTAATGTTTTGGGTCTGAACCACACATGAAGAGTTTAGGAGTTAATCTGAGGCTTGTGTGAATTTACACAGGAAAAAAAAAGAGGGGGTGGGAATCTCCTTCCACAGCTCTCTTCTATCCAAGATTCCTTTATACTCTGGCCCACAAATCTCTCTTTCTTTAGGATTTTTACCAGACTTGTAGCCACTTCTGCCAAGTGGCTCTACAATTAAGGCCTGGCCTCAGGGCACAGCTATAAGAGAAAACAAAATAAAAACAAACAAAATAAGGAATAGCTCTCTATTCTTTCCCCATGGATTACTCTTTCACAACCTGCCTACTTTGGTTAACTTTTGTACTTGAGTTTTTGATAGTTGTTTTTTGTATTTTGCTCAGAGTTTTTAGTTATACCCAGTGGACAGGATGTGCCGTAGTGGGTTTACATCACCGTAATGAAACAAAATTCCCCTGACTTATCTAGAAGTTCCCTTTGGGGCACGGCAAGAGAGACAAGTTGTAAAGTTTCTTCCTGTGTAGCTGCCTGCACTCTACCCAAGTAATTCAAGAACCCCAGAGCTCGCCTACAGTAAGGTATGGATGGACAGCAAGGCTGCCCAAGAGGCTGGCATTCACCTACAGAGTGAGCCCACCCACACGGTTCTTAAGTCAGGTTTGGGAGTAGGTGATTCCTAGTAGTTTATTTTAATAGCCCAGATGTATGCATTCGAATAACTGTTTTGATACTATGGATTTAAATTTTCTGCACATGCGGATTCATTTTAAAGAAAGCTACCAAATAAAAATAAGAGCAAATAAAGAACACAAAAACCTAGCACTCTGAGGAATACCACTTATTTCTAAAGAGCAAGCCACATATGGCCCAAAACCACATTCAAAAATAAGAGGTTCATTTCCGTAAGTCCATTATTATGCCAAGAAAATAATTATAACCATTAATTTGTACAAAGTCAGAGAATAAGTATTGTCAGGGCCTAAAAATTCATTCATTATTCATCAAGTATTTATTGAGCACCTAAATATACCAGACACTGTTCTAGGCATCAAAATTCTCTCAAAAGACAAAAGAAAATTGAGAAACTTTGAATTTTGCTGCCAACTTTTGAATGAGCAACAGTTCTTGCCATCTTTTTCACACTTACATTATTATTTCTGCAATTCTCTTCTTTTGATTTATTGCAATGTATATTCCTAATTTGATTACTGCACTTGATGTGAGACTGCAGTGCAGTTATAAATATTATCAAGTGCAGAAAACATCACTTATGTGATGTCATGATGATGACTTGGTGACACATGACTCTTCATTGAATGCTGCCACTGCATAACAGCTAGTCATACTGAAAATACAGTGAATGGGTACAGAAGTCTTAAGGAAAGCAATGGAGCCAAGTCATTGTTTCTTCCCCCAAAACCAACAGCATAACAGGATGAGCTCAACTCCTCCCCTTTGGCAGTCCTTCCTCCATTTTCCCAATACCTGAAGTACAGAAGAACTGGAATCTTCCACATCTCCTTGAGAGCAGCGTGTAAGAGCCCCTTCCCAAGATCAGTAACCTAACAGTAGCCATCCCGACTTATCAGCCAGCTCTCCCCACTCAAGGGATTGAGCTGGGTTCTTCCAGGTCTCCAAAGATTGTCATGCTTGTATACCACTGAGAAAGAAGGGCAGCACTCGCAGAATCACCTGAACATTAAACCAAAATCAATGTCGGACAACAAGCATCTGGTTAGAAGCTGAGGACCCACTTGCGTGCTCGGTGTTTTGCAACCACTGGCATCAGCCCTCCTATTAACAACTTTGTTCTTTCTCCATTCTTTCCAAGGTTCTTACTTTCTACTGATAACCTTACTTCACATGAGTTCTTAGTTTCAAGCCATCGAATAATAAATAGTCTGCGGTATCATTCCTTCAGTAGACATGTTTTTCAGGCCACTTTTGTGCCACTAAGGCATGAGAATAAATAACAGAGGGAGCCGTGAAGATCCCAGCCCTCAAGGAGACTTACCTCTGGGTCACCAACTGCCCGGTCATCACCCTGGGTCTTCTGTGTTCCACCTTCTTCGCAAAGAGCGCCACCTACTGAGGCTCTTTGGGGGACTGTTTACTGCCTGACTGCTGATCCTGTCCTCCCTGCTACCTCTCCTCTGCCTCCGGAAGGGGAGACTGCTGCTGAGTCCTGCCAAAGTTTCTTTTTGTCATGATGTTCATTAAAAACAAATTAAGTCAAAGATTTAATTCCTGCTCCCTCAAAGCCTAGAGCACAACAAAGAGCTTATTCTACAAAAATTAAAAGCACAGAAGTTACAGAATTACTAAGTTCAGATTTTTCATGTTTCCTACATCAGTGGAAGTAAGATGCTCTCCCCATGGAAATTAATTCAACTTTAATTCCATTTTGTTAATAGTCTTGTTTTTTTTTTCTCAGGGAAGAAAGAGAACACTTCTGGAAGGGAAGTCTCAAAAAAACATCTTCTCTTCCCCTCCTTGACCCCCAAAAAAGGTACTAGTTAACCTCTGCTGTTAAAATGTTAAATCCCTTTAGCTTGCCCTGACTCTGCTAACTAGGGCACGAGCCCCTGTACTGAGTTCTTATAACACCATGTACCTCACCTTCCTAGCCCTTATCACAGCTGATATTCAGCTTTTTGGTGTGTGTCTTTCATTAATGTCTGTAACCCCTCCAAGACTTGGAAGTCCCATGAGGCCAGAGGCTGCACTGATTCTTCTTTTCCTTCCTTTTTCATTCACTTTTCTTTTTCTTCCCCTAGCCATCACATCTCCACTGCCAAGCACATGATGGTACATTGTAGGTGCTCATTAATTTATCCATCAATTATCCATATCTAAAGTAACAAATGTCACATCCCCACCTCAAGAATTAAATGGATAAGTTAGATGGGCAATCACTGCATAGGTGGTATACTTGGTACACTCTCCAGTATTATAGGTGGCAAGGAACACCCACAAGCATATTTGGAGCTTAGCAGAATACTAGATATACAAGGTGTTCAATTAATGCTTGGTGAGCAATTGAATGATTGATTGACTGATTGATCGATTGACCCTGGGCTGTCAGAAGAAAATCACAACCTCCAAGTACCTCCTCCAATGTTTATTTAATTCCTGGAAATAAAGTCCTGCACTTGTTGACCCCAGCTGCTTTCTCAAAACATGAAGCAACTCTCAATCCACAAGATCCCTGGAGAAATGAGGAAACCTCGGACCACAGAGGGGCTGGATTCAAAGGCTAGGGTAGACCCCACAAGGTGGCCCCCAGGGCTTCTCCAGTCCATCAGGAGAGTCTTTAACACTTTTAGCCCATTTCTCAAAGTGTCTCTAAATCTCCAGGACTGGCCTAGATTTAGGAGATCACATGCAAAACTCCTGGACCAGAAAAATAGCTAAAAACCCAAGTTCTAGCTTTGTTTCAGTCATTTAGTAACATTGGGATTGTGGCAAATCACTCAACTTCTTTGCGCTCTAATTCCTTTACTAGTAGAATGCATTGAAAAATAAATAGTTCCTTCCCTGGCTCACCCATAGGGTTGCTATGTGGTCAAAATGAGACCACACATGAGTAAAATAGACTGAACAAGTTGAATGCTTGCAAGGTAAACCAAATGCATCTTTTTTGTCTTTTTCTTTTAAATCTACCTCCGTAAAACTTCTCAATGGACTCAACACAGGTGGCTCGTCCCATCTACTGAATAAAAAGCTAGACCCATGACTTTGTGGGTCACCGTTAGTACCCTACAGATACTTTAATTCACAAACCAAATGTCAATTCAGTAATTAAAATCACCCTCTCGTAATTAATCAAAATCATGATCTTGATTGAGGATTAAAAACCTTTCCCCCTTCCCAGCAAAACATGGAAGAAAAGGCGTGGCCTTCCCGTTCTCTTTCTCCACCTGCTGTTTCCACTTTGTGCTGACCAGGGCTGATTGCCCACACGCTGCCTGGCCCTTTTGAAATGGGGTGTGGAGCTTTGCTCTGTCCTATACTCACCTCTTCCTCTTTTTCTGCCCCTCTCTTGCTTTATTTACCTTCTTCCCCACTTCTTTTCTCTCACTCACTTATCTTCTCTTCCCCTTGTCAGGCCTGAATGGGAAAAGGATAGTTATTACTTGACTGGTACTATCAGTGATAGCCTCTCAGTGTCTGGGCCTGAGAAGAGTTTAAAGGGGACTTTCCCCGGGGAGGCGTGGCTTTCCCCAGGTAGGGGGCACTTTCACACATCCTACAGAGAGTGCCAAGCATTGGGTATCTCTCCTGTAATTCTCTCAACAAGGGCAATGTACTTTACTCTTCCAACTACTGTGCTCCCACAGCCTCAGTTTGCTGGAAGGCACATGCCAGACTTTGTTGAAATTCCATTGCCTTGCTATAGAGGCCCTCATGAGCAGAATTTTCCAAAGTTTTTTCATCACGAACTTTTGCAAGCCTTCCTAAAGTAGAGAGAAAGATACAATGAACCCCCATATACAAATCATCCAGTTTCAACTATTATCAGCATTTTTCTACCTACCCTTTTTTTCCTGGGGATATTTTAAAGCAATTTCTAGATTGTCTGCATTTCACTGAGTATCATTTAAAATGGCTCCAGGCCAGCCCTGAGGAAACATTCATATCCACCCTGTGTTCTGACCAACGCTGGGGCACAGGTTAAATCCCACCCAGTGGCCGTGCTCCTTCACTTTGTGGCCAAAGCCGTTCAGTGGCCCCTGTCTTCCACTGGGATTTCCAAGGCAGTGTGTCAGAGAGCACACCCAACTACAGGAGCAATGCAGCCGGCATTGTGGGAGGACCTAACGAAGCAGTGTGGGAAGTGGCGCCTACCCGTATTCGCCCCCAGCAGAGGACAGAATGCCCAGGGCATTCTTATCTTTTAAAAAATTCTCTTAAAGAGCTCTAACTCTACCCTTCCAGTAATTTTATATCTTCAGTGGACAAGGTGGTTGAAGAGATGTTTAACAAATTTTCTAATGACTCCTTGGTAAATTCTGCATATATCAGGAGGGATACTTTGGAAAGTATATGGTTATCTAACCACTATGATGTAAACCTGAAGCTAATTCAAAATAATGTGGAACGTAAATTGTAATTGGAAAAAAATGTTTTAATTATAAGAAATGAATGAGTCTTAAAAGCCTTATATGGAACTCCAAAATAAAACAACATATAAAGGTATAAAAATACTTACGCATATAATGAAAATCATAAAGAAAATCAAGGGAGTGTTAAGCACATGATTCAGGATAATGGTTCACTCTGGGAGGGAGGTGAGGTTTGTGTTCCAGGAAGAGCAAATGTGTCTTCAAGATGTTGGCATTGTCTCATTTGGTAAGTAGGCTTGGTGAGTATATACATGTTCCTCTTCTTAATTCTTTTAAGTAACTTGTACATGTTACTTTTGCAAATATATTACATTTATCAAATTTTAAAATATTTTATTTATTTTATTTTCAGACAGAGGGGAAGGAGGGAGAAGGGGAGGAAGAGAAACATCAATGTGTGGTTGCCTCTCGTGTGCCTCCTACTGGGGACAAGGCTTGCAATCCAGGCATGTGCCCTGACTGGGAATCAAACTGGCGACCCTTTGGTTCGCAGGCTGGTGCTCAATCCATTGAGCCACACCAGTCAGGGCAAACATTTATCAATTTTTAAGGTAAAAATTAAAGCAAGGAAAGGAAGTAATTTAAATAATGGAGGATGGTCAAGTTTACTGAATCAATAATGATTTAATTCTTTACTTTTACCAGCATAGGTGCAAATTGTCTAGTAAGCTCAAGGGATATAATAAAGAACAAGGTTGTAATATTTTGTCCAAGACTTAGATATTTATGAACTTCATAATGACTGTGCCATATAACACAGAAACGCATATAACACATCATATAACAGAAACATACTATGTAGAGTTGTCATCAGGATTCTTTGTGACATCCCAGTGGGAAAAAGCTGCCATATCACTGTGAGTTAAAGGGAGTCACTCCACCTCTATCCACACTCAGAGCTCCCTCATGTCTAATGTCCTCTGGTCAACAGAAGACCACAGCCTTTGGCAGCAGGGAGAAACAACTTTTATTCACAGTTCTACATACTTATATGGTCTCGGCGAGTTCCTCTATCTTCCTGTGCCTATTTTCCTTCATTTGTAAAGTGGGAATAATGCATAAATTGCTGGGCTGGGACAATATATATACAGCAAAAAGTGCTAAAGTACTTGTTAGTTACGAAGAACTGATGGCTGTTGCCATCATCACAGCTACCACTATGTCATTAGTAGAGAAGAAGAAGCAAATGCAACTATTAAGCACCTTTCATAAGTAATGTTTACTATGAACTTGAAGGGTCTCTCAGAGCATCTTTGTACTTCTATAAACTTTAAAGACCTCTCTCTCTCTTTATATACATATATATTACACATATATATGTATTTACTAATCACTAGTACACTCTAAAAATTCTGTTATATTTATACATTCGTATCCTGAGTACGTAAACTAATAAAATGGTATTAATGGCTATTTATGTATCTTCACAATTCTAAGTTAGACCTTTAATTTCTGTAATAAAAGGCAGGTGGCTCATGTAATTTTCCATTTTTCTTTTCCTACATGGAATACAGTAGCTCTAACATAATGTATGACTTTGTGAATATTTCCTGGGCTGCAAATATTTTATCTAAGATTGTATCTTATGTTTTTTGATCTCTGACCCCCAGTGGTGCTCCCAGAGCTCTTGTGAGCAATGTCCATGATGATAACCCTCGGTAGAAGAAGCTGGGCCAAAAGCGAAGTTAAATCATCCACGGCTAGAATCTTTCAAAGAGGCCTCTCAGGGTCAGTAGTGATTGTTTCCATGCACATTTCTCTGCTTAAAAAAATGTTCCTTAAATATTTGATTCATCAGGACTGAAATATATGTTTTATTTTGAAATAGATCACTAGTAAACACTATAGAGTATAAGACCCTAAATTATTCTTTTTTTTATTTCCACACTGTTCATTATATCAATATATATTCTTACATCCTCTGGGGAACTATAAAACGGAACAACAAGAGCACAGAAGAAAATTATGAGACAATACAGCTTTAAAAGATGACAAAGGTAATTTATTGACCAAAGAAGAAATAGAAAAACATTATTTTTTAAATTAAATTGAATCGTTGCCTTAATATTTACAAAAGGTGATGAGCATTTGAAACCCAAAATGGATATACTTTCCTCAAGGGAGGAAAAAGAAATATTAGAGAAAATCGGGATCAGACGAAGACCAGATTATGAAGAATTATAACACATTAGGAGCAGACACAGGAGGGTTATGATAGAATTGGTAAATGGACAGGAAAGGATTTAAACAGCCAATGGAAGCAAATAAGGAAAAGGCATTAGCAAAAAGAAATATCACAACCGAAGAACAAAGAAAGCCATAAAATCACTTGGGTAAGCTTTAATTCAGAAGAAAGAGCAACTACAATCAGTACTGAGTGTTAATGTTAAAATACCAAGTGAACCAACTTTCCTGTGTCTACTACCCAAATCAAATTGCTGAGTAAAACTAACAAGGTAACAATTTCCACTGCCAGAAGAAAATTGGCTTCAGCTTCCAATGCAGAGGAAGAGCTTCCTGCACTTGAACAGTCTCCATTCTTCTCCAGTCCCCACTACCTACTCCTGATCCATTTTCCTCTTTAATCTCAGTAAATCGTTCCCAAAATGCAAATTCAGTTCTGAGTCTCCTGCATAAAACTCTTTGCTGGCTCTCCATTGCCTGGAAGTAAAGACTGGGTAAAGCCAAATTCTTCAGTCCAAGCTTTTCCTTGAGTGTGTCTCAATTTGTCTCTCCACTGGCCTTGCTTTCCCTTCTGCAATGGCCCTCGGCCCTCCATCTGGGCCAAAATGCTCACAGCCCCTAAATGCAAAGACCTGCCTGCGTCTCTGCCTTTGTGCCCGCTTTTCCTGCTACCTGCAATGTGCTTCCTCCCCTTTGTCCATCTGGGAACCTTCTCACCCTTCGTGACCTGGAATTCTCCAAAAGGAAGCAAGTTTGCCTCTCTCCTCTTTGCACACTCCTAGGACACAGCATGATGCCTAGAGCAAGAAAGGGGTGGTCAGTGTATGCACATGCGATGCAGGACATCAACTAACGCTCAAAGATCTTATTAACGGGTTTCTGATTTCAGCTGCTGCTTAGGTTCAGAGCAGCGCTTTTCCCTTTCCTGATAAGCTGGGATTCATGGCTTTAGGCATTCTACCACAAACACTGCAAAACTAAGAAGGTAAAACAATGAGTAATGGGTTGATGGAGGGGGTGGGGGAGGAGAGAGAACAGTGAACCAAGAATAGCTGCCTGTTATGAGTTATATGATTTGACTCGAATAACTTAAAATTTCTCAGCCTCAACGTCCTTATCAGCAAAATGGTGATATTCACACAGGGAATTGTTATGATTACAAAATGCGATTGGGAAACTGCTTGTTTGCTTCTTTGCTTGTTTGTTTCTAAAGACATCACCTCTCCTCCATTACTGATTAATTCTGGCCAATGAGTTCCCTCATTTGTGGCCTATTTTTATCCCTTCAAATAGGTCAGGGTTATTATATTATTCTCCCCAGGATTTTGGTATTGCAGTAGCCCTTGAAATCAGAGTCATAGGTAACTGGTAGCATTAAAAGGTTAAGAATTTGTTCTTAATCAAACAGTAAGACAGTAATGGCACTACAAATAGAACCACATTTTTTATATTCTCATTTCCTTCCATGGAAATGAGCATACTTTTCATTTGCTAATGAACTACACGAAGGTCATAGCCATTGTCATATTGAAACAGACACTCATCAGGTAACGTACTACAGAAGTGTTTATCAGTGAAATAATTATTCAATCAATCAACTTGCTATTAAGTGAGTGCCTGCTCTACGCAAGGCATTTTGCTAAATCATATGGCAGACACGGAGAAGTACGGGACACATTCTCCACAGTCTCAGAGCCCAAAACAGATAAACATACCTTGAACAAATCAAACAATTCTCCCTTATAATGTAGCACCTAAAAGATAGCTAAATACAATTGCCCATGAAAATAAACATACATTTTTTTTTTTACCAGATATAGTATATCGATACATGCAGTGATTCAGCCTCAAAGAAAGTTTTATGGAGTGGCTTAAAATCACAGAAGGTAGGTCTAAGCTCAGATCTTCAGCCTGGACTTATTTACTCATTTACAACTCCATTCATTCATTCATTCATTCTTCTGTAATGGGATGACAAATGTTTATTATCAGAATTCCAGAAAGTCATAAAAAGTCATGCCTATTTACATGTTGAATATGGCAGGGAAAGCCAGGGACTCAGGTTTTAAGGAAACAGAACCTAAGGGGAAAACCAAAAAGAAAAAGGATGGGAGTCTGTGAGTGAGTCACCTGATCCCTCCCTGTAAGTCCTCAAGACTTTGGTAAAATTAACCACCTTATGAAATCACAGGTGAGATCAGAATGTTTGAGAGAAAATAGCAAAATACAGGACTTAGGGTTAACCAAGATGGCAGTCTACAATGCAGAAGCAGAGAGAGAAGGCACCATGAGTAAGTAATGGCTAGAGTTAGGAAGAATTGCAGAAAGACTGCTAAATCACCAAGGGCTGTGGATAAGCATAGGACGATGAAGCACCCATGGCATCTGGGTTATAGATCAAATACTTATTAAGCATCTACTATGTGCCAGGACTGTGCTTCATGGTGGAAATAGAAGGACAAAGAGTCCCTGTTTTTAGGGTGGTTGCAAACTAGTTACAGACACTGAGAACAAAACAAGTATCACACTCTAGAGTGGTGTGTTGAATAGCGCTGTGGTTGGAATGTTTGCGTCCCCCCAAAATTCGCATGTTGAAATCCTAATGCCAATGTGATGGCTTTAAAAGGCGGGGCTTTTGGAAAGTAAGTACGTCATGAGAGTGGCAGCCTCATAAATGGAATTAGTGCCCTTATAAAGGAGACCAGACAGGGATCTCTAGCCCCCTCTGTCCTGTGACACAGTAAAAAGACAGCCATCTATGAACCAGGAAGTGTCTCCTCACCAGACATTGAATCTGCCAGGAACACAACCTTGGACTTTCCAGCCTTGAGAACTGTGAGAAATAAATGTTTGTTGCTTATAAGCCACATGATCTGTGCTACTTTATTATAGCAGCCCAGAGGGACCAAGACTCACAGAGACCATGTGATGTGCAGGTGAGCAGGAAGGACACTTGTGTGAGGAATGCTTTCTGGGACACATGTAAAGAAAATTAGCTCTGCAGGGAAGGAGAGAGACCTAGTTTGAAATTCTAACTCTTCCCCTTAGAGGATCCATGACCTCAGGAAAATGACTTAAAGTCTCTAAGCCTCAGGTTCTTTATACTTGAGAATGAGATAAGACTTCTCATCTCACAGGGTTGCCAGGAAGATGATGTGGAGCATTTATCAGAGTGCCTGGCACATGGTAAGCACATGCTAACTGTTTGCTGTCATCACTATCATTGTTTTCATTGACATTATGGTTGGTGGTGTTTTTGTTCAGCAGAGGTCCGAAGGACAAAGAGCAGTAAGTTAGTGAACAAACAAGAGGAAAGTGTTCCATTTAGGAAATCCGGTATGCAAAGATACAGAACCAAGAAAGTAACTAAAGTGTGTCCAAGTAACTAAAAACAAAAAGTAAGTGTGGTTGAGAACAAAGTGGGAGGGTTGAGACAAAAAAATGATTCTGAAGTAGTAAGCTTGAGCCATTGGATTTGCACTTTCAAAAATGTAGTTCATTACTAAACAGGAGGTTTTGTTAAAAGTAATACTTTCCAAAACTAGAAAGATGTCAGTGGAAATGCATAGTAATAGATTGTTTTGAGAAATATTTCAGAACTCAGAATAAGAGGTGGGGGTTGGCAGAAAGAGTGGAGAAGTCAAAAATAACTCCATATTTCTGATTCAGGCAAGGACAGTAGCATCATTCCTGGGACAGGTAACACTGGAAGAAGAGAACCTTAGAGGAACATCTTAGGAGAGATGGTGGGTTCACTCTGGTTGCTCTGCAATGGAGGTAGGTGCCTATGGGATTCTCTGGTGGAAACATCTAGCAGACAGATGTATCTGAACCTAAGGGAGAGAGTTTGCGAGTCATCAGCAAAGATGCTAATTCAAGCCACGAGTGTGTTTAGAACCACCCAGAGAATATGTGCAAGGCAGAAAGAGAATCCAAAATAGACAATTAAAAAATAACACCATTCAATAATTTAGATTTCCTTTAAAAGACAGAGGATTATGTGAAGAAAGATACTTTCAGGAACAGCATAACATTAAAACAATAATTTTCTTCTTACACAAACTACATCTTAAAGTTAAATGAAGAATATTCTTTTTGAGAAATTGGCAGAGAGTCTCCACCCTCATGAAATTTCATGCACGTATTTATGAGTGCTTATCAGGTGCAAAACGCTATGCTGAAAACCTTCCATAGTTGTTTTTGTTTTATTTAATCCTCATTTTTGGAAAATTAGTACTTAATGAGGTAGGCAAATTGCCACAACTAGTAAGTTTTAGAGCTCAGATCCATAGTTCTGGTTCTGGAGGCTACGCACCTAAACCGTACATAATTCTGTACTTATCAATGTCAAGGTTGGGTAAGACCTTGGAAGTCATCCAGTTCAAATCTCCCTATTGGAAGCATAATCCCTCAACAATAAACTCATATACTTCAGTTCATGAAAAGAAGCTTACCTCAAAGGATCTCTCGTTTGCTGTTAAAGAAATCTAGTTACTTACATAGAGACAAAATAGCCCTCCACTTAGCTTCTACTCTTTGGAAGTAGATCCAAGATGGTAGCAGAGTAGGTGGAAACTACCCTCACTTCCTCCCAGGACAAAAGTGGAATTACAATGAAACTATAGACCAAGTAACCTGAATAATCAACCAAAGACTAGCTGAACAGAAGTCTTGTGACCAAGGATTTACAGAAGAAGCACATCAAAATGCAAATTAAGATACCACTTCACATCTATCAGAATGGCTATCATAAATTATTCAAAAAACAGCAAGTGTTGGTGAAGGTATAGAGATAAGGGAACCGTAGTGTACTGTCGGGAATGCAGACTAGTGCAGCCTTGGTGGAAAATAATATGGCATTTCCTCAAAAAATTAAAAATGAAATTGCCTTATGACCCAGAAATTCTACTTCTGGGAATATATCCAAAGGAACCCAAAACATTAATTCCAATAAAATATATGCACCCCTACGTTGATTGCGATGTTATTTACAAGAGGCAAGACATGGAAGTGGCCCAAGTGTCCATCATAGATGAGTGGATTAAAAAGCTGTGGTACATTTACACAATGGAACACTACTCAGCTGTAAAAAGAAGGAAATCTTACCTTTCATGACAACAAGATGGTCCAGAAAGTATTATATTAAGTGAAATAAGCCATTTAGAGAAAGACAGATAACATATGGTTTCACCATGCACAGACCACTCCAGATATATGTGGAATCTAATGAAAAAAACAAACAAGCAAAATAGAAATAGACTCATGGATAGAGAAAATTGACAACTGTCAGAAGGGAAGGGGTATGGGAGCTGACTGAAAAAGGTGAAAGATTACACAAAAAAAAAAAATCACAAATACAGAAAACAGTATGGTGAGTCCCAGAGGAAAGGGAGGATGGGGAAAGGTAGATGGGAATAAAGGGGGTTAAGTGGTGATGAAGAGAGACTTGGCGTTAGATGGCGAATGCACAATACAATACACAGATGATGTGTTATGGAATTCTTCACATGAAATCCATATAATTTTATTAGTCATTGTCACCCCAATAAATTCAATTAAAATTTTTTAAGATTTTATTTATTTTATCTTTAGAGGGGAAGGGAAGGAGAGAGGGAGAGAAATATCAATGTGTGGTTGCCTCTTGTGTGTCCCCTACCGGGAACTGGCCTGCAACGCAGGCATGTGCCCTGACTGGGAATCGAACCACGATCTTTTGGTTTACAGACCCGAGCTCAATCCACTGAGCTACACCAGCCAGGGCTAAATTCAATTAAAAATTTTTAAAAGGAAAGAAATTGGGGTATGAAAATGAGAAAACAATACTAAAAATCATTAATAGGAAATGAAAGATTGTTAAATAGTACAAAATGAAAAATACGAATAAAATTTAACTCATAATGCAAATAAAGATTCTAAATAGAACACAAATTCATTTAATTCATGATAAATAAGGGTTTAGTCCAGAAATGCATGAATAATTCAATAACATAATCATATCAAAAAATTACATGAGGTTACCCATATGGTTATATTGATAGATGTTGAATAGGAACTTTTAAAGAATCAGCAATTATTTAAAGAATTTTAAATATAAAAGTAATAGAAAGAACTTGCTTAAGGGTGATACAAACTATTACCAAAAACAGCTATAAACATCATAATCAATAATTATATACTTAAATCATTTGGGGAGGTTAAAGGGTGAAGGGATCAAACAACAGAAAAAGAGTTCATGGACATGGACAACAATGGGGTGATTGTGGGGGGTGTGGAGGTAGAAGAGGGTATAGGGGGTTAAATGGTAATGGAAAAAATATAATAAAATAAATAAATAAATAATAAATCATTTTACTAAAATCAATGATTAGAGATGATAGCAACCTCCATTTTTTTCCACATTATTTAGGAGATTATCACTTACTCAACAAAATAAAAAATATCAAACAAAAAGTATGATTATGAGAAAAAAAACCACAAAAGTGTCTTTACTTGACTCATGAAACTAGCATCAAACTGTAATGAGAGGCTTTGGAAAGATTTCTTTATGCATGATACAGACACAAAAGTCAATTGCTGTTGTCTATACAACTAGTCACCAATTCTTATGTGAAATGGTAGAGTATTCTATTCACAAAAACCATAAAAACTGTATCTTACTTGGGAATTAAATTAGCAAGAAGGCACATGACCTATATGAAGAAAGCTGCAAAACTTTAGTAAAAGATCTAAGGAAAGAACTGAATAGAGAGGCAAACAATATTCTTAGATGGAAAGACTTGTTCCCATAATGTGCTCAGTCCTTCCAAATGCAATGCAGCTTCAATCGGACCCTAATTTTTTTCTTAGAACTGTGCAAAATTATTTTAAATGTCATATAAAAAATAAATTTGTGTGATAGCAATAAAATCTCTACCATTAAAACAACCATAAAAATACAGCACACTGTAACTACTAAAACTGTAATAAATATTAAATTATTATAATCAAAACAATAGATATACACAAAAATAAAATTGCAAAGTGAAAGTAGAGAGTTGAGAAACATATACTTTTATATAAGAACTTAATGTATTATAAAATTGGCATTTCTATTCAATGGGGAGAAAGGACAGGTTTTTTGGTGCTAAGGTGAATCTGAAAAAAGCAAACAGAATCCAATTTATATCATATGCGAAAATTAATTGTATATGAATTAAAGGTCTAAAGGTAAAGAGTAAAATAATATTAAAAGAAAAAATTTAAATATTCATATAACTGTGGGATGATAGAAGAGTTCTTAAGCAAAACAGAAAATCTAGACACAATAAAGAGAGAAAAACAATTTGCTAATATCCCTTCTTGTAATTATATTACAGAAGACAGAAACAAAGCCAAAATATAGACTAAGAAAAAAATATTTGCAGCTCATAAGACCGAGAAAAGTTGCAATGAAAATCTTTCATTTGTTGTACACAAACTCTTTTGAATATTTGTCCCGTATTTTGATCGCTCACCACATTCCTAACCCACCTTCACACAGTGGAACTCAGAAACCGCTTCCCCAGCACCCCTTGCAGATGGGCCACAGCCCCTGACCTGTGTTCAGACAACTACACGCAGCTGCATGAGTCCAAAGATCCAGAACTGAAACCTCTGAAGGCACAGCCTTTTTTGAAGTTAATTCATTTTGCAGGAGCGAGGAGGCTTGAGGTGGCACCAGAGCCCACAGCTGTACTGGTAAAATTTCTCCTCAGGCCAATTCTTCGATGCTGCTCTGTGCGCTGTTCCTGAAAACTAGGCCTCAAACCTGTTTTTCAAGACCTCGCACTGATTCTGGGAACTGCTCAATAGCCTTCAACAAGTTGCTGACTGCCTAAACCAGCAGTTTCCGCAGTTAGCAACCGAAAGCCCTGGCCAAGGCAAAGCGTTAGTATACAGGAAGAAGCTGCTGCTAATTAAAAAATAATATAAGATGACGCAAAGAAAAATGAGCAAAGGACGTAAATAGAAAACTTGCATAGATAGACTGGCACATGAAAAGATGCCTGCCCTCACTAATAGCTGAGGAAATTCAAATTTAAACAACAAGAATGACACCTCCTTTCTACCCATTATATTGGCAAATATTACAAAGAGCAATAAGATCCTGTGTTGATGAGTACACCAGAAAGGAAGAGCCTCATGCATTGCTGATAAATATTTCCATAATCTTAGAGCAATCGGGCCATGCTAGAAAGCTACAAGTACACACAAGTACTTCAACCCCACAATCTTTATTTGAGGGAATTTATTCTTCAGAAATAACTATAGTACATAGAACAGAAGTATTGTACAAGGATGTTTGTTGCAAGATTTTTTTGTAGTATCAGACAGTAACCAGAGCTTTCACCCATAAGAAAGAGTGAAATGAATTTTATTTTATCAATTATGGAGTATTATGCTGTTTAGATAATCAATTTTTATGAAATTTACAATAACAAAATCTAGTAATATGTTTGAATACCTATGTTAGGATGCATGTAAGTTGTTTCGTATAAGCAGAGATGTCTGATTCAGAATGGACCAAAATGTAGGGAGAACACACAAGGAGAGGAGGCAGGGAGAGAAGACAGGGAGATGTTGGTTCACGCACTGGCCTCCAAGCACAGAACACAAGGAGAAACTGAGGAGAGGGGCAGACCCCTCCAGATTGGTAAGTGGCAGTTTTAACAAGCAAGGGAATGATTTTACAAGGCTTCTCTGGGGCAGCTGCAAGACTAGTAAATCTCCACGCCCGCCCGCCGGAATCTTCAAAGTTCATAGAGACCTTAGTGGGGTTCAGCTACGAATTCAGTCCAGATGGTCTCAACAGTGGGCGGGACTACACCCTAAGAGCAGGGCAGGGTGAGGAGCTGCTGGTGGCCCAGGTCCAGCTGGCGGCCACACCCTCTCACTGCCCTGCTCCCACGGAGGGTGAGAGAAAGTGCTCCACGCACAAATGCTGTTCCAGTGGCATGGTACTAACTAACTGATGGTACAAGAAAGCGGAAAAACAGAAAAGGAGAAAATTACAGGGACAAATGAAAACATTAGCATTCTAAGCAACTTTTCTTTTGGATTTCTAATTTTAATGGTCCTACAGATAGTTTTAAGATTTTTTCTAAAAAGCAACCTACAGAAAAGTCTGTGTAGTTTGATCCCATTTTTTTTGGAAACAATACATATCTCTTCTCTTTATTTACCTCATTATTTGGAGTCCATAATGAGGCGCTTATTGACCTTTGCTCCCTGTATCCCTGCATTATTAGATGTGTTACAAACATCAGGTAATGCTTCTCTAATTTTTAAAAATCTGTCAAGTGAAAAGGGGAAAGGAGGAAGAAAGGAGAAGAAAGGGAGGGAGGGAAGGAGGGTGAAGGGAAGGAGGGTGAAGGGAAGGATTCTAAGTAGGAGGTAGTACTGCCTTGTTAGTACTGCAGTAGTCCCCCTTATCTGCAGCTTCGATTTCTGAGGGTTCGGGTACCCCCGGTCTGAACACAGGGTTTGGCAGAAGTAACACTGAGTGTGGTTGGTAAGGCACCTGAATGTCTCGCATGCGATGGACAGCAATTTGAACATGTTGCCTAAAATGTCACATACTGTGCTTGAGTGTGTATCATCATGTTACAGAATTACATGCTTATGATTTTGTAATAAAAGACTTTGTAAAAAGGGGTGTTATTTGTGCCGGACCCAGTATATTAACTAGAAAGTTTCAAAAGTAAACAATTGTCAAGTTTTAAATTGCACGCTGTTCTCAGGCCGTGTGGTGAAATCTCCAGCCATCCAGCCCGGACGTGACTCATCCTTTTGCCCAGCATCTCCAGGCTCTCTGCACCCACCCATTAGTCACTTAGTAGCACACTCGGTTATCAGATAAGATTGTTGCAGAACTGCGGTGCTGGTGTTCAAGGAACCCTTATTCTACTCAACAATGGCCACGAAGCAGGAGAGTAGCGATGTTGGCAATCCGGATATGCCAAAGAGAAGCTGGCAAGAGCTTCCTTTATGTGAAAAGGTATGTGTGTATAGAAAAGAACAACAGCACACCTAGGGTTCAGGGCTGTCTCAGTTTCAGGCACCACAGGGGAGGCTGGAACATGTCCCCTGACGATAAGGGAGGGGGCTACTCTACTCTGTCCGCACGGCCTTCCCTAACAAAGGCAGACCGGCAGTTCTGTGTTCCTGTAACACCACACTCACCGCTTGTGTCAAGTAGAAGATTGTGTAAAAAGGGCTTGCTCTCTTTCCACATCTCCTCGCACGCCTGGAGTGGGACTTTCTTCACCTTCACATAGCCTGTACAAGCACAGTGCCAGTAACAAAACAAATAATTAATATTTGGGGATAGTAGACAATAGTTAAAAAAGTGGGAGCAAACAGTAAGCAGCCAATAAATGTTCAACGTCCTTTTACTCTAAGAGGTATTATATATTTATAAAAACTGCTATATTGATAAAATGCAAAGATGTTTATTGCTCCAAATAACTCTTACTTTTACCTGAATACAAATAATGGAATCATTTATTTAAAGCAAAATGCTTTGAGGCTAGTCGAAGCATCTGAGCAAGATTAGATTCAAATGAACAATAATGCATGCATATTTTCCAAGTGATTAGAAAGGATAAGATGTGCCCATGACATGGGTAGGACAGAATGTGGCTTCTGATTGGTGCCCAGTGAGTGGTTAGTCTGAACCTGAAACACAGCAGCTTGAGCCACGCTCGCAGTGGACACGCTTTGGGGCTTTCCTGACTCGGGTTGGCAATGTTAATGTAGCATAAATAGCACTCAAACACTAAAGGGACGTCAGAGAAGTGGAGGATTTTTAAAAACTAAAAGAATTTCTATGACTTTGGCATGTAATTAAAACAATAAAATTTTCCAAGTACGGGTTTTAAAGTGCTGTGGAAAACTCTAGAGTAAATCGCAGAGAGGAGGCCAAGCTAACAGTCCCCTCACCAAAGGCATTTTATTCTTTGCACTGAAATGAGCTTCTGGTGAACAAAAGGAATTAAAACAAATCTGCTTTGGAAAGAACATTGGCCTAACAGTTATTAATAAAGTTCAATAACAATAACAGTGCTAATATGAGCTACAATTTAAGGACCCCAAGATTTTCAGATAAGTGCTTTCTTTGCATTATTCCAGTGTGAGCTGCCTTTGAAACTCTTCTGTTGTGAGGAATGAACACTGGGATTTGGCTTAATGGGTAATAGTAGGTAGGTGAGGAGATGAATGTGACTGAATACTTCTTAACTTCTGCGCCTTCTGTGAAGAAATGGTAGAGAAAAGTCTAGTCCTGGGTGGAAGGAGAAAGGTAGATAAGAGGCAGCCCATTATTTAAAGTTGGACAGCATGATCTTTATCACGCCTACTTCTACTTCAGCAGGTTATTAACATCAGTCCTAGCCAGTCACGCCACATTTCTTCGTTGACAGTCGGTTAAAAATCAGACATTTCTTTCGCAAAACTTCAATCTGACATTACTTTTAGTTCATCTAATGTACACTGAGTTTTGTCACAGCTTGTTCACTATCCTAATCAAACACAAAATTTAAGAAACGAACACTAAGATCAAGGTATTGAATGAATGCGGTGGATTGCCTTCATCCCAAAATGAAACCCAGGACCTGAATCCTTTTCCCGTCAAAGTGTACAACGCTGACAGTCAAAGTGATACGCTATCAGTACATTGCTTTTAAACGCTTGGGTAAGGCTTTATCAATGCCATTTATTTTTCGTGGAATGAAGCCATTACCTTAGTCATGGAGAAAGCACCATTTCATTCCTGTATGACCCACTCAAATGGAAACGGAACTTGATTTCTCTGTTTCCAGATTTTCCAAACACAACAGTGTGCAATCGGAGAAGGCGGCAGCTGCAAAGCTCCTGCGCTAAGGCGGGTCATGTGACAGTTCCCACTTATTTGTGTTTTTCCCTAATGAAAGGGTGCCTCTTTGTGCTGCAATAGATAGTTCAGATTTTTTAATATTGTTAGTGTTGAGAGATAAACACTTTGGTACATATTGGAGAGTAATAAATTGTGTTGAACATTGATAAACTAACGCAATTACCAGCAAGGTCAGAGAGCCAGCTAATTTAGAAATATCAGTCCCAGGATTTTGAGTTGTCCCCTGGAGAGCTGCAGCCACTTTATTACAGCAGGAGGGTGAGGAGGAAATGGTACATTAGGATTGATCTTTTGATCTAATTGTGGAACTCTGCCATTCCTTGTTTGACCAAAAATGCTTACCAAGCAAGAGAAAGCATAGCACAACTAATTGAGGACCATCCCTTATAAACCGGACAAAGTAAAGGAATTCTGGGAAAGAAGGGACAAATTGTGTTTGATATTAGTGGTGTAAGCTTGCTGTCACCGAAGCACGTATTTGTATCTCTTTTCCAGAATGGCATTTAAATTGTAATTCTAAATCAAATTCACTATCTCTAAAGTTTCAGAAAAAAATTATTTTCATATTCATCACCTGGGCTGGTAAGTTGTAACAAAATTTGAATGAAATATTCAGTGTCCCTCTTTTGATATGGGACTTAAATTAATCTTAAGGGGGCCTAGTCTTCAAAAAATTTCCACGCCAGGAAAAGTTTGATTAGCCTTACATATACTTTAATATTTATTGCTTTGCCTATTAATAATACCAAAAAATATGTACCACTTTATTTATATCTAAAGATACATTTATTCTAGAATATCTAAATTCATTCTCAAACTGTAAGTACAATTTTGTTCTCATTAACACTGGTACTCAACATGCATTAGTTTAACTCTCACTCAGTATCTCTCAGTCCTTGGCCTTTAGGAACATGGTAATTTGACTGATTGTGTTAAAGTCAAATTGTGTAACGTCCTGATTCCAGGGCCTAAACAGAGTTCAATTGAAATAAGATTCCTGTTCAGCTGCCAGATACATCATAGGGACCATCAAATTGTGTTATTTGGGAAAGATGGTAGTCCCTTTGAATTTGTAATCCTATTTGACAAAGGAGTTTCTCAGGAAGCACTAAGGCAGAAAAATGATGAGAGGATGTAGATTTATGTGACATTTTGGAAAGGCATTAAATTGACAGCATTTTGTAAGTTCATATTCTCACACTGGGCAATAAAAATATCTTAAAATTCTGCCCTAATATTTGCATGCAAGCATGTAAATTACTTACAACCAGTAAATTCTGATAATCTGATAAGGTTGGATCACATCTGAAAATCTTCTCCTTGAGTATTCTATTCCCAAAGCAAAAACCCTCCAATATACAAATTTTTGTTCAAATGGTTATAAGACAATCAGGAAATTTAAGTCAAAATAGTGAAATTGTTTACTATGATACCCATTTCAAATGGAATCAAGTATTTCAAAGGGTAAGATAATTAACAGGAAGAAAAAAAGTTCTTGAGAAGCTGAGTAGGGGAAAGGCATCACTGTCGAGTGACTACAGACAACACGTTCGGTTCTTTGCCAAGGTTCAGCTCACTGCCTACAGTTGTCAGACTCACACATTCCTTGTAGAATCCAGAGCCTTTCCACTTTCATTGCATTTTCCTTCTCCGCCCTCAGTTGCTGTGAATATAACTATATTACCGAGTACTTAAAGCTCATTGATGGGTGCTAATATTTTTAAAACAGGGTCTTGAGAATACAGCCAGAATGATCACCACACTGTCCTGTGGCAGCAGATTGTAGTAACGCACGCAGCAAATAACCGATGTCACATTGATGCAGGCAGCCCAGCTGTCTGCTCTTTGTCTATAGGTTTAATTCCCAGAATGGGACGGGGGTAATCCCTTTGTGATACAATCAGCTCTAGGGGTTTAGACACTTATATTACATTATTGAAAGGATGATGAGCTGATGATGAGCTGATAGCAGGAGCATTGCATTAGGCAGAATATTAGCCCAAACACCTCCGAGCTGCTTAGCCATCTCTGTGGCTGGAACATTATGCACAATTATTGTTTTTGTTTTTCAAAAACAAGTTGAAACTGTCTTTCAATAAATCTTAAGTGGCTTGGCTGGGAGAGTCTATATTTAGATTCCATAAAGAAGAATTATCTCCCATAAAGAAGATAATTGCACAGTAAGTGGATGACAGAGGAAAAAATTGGAATAGAGACCATATTTATATACTACATATTATATAAAGTATATTTATATGATGTATATGCATGTATTGTATACACATAACAATATACTGTCCTGTAGCACACAAGCCAACAGATTTGTCATAAATTGTGTCATGATTTAGAATACTTATACTTTGTGAAAGGGTTCTCACCATCAAGTTACCATGTTATTTGTCAATTATATACCTCAGTAAAGCTAGAGAAAAGTAAAGGTGAAGAACTGACTGCCTTTAATTTCAATTCAGGGTGGGGGTAGGTAAAGTAGGTTTATATTTTTTGGAGAGAAGATAATACAATAATTAATAAATAATAATACAAGAATAAACTCTATGCTTTACATACTTACAACTGTAAGCCTACTTTCACCCCACCCACAAATATGAAATGAATTTCACTTAAACATTCTTTTGAGGGTGGCATCATGGCATAGTATGTCTTTCTTCTATCAAACTTCTTACATTTATGCTTTGCTTTTTCCAAGGGAAATTCTGGCACATTCTTTGGGTTACTTTAGCAGCCATGTGCCCTGTGATCTTATGGCTCTTTGAGAGTGTACACTCTAGAATTTCTGGAAGTAATTGCTTTCCAAATATGCTAATAATACTTTTCCTCACCTTCTAAACAGGATTATCACAAATAGTTTAATTGGTTTAAAAACTCATTTAGGACATTTTTAACAACATTTTATTGATTATGCTATTAGCTGTCCCAATTTTTCTTCCCTTTATCCTCCTCTGCCCTGTAGGCCCCTACCCTCCAGCATTCCCCTACCCCCTACTTCCATGGGTTGTACATACAAGTTCTTTGTCTTCTCCATTTCCTACACTATTCTTAACCTCCTCCCATCTATTTTGTGCCTATCTATTATGCTTCTTATTCCCTGTACCTTTTCCCCCTAGTCTCCCCTCCCCCACCGCACTGATAACCCTCCATGTGATCTCCATTTCTGTGATTCTATTCCTGTTCTAGTGATTTGCTTAGTTTTTGTTTTTGTTTTTTAGGTTCAATTATTGGTAGTTGTGAGTTTGTTGTCATCTTACTATTCATACTTTTTGATCTTCTTTTTCTTAGATAAGTCCCTTTAATATTTCATATAATAAGGGTTTGGTGATGATCAACTCCTTTAACTTAACCTTATCTGGGAAGCACTTTATGTGCTCTTCCATTCTAAATGACAGCTTTGCTGGATAGAATAATCTTGGATGTAGGTCCTTGCCTTTCATGACTTCAAATACTTCTTTCCAGCCCTTCTTGCCTATAAGATTTCTTTTGAGAAATCAGCCGATAGTCTTATGGGAACTCCTTTGTAGGTAACTGTCTCCTTTTCTCTTGCTGCTTTTAAGATTCTATCCTTATCTTTAACCTTGGGTAACTTAATTATGATGTGTCTTGGTGTGTTTCTTTTTGGATCTAACTTCTTTAAGACTCTCTAAGCATCCTGGACTTGCATGTCTAGTTCCTTCACCAGATTGGGAAAGTTTTCTTCACTATTTGTTCAAATAAGTTTTCAATTTCTTGCTCCCCCTCTTCTCCTTCTGGCACCCTTGTGATTCGGATGTAGAAATGTTTAAAGTTGTCCCAAAGGTTCCTCAGCCTCTCATTTTTTTGAATTCTTGTTTCTTTATTCTGTTCCAGTTGGATGTTTATTTCTTCCTTCTGGTCCAAATCGTTAATTTGAGTCCCAGTTTCCTATCCTTCACTGTTGGTTCCCTGTATATTTTCCTTTATTTCACTTTGTACAGCCTTCATTTCTTCCTTCATTTTGCAACTGAACTCAATCATTTCTCTGAGCATCCTTATTACTAGTGTTTTGAAGTCTTCATCTGACAGGTTGTCTATCTCCTTGTTGCTTAGTTCTTTTTACTGGAGTTTTAATCTGTTCTTTCATTTAGGCCATATTTCTTTGTCTCAGAGCACCTGTTACATTGTAAGGGACAGAGCCTTAGGCATTTGTGAGTACTGGGTAACCCACGTTGCAGCCTTGTGGCACAGTCTGTGCGAATGTTTCTTAACCCCTTGGTTGCCAGACTTCCATGCACTTTGATTTTCTGGCAGGATGCTCCTCTGGTTGTTTTTGTTTTTAAATTAGTTGTTGTCCTTCTTTTGGTTGTGCAAGGATGCAAAGTGTTTCTACCAACACCTCCATTCTGGTTGGAACCTCTAGAACATATTTTTTATTATAAACATCCTTTAAAATGTTAATTAATAAGCTTATTAATATGATGATCATCAATATGTTCATCCATTCAGAAATATTTCTAGGTGACTTTCTCAGAATGAATGTAGCCTAGAGATAGCAACAGTCATTTTGAAAGCATATGAGATGATGTTTATTTTAAGAATTTGTTCTAGGGAATATGAGAGGAGGAAAGAAGTGAACCGGACATTCTGGCTGCAGAACCTCTGCCTAATGGCCTGGCCAGCACTGCTAATGAGTAAAAATTTTAACTGGGGAACTGTATCTCACCAAGACTATGTAATTGGTATGATAGGGAGTTCTCCAAGGCTAGGAAGGGAAATGAAAGTGGTCTAAAGGTACAAACTTCCAGTTATAAGGTAAGTAAGTCCTGGGAATGTAATGTACAACAGCATGGTGGCCATAGTGAACAATACTATATTGTATATTTTGAAGTTGCTAAGAAAACAGATCTTAAAATTTATCATCAAAAGGGAAAAAGGGTAACTCTCTGAGGCCAGTGGAAGCATCCCATCCTGGACAGCGTGTCCATACAAAAGGATGGCTTCATGATTTCCATCTCCTGCTTCTTGACTCCTCTGAAAGTAACTTGGTCTCTGCTCAATTTAAAGTATAATTCTCTAACTTCTCATTGATTCTGCGATCTTCCATGTCCTTCCAGTCAGTTCTCCCTTTCCCCTGCCCCCTATACTAGCCAGAGTTGGTTTCTGTTGACTGCAGCCAAGAAACCTCATTGGCACAGTAATGTTTGTGTCCTTTATCACTACATACCCCAAATTTTGTTGCACAACATTCATCCGCCGGAATTCTTTCAACTGATGAAATGCAATCAAATAATTCACCATTATGATATTAAACTGCTTTTATCCTAAATTGAGTTTAAAGTGAAAATAAAAAGTTTGCCTTTTCCAAGTTCAAGGAAGCACATGACTGATTATTCTTTGGCCTTTTTCCAATTCATAAACTAGTAACCACAGAACATTGTTAAGGCCACCCAAATCTGCCAGTCATAGTTCTCTTCAGTGCTCCCAAATGTCAATCATCTCTAAAGTCCCTGCTTCCTCAAAACCCACTACAAGATCACTTGTAGCTTTGTTCAGAGAGACTACAAGTCTCAAGTACAGTTTCCTCTTGCACAGCAATCTAATAATAAATTATAATTAACTCAGCTTTCTTTCAGATCTATTGGAGTAGTGTTCTCTTTCTTTAAAAGAGCTAATTGGTGCATCAAGTACTGCCAGTGGAACACAAACTGTTCCTAAGCTGCCAACCTTTGTTAACGTTCTATACTAAAGTATATTTTTGGATAAATTATACAATTAATTGGACAGTAGTCATCATACTTTCTTGACACATGACATGAAGACTATTTGGGGTTTTTCTTAGAAAAAAATGACTAAGCAACTAGCTATTAGGTTTGGTGACATGTCATTGATAATGATGCTGAAGAAACATCTGTAAAGAGCTATAATGTGTGCCAGAATAATACACCAGCTGAACTTTCTTCTCCATTAAAAAGTAACCAAAAGTTATAATAAAATATTCATAGTGGCTTCTAAGATACCTTGAAGAAAAATATCTTTAATTGCACAAAGTTTTCAAAATACCTTGAATACACTCCCAGCTTCAGTCTAGGAGGTACAAAGTGGGAAAGAATTCCCTCCCATCCTAACAACAAGAGAGGCCAGATAATCTACTAAATCATAAATTTTCTTGAATGTATTAAGTGATCAGAAGTCTCAGAGCAAACTTCTAAAACCTAAGGAAGGATGGGTATCTCCAGCAGACATGAGCACTAGCCCTGTCTCACTTGCAGCAGACCATAGGAGGAAGATGAGGCTGCTATACAAGTAGAAGGAGAAGGAGAGTACAGTGCAGAAGTAATATTTGAAAAATACCTGAATATTTTCCAAAAATAAAACACATATAACCACAGATTAGAGAATCTCCCAGAAACAGGAAGATTAAGAATTCTTGAAATCAGAAAAAGAAGACACAGACAGAGAAGAGCAAAGGAAAGTAACAGCACACATCTCATAAGAAAACATACAAGCCAAAAGACAGTGGAGTGACATCTTTAAAGTGCTAAAAGAAAACAATGCAAAGAATACCTTATTTCATTATGAAGACTTTGCCAGATCTTTTCAACAGTTATTTATAATGTAGTGTTTTTCAGATAGTAACATCATTTTTGGAAATGGCCAGTATTGTATCCACTGTACTCAATAATTTATAAATTGGAATCTCCCAAGTTTAAAAAAAACAGGTGAAGAATATATTATAACCCTTAGACTAATTTAAAACAACAAAGACTTTTTAGATTGTTGTTTAATGCCTCGGGTCTGCCAGCAGAAGTAGCTGGTTTAGCATCAATCTACATATCACTCCACTCACAGCTATATGAGTCAGTCCTAGTAAAATCATAAAGTTCAAAATGAATTGGATTTTAATAGTTTGTGTATGTTTAGGTACATGTTTTAGGACTTCCAGTCAGGATGCCAGTGTAGGTAAACATGGTACTAGCCTCCTCCCACAACCATGTCAAAATTACAACTAAACTACAGAACAACCATCATTCAGAAATGCCTGAAATCTGCCTGAATGGAAGTCCTACAACCAGAGAATTAAAGAAGCCCCATCGAGACTGGCAGGAGAGGCAGAAATGGGGAATAGGCTAATTGCACACCCATGTGTGGAGGATAAAAACTGGAAGGGACATCTCCGCTACAGAGTTCCCCCTTAGGAGTGAGGGGCCACAGCCCCACACCAAGGCCCCCAGCCCAGGGATCCAGTGCCAGGAAGAGAATTCCCCATAGCTTTTAGCTGCAAATACCAGTGGGGATTGAGGCTGAGGGAGACGGAGGTCTTCAACAGTACCTAGCAGTTCCTCTTAAAGGGCCCACACACAGACTCACTTGGACTCATTCCCTCTGAGCTCTCCAGCACTGGGGCAGCAGAGACATATGGGAGAAACTAAATTGTCCAGCATCAGGGCAAGAGCGAAGGAGGCAGCTTTCTCCCAGACAAAAGTGCTGGCAGAGGCCATTGTTACGTTGATGAGCCCAGTCCCCACAAAGCCAGCAGGCAGATGCCATGTCTGGGACTCCATCAAACTGGGAAGTATGGGTTCTAAATCCCAAGCTGGACTCCTCAACCCACAGAACCAGAGCCAGAAAGAAACCCAGATAACATACAGCTGCGAAAAACAGTAGGGTTTCTGTCTGCCAGGGAGAGATGGCTGGAGATGCAGAGAGCCTCTTAAAGGCCACACCCAAAATTTCATTTGCAGCCACTTACCCTGATCTGGCAGAATAGACTAAAGATGCTTAAGGACAGTCTGGGGTGTGTGGCTCTGGGGCGAGAACTAAAGTAACAGCTACCAGGATCCTTGTGCTGAGTCATTCCCCATACTACCGAAGCCATGTTTCTCATGCAGAGGTCTCCTCTCCAAGTGGCATCAGCCTAAGGGGAAACAATAGGCTCACCTACAGGAATTACTCTGCCCACCCTATGGTGCTTAAGGAAGCTGCTGATTACAGCTTCAGGCTATATTAAACATAGTTACTAAGCAATGAATGGGTCAACAACAAAATCAAGGGAGAAATCAAAAGATGCTATGAAACAAATGAAAATGAGGACACAACAATCCGAAATCTGTGGGACACTGGGAAAGCAATCCAAAGAGGGAAATTCATAGTATTACAGGCCTATGCCGGGGGCGGGGCGGGGGGGGTTCAAAAAAATCTAACTTTACTCATAAAGGAACTTGAAGAACAACAAACAAAGGCCAATGTGAGTAGAAGGAAGGAAATAATAAAGATCATAGCAGAAATAAATGAAATAGAGTTGAAAAAATGATACAAATGATCAATGAGTCCAAGATCTGTTTTTTTGAAAAGATAGACAAGATTGACAAACCTTTACCCAAACTCAACAAGAAAAAAGAGAGAGGACTCAAATGAGTAAAATCAGAAATGAAAGAGGAGAAACAACCACTGACACCAAAGAAATACAAAAGATTATAAGAAAATATTATGAATAACTATATGCCAACAAACTGGGCAATGTGGATAAAACAAATAAATTCCTAGAAACATATGATCATCCAAAACTAAATCAGGAAGAATCAAACAATCTGAATAGACATATTGTACCTTGGCTTTAATCCAAAAACTCCCAAAAATCAAAAGCTCTGGACCAGATGGCTTTACAGGTGAATTTTACCAAACATTCGGAGAAGAACTAATATCTCTTCTTCTCCAATTATTTTATAAAATTCAAAAAGAAGGAAGACTCCCAAACTCATTTTATGAGGCCAGCATTATCCTAATTCCAAAACAAGATAAAAATACTACAAAGAAAGAAAATTATAAGCCAATATTCCTGATGAACATAGATGTTAAAATCCTCAACAAAATATTACCAAACCAAACACAGCAATGCATCAAAATGATCATATAACATGATCAAGTTGGATTCATTCTGGGAATGAAAGTTTGGTACAACATTTACAAATCAATAAATGTGATTCACCACATAAACAATATGCAGGATAAAAACCACATCATCCTACCAAGAGATGAAGAAAAAAACCTTTGATAACATCCAGCAACCATTTGTGATAAAAACTCTCAGCAAAATGGGAATAGAGGGAACATACCCAAACATAATAGGGGACACGTGTGACAAACCCATTGCCTGCATCATACTCAACAGTCAAAAACCACAAGCATTTTCCTTAATATCAGGAATAAGACAGGGATGTCTGATTTCACCTCTTATTCAATATAGAGCTGAAACTCCTAGCCACAGCAATCAGATAAGAAGAAATAAAAGGCATCTAAATTGGAAAGGAAGAAGTAAAACTGCATTGTTTGCAGATGACATGATACTGTACATAGAGAACTCCAAAGATTTCACCAAGAAACTACTAGAACTGTTAAATGAGTAAAGTAGCAGGATATAATATTAATATCCAGAAATCAGTTGCATTTTTATATGCCAGTAATAAACTAACAGAGTGGAAATTAAGAAAACAACCCCATTCATAATTGGTACAAAAAGAATACAATATCTAGGAATAACCCTACCCAAGGATGTAAAAGACCTGTACTCAGAAAATGATAAGACACTGAACAAAAAAACTGGAGAAAATACAAAAAAGTACAAGAATATACCGTGCTCATGGACAGGAAGAATTAACATCAGTAAAATGTCCATACTACCCAAAGCAATCTATAGATTAAATGCAATTCCTACCAAGATTCCCATGATGTATTTCACTGAACTAGAACAAATATTTCAAAAATGTATATGGAAGCACAAAAGGCCCCACATAGCAATAGTGATCCTGAGAAAAAAGAACAAAGTTAGAGGAATCACACTACCTAATATCAAACTATACTATAAGGACATAGTAATCAAAATAGCATGGTACTGCCATAAAACAGACACATAGATCAATGGAACAGAATAGAGAACCTTCAAAATGAGGATATAAACCCACAACTTTATAGTCAATTAATATTTGACAGAGTAAGCAAGCACAAACAATGGGCTAAGATAGTTTATTCAATAAATGGTGATGGGAAAATTGGACAGATATACACAGAAAAATGAAACTAGACTACCTTCTTATACCACACACAAAGAATAAATTCAAAATGTATTAAAGACTTAAATGTTAGATCCCAAACCACAGAAATCATAAAAGAAATCATTGACAGCAAAATCTCATACGCTGCTCGTAGCAATATTTTATTGGATATATCTCCCCAGACAAGGGGAAAAAAAGAAAAAATAAACAAGTGGAACTACATCAAACTAAAAAGTTTTTGCACAGCAAAGGAAATCATCAACAAAATAAAAAGACAACCCAAAGAATGGGAGAACATATCTGCCAATACATCTGATAAGGGGTTAATATTCAAAATTTATAAAGAACTTACAAAACTCAACACCAAAAAACAAACCACTCAGTGAAAAGAATAAGCAAAAGACCTGAAGACACTTCTCCAAAGAGGAAATACAGATGGTTAATAGACATATGAAAGATGCTAAACATCACTAATCATCAGAGAAATGCAAATTAAAACCATAATGGGATATCATCTCATACCTGTCAGAATGGCTATTATCAATAAATCAACAAACAACAAGTGCTGGCAAGGATGTGGAGGATCCTTTTGCACTGTTGGAGGGAACAGAGATGGGTACAGCCACTGTAGAAAGCAGTATGGAGATACCTCAAAAAATTAAAAATGGATCTGCCTTTCAACCCAGTTATCCCACCTCTGGAAATATAGCTAAAGGAACCCAAAACACTAATTGAAAAGAACATAAGCACCCCTATGTTCATTGTAGCATTATTTACAACTGCCAAGATACAGAAGCAGCCCAAGGGCCTATCAGTAGACAAGTGAATAAAACAACTATGGGATATTTACACAATGGAATTCTATTCAGCCATTAAAAAAAAGAAAATTTTAGCCTTTGTGACTGTATGGATGGTCCTGGAGAACATTATGTTGAGTGAAATAAGCCAGTAAGAGAAAGACAAATATCATATGATTTCACTCATGTGTGGAATCTAATGAACAAACTGGACTAAGAAAGAAAATGGGAACAGACTCATAGATGGAGAGCTCGATGACAGCTAGTCAGGCAGGGAGGTTAGGGAGGCAGAAGGATTGAGCAAAAAAGACTCATTGATATGAACAACAGTGTGGTGATTGCTGGGGGGAGAGGGATATAAGGGGACTAACTGGTAATGGAAAAAAAATACAATAGCCCTGGCTGGCATGGCTCAGTGGATTGAGTGCTGGCCTATAAAACAAAGGGTCACTGGTTCGATTCCCAGTCAGGGCACATGCCTGGGTTGTGGTCTGGGTCCCCAGTGGGGGGCATGCGAGAGGCAACCACACATTGATGTTTCTCTCCCTCCTTTTCCCCCTGTGTAAAAATAAATAAATAAAATCTTTTACAAAAGTACAATAAAGATTATTTTTTTTAAGAAAATAACTTTAACAGCATAAAACAGGACCAGTTCAAAATGAAGGATAAACTAACTAAAATGAAGAATAATTTACAGGGAATCAACCGTAGAACAGATGAAGCTGAGAATCAAATCAGTGATTTGGAATATAAGGAAACAAAAACACCTAATCAGAACAGCAAAAAGAAAAAAGAATTTAAAAAAAAAACCTATCGAGGATATTATAAGGAGCCTCTAAGACATGTTCAAGCATACCAACATTAGCATCATACAGGTGCTGCAAAGAGAAGAGAGAGAGCAAGGAATTGAAAACCTATTTGAAAAAATAATGACAGAAAACTTCCCTAACTTGGTGAAGAATCCGACATACACATTCAGGAAGCACAAGCAGTCCCAATCAAGATGAACCTAAAGAGGACCACACACCAAGGCACATCATAATTAAAATTCCAAGGTTAAAGACAAAGAGAATCTTGAAAGCTACAAGAGAAATGCCATTGGTTGCCTACAAGGGAGTTCCCATAAGACTGTCAGCTGATTTTACAACAGAAACTTTGCAGACTAAAAGGTATCGGCAAGAAACCTTCAAAGTGATGAAAAGCAAAGACCTACAACCAAGATTACTCTACCCAGCAAAGCCATCATCATTTAGAATCAAAGGACAGATAAAAAGCTTCCCCGGGAAGAAAAAGCTAAAAGAGTTCATCACCATCAAACCAATATTACAAGAATATAAAGGATCTTCTTTTAAAAAGATGGAAAAAACAGAAACATAAATAATAAAATAGCAATAAATACATATTTACCAACAATTAAATCTAAAAAACAAAATAAATGAATAAGCAGAACAGAAATCGACTCATAGATACAGAGAATATTTTGACAGTTGACAGATGGAAGGGGACTGGGGAGATGAGTGTAAAAAGTGAGGGGATTAGAAGCACAAATTAGTTATTGCAGAACAGTCATGGAAATGTGAAGTACAGCATAGGGAACATAGTCAGTAAAGTCCTAATACCAATACATGGTGTCAAATGGGTGCACGATTTACCAGGATGATTACTTGATAAGTTATGCAACGTCTAATCACTGGCATTACACCTGAAACTAATATAATAATGTATGTCAACTGTACTTGAAAATAAAATGAGGGAACTCCTACCTTTTGTGACAGCATGCATAGAGCTAGAGAATATTATGCTAAGTGAAATAAGTCAGTTGGTGAAAGGCAAATACCATGTGATCTCACCTATAAGTGGAATCTATGAGTTAAACTAACAAACAAAACAGAACCACAGACAGGAAACATAGGGCAGACTGAAAGTGACCACAGGGGAGGGAGAAGGGGGCCAGTCATGGAAAGAAGGGGAAGGGTCTAGACAAGGAACATGTATGAATGACCCACAGACACGGACAGCAGTGTGGGGACTGAGTGTGAGAGCAGGGGGTGGGATGGGCAGAGAAGGGTAAAGGGGGGGGAATTGAGACAACTGTAATAGAATAACAATAAAAATGATTTAATATACCTTTAAAAGAAAAAAATGATTTAAAATGAAAAAATAAAAATAAAAAATAAAAGAAATGCATTGGTCTCAGTGATTAAAAGTCCAGACTTTGGAGTCAGAAAGATGTATGTTCACACTCTGGGTCCACCATGCTATCACTCTGTGGATGTGAATAGAACTTAAACTGACTTTCTGCAAAAGAGGATTAAGAAAACCCACCTTCAGTGGTTGTTGTAGAGATTAAATGAGATCTATGTAAAGTGCCTGAGAACAATAAGCGGTCAGTAAATGACAGTTCTTATGATAAATGTGTATGACTTTATTGTCCCAATAATTAATATTTAGAATTAGAATACCAAAACTAAACAAGAATATATTTTAGATGCCAATTTTCTGGTAGCTACTCTCTGCTAATTTTTCCCACAGAAATTCGTCTTTGCTAGAGACTGTCATACAAGACTGGTGTGATCTTTATTCTTGTACTTGAAATCAAGGAGCCTGCCTGACTCTAAAAAGGCCTTGAATTTAAGTGGTCTGGTGGGCACTGCCATAGGGATAAATTAATATTGTGTAATTTGTCACTGGTACCCAAAATGCTATTTGGTGTTTGCAAAGTGTTTTGAATCCCATCCATAAATGACACACAGATCCCAAGTGTCATTGTTTCATAAAGCAGTCCCAAATGTAATAATAAATTTTATCTGAGAATTCAATATTTGTATTTTGCATTTGTAATTCTATTGTTAAGATGTTGTTTGGTTCTCACGCACAATAACCTCTAATCTCATGCTGCAATACATAGATTTTTTTATTTAATAAGTCATAGGGATCTATAGTACATATAGAAAAATACAAATCATTTAAAGTCTCTTGTATTCTTTCTATCTTGTAAAATATCATTATGATGTTATATATAAGTTTGTATTTTATCTCTGGCTGTACAGTTCTCAGGAATCAAGTTTCTTCAGTGCCTTGTAAATGCCATATGCAATAAATAACTATATTGTTTTCGTTTTTGTCTGCTTCATAGTCATTCAACAAACATTCATTATTACTGAGCATCTACTCTGTGCAAGACATTGTGCTGGGTGTCAGATAAAACCAGCAGCACATTGAAGCAGTCTACACACAGGCTACTTTGTGAACTACACTAAGAAAGTCAAGACCAAACGATAACACTTTAAATAATACCTTCATTGAATAGAAAAATTTTTAAAAGCTCTTTCAAAGCTATTTTTGCTCTTTTCTATAATGAAGCACATACTCTCTTTAGTGAGCACAATGGTGATTTGCAGCGAATGATAACCCAAATGACAATCATAAAGGAAATGGCGTATGTCATGCACTATCTTACACTGGACTGATGCCAGGTGATTAGCTGCAGATCACATGATACCGATTCTAAGGGCTTGAGGATAATATGCTCAGTGAGTCTATTGTTCTACTACTTTTCTATTGGAATGAATGGTGCCTATACTACAGAAAAATACCACATCTCTTCTCCTAAAATTACAGTCACTTTTTTATGAAAAAAAAAATGCATGGACATTAGTCACAAGTCACGAATTTAGTTATAGTCTAGGTCAAACCCCTTATTTTATAAAGCTGTTGAGCTGCAGAGAGGCTGTGGCTCAACCACAGTCTCACAGACGTTTCCCAAAAGCAGCAGAATCGGAATCATCAGGGCTGGGGGCTCACCACCGGCACATTTTACTGCTTTACTGTTCATTCTGATGATCAAACAAAACGTGCAGACCCTGAGGCTGGCGGGAAACACCATATCCACAGGGGTTTGCGTTCAGACAAACCTGGGTCCAGGTCCCTCTGTTGCTCACTACTGTGTGACCTTGGCAAGTTCTTTGCCTCTCAAAACCTTTGTATTTCTTCATCCATAAAATGAGGATAAAACTTGTCTTAAGGGGTTTATGTGAGGATTAAGAGAAATATGTTAAATGTATTATGCAGTACTTGGTGTGTGACAAGTGCTTATAAATGATAATTGCCTAACTTCACTGCCACTCCTCTCTGATGCTCTCACTTTCTTCCACCAGCAGCCTCCCCACCCAATCATGAGTGTCTCCTCTCACGGCCTCCAGCAGGGCACTCCTTCCTTCCTGCTTATCCCGCTCCCTCCCTGGCTTTTCCGCCTCCACTGGCTGTTCTTCCTCCAGCGCCCAGTAGATGTGGGCAGAATCCTCCATCCTCTTCTCTGGATTTTTCCAGATCTCTTTTTTCCCCCATGATGTCAAGTAACATCTACTTGACAGAGACCCTGAAATTCCTGATCTTTGGCTCTACCATATCTTGAGTTCCAGTACAGCATTTCAAACTGTAATGCAGAGTCCCCAGCTTGGGATGTTCTGTAGACACATCAGACTCATCCTGCTTTGAATTGAACTTGCCAATAAACACACACACACACACACACACACGCGCACGCATGCACGCATGCACACACACACCTTTTCAGTTCTGTGCCTCAGACAATTTAACATTGTCTTATCTTGGTTTAAAATTTTGTAATTTGTTCATTTTGGATTGTTGTACTGATTTAGATTTTTTAAATATTGTATTGAAATATTATTTGCCTCAATTAGAGTTTGGGAGATCCCCTTACATTTTGAGCCAAAGGCAAGTGCCACATTGTGGTTCATCTTAGTCCTGGCTATAGGCATCACCATCCAAATGTCACTTGATAAAAATCATTAGCTGTCCCTGATTTTTTCCAAGTCCTGATTTTGGCTATGGTTCTGGCTGCGTTACAACTTTTTTCTCTGAACATTTTTTGGGCTTGGTTCTCCATCTTTCTAGCAATGCCAGTAACCTATCAATAAATGACTATTCTTTTTAAATTCAGAGTCTATTTCTACAGTTTGAATCTAAAAGGAATGAATAAATGGGAAAAGGGAGGCAGAAATGGGCCTGAAATTCTTTTCTAACATCCAGGGACAAGGCTCTTTTTGTATTTATCCTGAAGTTCCTAAAGTTTGATCTTCTTCATAACATTCCCACATAAATCAAATATCAGGCTAAGTAACAGTCTGAGTAGTTATTGGCCAGAAAGTCCATGATGCAAACTTGAGCGCAATTCCGTGGGAATTGTTTGATGGGCCATGGCGGGACCATGGTGTAAGACTTATTAGAGCACCTACTTCTATGTCAGAGAAAGCTGGGTTCGTTCCAGTTCCTGCAACTTTCCAGCTCTATTACCTCGAGCAACTTAGTTATCTGTCTATACCTCAATTTCCTCATAACATCATAGTGGAGATCCAATAAGAAAAATGTAAATTGCTTACCATAATGCCAGGCATATACTATAATACAGTAGTATTAAATGCTCAGTTAAATGTTCAGTATTAAATGCTCAGTATTAAATGCTCAGTTAATGTTTGTGGAAGTAGATACAGTAACGGCAAACTTTGCCACACCTTGATGTACATAACAGTTATTCTCAAGAAACTGGGCTGCTCTACCTAACAAGTTTATCTCAGTTTAATTTAAAATATCCCTACAGCCTTTTCTGGGAAGCAAGCTTCTCTCTTACTGGGCATTCTGTCCAGGCCTCCAGTTCACAGTACCATCTCGTCCAAACCCAGGGAACGCCACTTACGTTGTAATCCATAGAAATGACACTCTGTAGAGTGGCACAACGTATAGCCCACGCGCCTACAGACAACCGCGGTTTCAGGTTTCGATTTTAGCCGATAACACTATAAGCTACAAGCTTACTTATGCTACTTGGTCTAAGGTAAGGGGCAGTGATTAAAGAGTAATGGCATTGTCGCTTATAGTCTGTGTTTTCTTTTAAAAGTAAACATCAAAGAAGTTGTCAGAATATTGATGGAATAGTTGTTCTTTTTTTCCTTCAGATTGAACAGGCTTTCCATTTTGGTAGTATGCCTCTTTATCAAGAGTGGGTGTTAAACTTATGGGGAAGTGGTTGAGCACCTACAATTTGTAAATCTAACCAATTGTACATCAGGCTTACCACTAACAGAGAAAAACCTAAACCAGCATGCTATGTTGAAAATACAAAAGGAAAATGCATCTGAATTTAAAAACAACAATACAAAAATATTACTTTGTTTTACCCTGATAAACTTTTATTTGTCAAAAAGACAATGCTCTTCAACTTCGGGAATATATATCAGAAATCAGCTCCTTTAGTTCTCAGAGGATTTTTAGCTAAAATGATATGTCTTCAAAGGAATATAGAACTCTGGAGTAATGTGTGATGTGATAACCAAGGCATGTATTTATTTAGCAGGTTCCTTTTTATATTTATAAACAAAAGATTAAATATATGGTATAAATCCTCACTTCACAATTTTTAGCACAGCCTCATCTGAGTAGTCCTTATTCTTTATCCCCATGATCATTATTATGGACTTTATCAAAATTGATATTTGGTGAGACAAAGATGATAGTTTAGAAAATGAATGCCCCAATCTGTATTTGTGCCAGATTTGGTGGGGGGCAGGAGATGAAAGGAAAGGAGGAGTGAGGAAAGTATCCAGATATAAGCCCCTTTAAAAACACTATTCTTGTTTATAGGAGCAACAATATGAAAAGAAATAGGTAACTTGAGTCAGTTTGTCCCTCAGAATCAAAAGTCGAGTCTTTGAAAGAACTTAATGTCCTGCTTCCGTTCTCTTTCTGCCTTGTCTGTTTTACTTTGCGACACCTTTATCACCACCTAGGGGCAAGAGAAACAAGCAAGAAGCTCCTTTACACCACTAAGTCATTCCTAAATTATGTGCTATCTGAATCAGAAAGACATTTATGATTTCAAATGAGTGTTTGGCTTTTTTGTCCCAATAAAAGTCAATCTTTTATTATGTATTTCTTCTTTATCTCAAATATGATTTTAAAATATAAACTGATTTTTGTAATACATGAATATAATCTTTTAGTTTTTTATTGGTGTCTCTTCTTATATGTCAACTTGTCAGAAACTTTTGCATTTACTTTGAGCAAAAAGTAATTTCTACTTAAAAGAGTAAGTCTAACTTTTGTAAATGTTCATCACTTAGTCCCATATATTAATCACTATGCAAGATGTTTGCACAGTGTGCAATACAGTAACTGTAGATTATATATAATAAAATATGAAATCATTCTAAGAAAAAACTCTTCTGCTAAAATTATTTAAAAGTAATCTAATTTCAAATGATACCAAAAACAAAACTATTGTTTTCAGGATAAATGTGACAATTTCTCAGTTTATGTGTTTTAAACCTGATGATACTTACAATCAACACTTAACAAATCAATATGAACTGAAAATGGAAATAGAAGAGATTTGTAAATTATGGCAATGTTAATGCAATTCCAAATTATTTTTCAACCAAATTATTATAAAACACAAATAGCACCCACAAAACAAACCTGTAATATACCATACATTTAGAAAAACTATGGCATCTTTGGTAGCTAATTAGAAAATTCCAATTTTGCAGAATGCTAAGGCAGGTCATAATACACGTGAGCAAAATTTGCTCTTTAAATGTCAATTTATAAATAAGCACAGTTTCAAGAACTCCAAACTAAGCAACCATTCCCCTAGGTCTTTTATTGGCTAAGGTGAAAATAGCTTTTCACATAGTAACAGCAGTTACATTTTAAAGATTTTTGATGGCACTGTGTTCAATATTTATTAATATTTTATCAACAAATCGCAAAAATAAAGAGGCTAAGGAACCACTGTGAATATACCTGTCATACTGAAACCAAGCCACTTGTTTTCAATCCTTCCATCGTAATAAATAAATTTGAAAATGTATGCAAGTGTCTAAAATATCCTATTTTGTTTGGATTCCCAACAATTTCTTAGTTTTCAACTGCTTTAATTAAACTTTTAATAGAACTTTTTAAATCAGTAATCAACAGAGTTCCCTGCATGCATGATATTTCTCTTCACAATGACTACAAAAGCAAACCTGAGCCCTCAAAAGAAGAAACAAGTTCAAAGTCATACCCCAAAATAAGAGACACAGTCAGACATAAAATTTAGCATGTCTACCCATGTGCCATGTTGCTTTGTTGACATATGTATATTTTCAACATGGACATATACAACTAAAAATTTCCAATTTTCTGCAAGGTGCTCTTAAAGCCCACATTTCACATTGTCAGGGTATTTTTGAACAGTGCTCCCTCGAGCCCCATTGCAGGTGCTGAAATGGCCAGACCCACTGCCTTGGAAGTTGACCTCTGAGAGCGAGACTGCCTTTGATGGGAAAGAAGTGTCAGCAACTACGGATAGGAGGCTTGCTTGAACATCAGGCAAGTACTCAAAGAGGGGGGAAAATCTGTTTTGTTCTGTTTTTCAGAGGCAACTTGGAAACTGAAAGAATAAAATCAAACATTTACATGGAGATTGTTGCTAGCCTTAATTACTGCAGCCAAGGCTCTGAGCTAAAGACTGTTCCTCGGTGCTTCATGTTAACGTGCAATCGATTTGTTGCCAGGCCACAGCAAGTTAAGTGCAGAATTTGAGACTAATCATGTAAAATCTGCTATAGCAATTTGGCAGAGCAATTTTATACGTACCGGATATAATAACACAAACCCAGGCTTATTGTTTGTTGTTTTATAATTTAATTTTTCCATTAATTTATTTCTATTGTATTTTATAAAAGTATTAGCCTGTGACAGTTTAGAATTATTTAAAATAGCTGTTCATCATAGTAATGTAAAAAGACAGGAGGATAAAATAAAGTTATAAATGAGAGAGGAAACATTACAAATGACACCACAGAAAAGGATCGTAGGAGGCCACTAAAAACAATTATACAGCAACAAATTGAAAAACCTAGAAGAAAGGGATAAATTCTTAGAAACATTCAACCTACCACAACTGATTCATGAAGAAATAGAAAATCTAAACAGAATGATAACTAAGAACATTGAAGCAATAATCAAAAACCTCCCAACAAAGAAAAGCCTAGGACCAGGTGATTTTATGATGAATTCAAACAAATATTTAAAAAAAGAATGCCAAGCCTTCTCAAACTTCTTCACAGAAATTGAAGAGTGGAGAACATTTCTGAACTCATTTTAAGAGGCCAGCATTACCCTGATACCAAAGACAGGTAAGAACAGTACAGAAAAAGAAACTTACAGGGCAATATATCTGATAAATATAGATGCAAAAATTTTCAACAAAATGCTATCGAATTGAATTAAACAGCACATTAAAAAGATTATATACCAAGATAAGGTGGGATTTATCCCTGGAATGCAAGGATAGTTTAACATAAGCAAATCAATAAATGCGATACACCACATTAATAGACTGAACATTTAAAATTATAAGATCCTCTCAATAAATAACCATTTCATATACAGGTTGGGTATAGAAAAACATACCTCAACATAATAAAGGCTATATATGTCAAACCCACAGATAACCTCACACTCAATAGTAAAACAGCTAAAAGCTTTTGCAATAAAATCAGGAACAAGACAAGGAATCCACTCTCACCACTCCTATTCAACATAGTATTAGAATTCCTAGCCAGAGCAACCAGGCAAGAAAAAAAAAAAAGAACATCTAAATATTAAAGGAAGAAATAGAGTTCCGATTTGCAGATAAGTAAGCTTATTATATACTTTAAAAAATCCTAAAAACTCACCCCCTCAAAAAAACTGTTAGAACTAATAAATGAATTCAGTAAAGTTGCAATATACAAATCAACATACAAAAATCAGTTTCATTTTATACACTAATAATGAACTATCTAAAAAAGAAGTGAAGAAAACAATCTCATTTACAATAGCATAAAAAGAATAAAATACTTATAGATTTAAACAAGGAGATGAAATATCTATACACTGAAAACTATTAAGACATTAATAAAAGAAATTAAAGTGGACACAGTAAAAAATGAAGAAATATCTTATGTTCATGGACCAGAAAAATTAATATAGTTTAAATGTCCATAATATCCAAAGATTCAATGCTATCCCTATCAAAATTTCAATGCTATTTTTGTCTTATTATTTATTTTTAATTATTTTATTGTTCAATTATAGTTGTCTGTATTTACCCACCACCACTCCCCACCCCCCATGCTATTTTTTTTTTTTTAATTTAAAGAAGAAATACTAAAATCTGTATGGAACCAAAAAACACCCCAAATATCCAAAGCAATCTTGAGAAAGAAGAGCAATACTGGAAGCATCACACTTCCTTACTTCAAAGTATATTACAAAGCTACAGTACTCAAAACAGTATGGTACTGGCATAAAAACCAACACATTGATCAATGGAACAGAATGGAGAGCCCAGAAATATGCCTACGTATATATAAGGACAACTATATTGCATAATTTCCCTTTCACTATTAATGTCTAATGCTACCTTAGACATAAATCCAGCTTTTAGGTGTGCATGTTTTGTAGGTCCAATGAAGAAAATAATTCGATGAAGTGGTTTAAATGCTTATTAATGGGGGGAAAACTTAGATAAGGACAGCATTAAAACAGAGATATAGAGGCATGCAGTGACAGCAGGAAATCTTTTCTACCCCAATCACAGAAGGGAAAAGAGAAAGATTTAGCATGATTGGATCCCACTGAGAGTGGGGTCATGGAGGAAGACTGCCCAGTAGGTGCTGTAGCTGTAGAGAAACAGAGCTATTGCCTTAATAACACTCCCCAATCTCCTCCCACCTTCTAATTCCCTGCTGGTGTTACCCATCAGTCAATCCCAACCCTCAGGCAGAGTTTGGGAACGATGGTGGGACAATCTGCAGAATTAAGCTTCCTAAAAAGCACCAGGCAAAGCAAAGGTCAATGGAGGGTGGAGAGTTGGGTTGGAGGGTCCCGAGCCCAGCCCACCCCTGTTGCCCCTCAGCATCTCTTCTTGGCCTTTTCTAGATGAAGAAAGCCTCGCCCTCTAACAGGAATTCCCTATAATGCCATCAGTTGTGATATCATCAAGGGGTAATGTTTATTCAATTATACACGCACCTGGAACCCAACTTAATACATTAACCTCCACCTGTTCCCTTCATAAAAGCAGGAAGGGGGTTAAAAGAGAAATTACCATTTAATGTAAAATATGTATGCTTGCTTTGGTCCTGCCCTGTATCTAGTCACCAAGCTAAAGCTGACAATCGTAACTTCTTCCATCCACTGTCTGTTCTGTTATGACTTTGTCACCTAAATCTTCATTTGCCCAGAATTTGAGCCCTAAGTAGCCCTGTCTTTCATAGGTTGCCACAGTTTTCCTTTGAGAAAGATCACTGGTGAGAGTAACAATCAGAGGTGCTTTAGTGAAAGCCCAGAGTTTTCTGATTGGTACTGCTGTTGTGGATAAAATCTTTAAACATCTGTATTTTTTATTTTGTATTTAGCCAAAATATTACACTCTCATTACCAATTAATTCTCCTGGGGTTTTTTTTTTGTGTAAACAGCCTTTTCTTCTATCAATGGAGACTTTTTTTTAATCTTCACCTGAGGATATGTATATTGATTTGAGAGAGGGGGAGAAACATGGATGTGAGGGAGAAACATCAATCGGTTGCCTCCCATACACTCCCCAAATGGGGATCGAACCTGCAGCCTAAGTATTTGCCCTAATGGGGGATGGAACCAGCAACCTTTGGTGTACAGGACGATGTTCCAAGCAACTGAGCCACCTGCCCAGGGTTCAATGGAGACTTTTTATCTCTGCTTTTAATGTGTAGATATATTTCCATATGTCTTGTCTCTTTTCTTGCATTTATCAGATATCAAGAGCAATTTGGAAAATTAGGAGCGAGACTGATATCCTTTCCCAGTTCCTGAATTTGAACATTGCTGATGTTTCCCAGATAAAGGTGGTGTTTGCTGTAGCCTTTCCTGTCTTTGTTTGATACTTTTATTCCCTTGCTGAACGTATATTGAATTCTCTTAAGACTTTAAAATCTGTACATCTGTAGTTTGTCATATCTTCTCAATTCTGATGTTGTGTTCTTTTTATTTCTTGATAAAACTCAGTTTTTAAATAATTCACTGATTTTTTTAAATTTAGGTTTATTTATTATGTACCATTTTTATTATTCTGGCTTAATTTTATAAGACAAATGTATGATTTTTATTTTTTCTCTCTTCACTATAGTTTGTTTTTCATTTTCCATCATCTTAAGGTGAATGTCTTGCTTATTTATTTTCAAACTTTTATCTCCTAATCAATGCATTTGTATCTATGCCATTTCCTAAGCACAGTTTTGGCTGCATCCCATAGATTTGATACATAGTGTTTTTTTGTTTTTGCCATTGTTTATCTCTAAATGCTTTACAACTGAAGTTTGGCTTCCCTCTTTAGAAATTCTTCAATTTTTTTTTAAAAAACTATATTTTTCTTATTTATTTCTAATATTATTTGCATGGTGGGTAAATACTGTGACTAGAGATGCCTTTGGGAGATTTTGCCTAGAAAATTCTAAGACCATTTTGAGACCCCTTTCTAGAAAGAACAACATAGTATCTAGTGCGGTATGGTCTCAGCTGAAAATCAAGGAAACGCTGTCATTTGTGCTAAGTTATCAGATCTACAGAAATTGTTAAAACCTGAGATCCGATGTAATTGAAATTTTGGGAAGTTTTCCCAGGTATTTGGTGTTTAGCTAAGCAGTGCTAGACCTTTGCTCTCAGAATTTAAATACAGTATTTTGGGGACTAACTCACCTCAGGAAAAAAGAATCTTTCCATTAATATGTATAAAAAGAAATTTATAGCTGTTATAATGAAATAGAAAGCAACTAGAAATAAATTTGTTTAATAAAGGAAATTGAATATGTTGTACGTATCCCTAGATATTCCAGTTAAGCTATCTCACCACTTAATCTAGTTACCTTGTAGGAAGGCAATTGCACAATGAAGATTTAGGGTTGATAGAAATTTCGGGTTTGGCTGTGGTCTTGGATGCTTATAACAAAATACTTCTTGTGGGAAAGCAAGCCCCTTGGCAATCTTTGCATTGTTGTGTTCAATTAAGTGACAATTTATTCTGTTTTTGTTTTTATGGGACTCATCATTTACTGTCATAACTGGTCCACCAGAGAGAACACTTTAGTGTTCTTTTTATTTTTCTTTTCAGAAGAGATCTGCACTAAACCATCACAGTTTGGTTGTTTTAGTGATGAAAAAGCTTGTGACTTAGGGAAAGCCAGCTCCATCTAGCTTTCCATCCTGTATCATCCCTCCATCCATGTTCCCTGAAAAGTAAATAATGTATATAAAGCTACCATCACAATACAATTTTTCTAAAATAGATTCTTGCCTAATGGACAGATCAGTGACCTTCTGTTTAAATACTTTTAAAGTTATCGATGATGATCCATTTATGTCTATCATATTTTTCTTTTTGTCTTCATTGCAAGAATAAGTGGAATTGGTTATTCTAGGGAAAGACTCTAAGATCTGCATCATATTGTGTTAAAACATACACACACGCACACTTTACCTCCAGTATTAAATTTGAAATCTAGGTCTAACATTTCATGAAGGTTAAAAGGTAACTAGATTAAATGTTCAAATGATATTACATTTGAGGTTGTTTATTGTGTGCATAGGGGTCTTTATCAAAAATATGTTAAAACAGTTCTCCTGAGATTTCTGAAGGAGCACTGTCCAATCTCTCTGGTGGAAATCAATCTAAAAATATTTAGCATTGTGTAAATCTTGTCATAGCCACATGCATCTTTATTAGGTCATGCCAATATTAAAGAGATTTACCCAACAAAAATCAGTCTTTGTACCATATATTTCCTATACTGTTATTATTAAATTATTCTTAAATTGAAAAATTAATAAACCTTATAGTTAATCTATGTTCTTGGATGAGGTTAGGAATTTCCATTGTTGCTGCAATTTTATCACTAAAAAGATGCGCTAACATCTTTATGTATTCACTTAAAACCATTATTTCACTTCAAAGGCGTCTGCATACATTACAAAATATGTCGCCTTAACACATTTTCAGTGCGTTTTTATCAATATTTTAGTGCACTATCACCCAGCCTTACTTCTCCTCACAAATAACGCAGGGTAGTCAGGCGCTTTAACACAGCCTGAGCTCGGCCACAACCGTTCAGCCGCCAGTAAAGATGGTTCAACCATCAGCAACAATGGTTCAGCCACCATCTTGGACAAAAGAATGTATTCACAACTGGAGACTATGACTTTATACGTTGCTCAAGGTTTGGAAATCTCTGACCACATTCATCGTAACGGATTTCTCGGGTACCGCAGTGCTCTATTCAGTTCACAGCCTGCATTTGTACAGCTGGCATCGCTCTTCGTGAAGAGTAAAAAGGAGGGCGTCGCAAGTGAAATTCCGCTTAAACTGCCTCCTGCTGAGGCTGAAAGCTGCCCATCAACCCGTTCATTCAGCTGCACAATACCGTCCTTCCGGTCTGCAATATACATTAGGACTCCGCACCGGGCTCTGTCCTTAGATTCTTAAAGGAAACTTTGACCTACGTTTTTTGTACCTGCAGGCATTGTACAGGCAACGTGAAGAGGGGTGGCAAATTTTACGTTTTCCACCACTAGTTCTCTTCAGGGTCAAGAAATACGCCTTTGTTTAGAAAAATCGATGGCCACTAACACACACTTTAATAAATACCACAGCGTAGTTTCGATTATCAGAACCAACGAAAAGAGATGCACTGAGGAACGGGAGTCAGGACTCATATCTTTGTCGGACGCGTGATGGAGCCACCAGGCAAAGGCAAGGCTCAGGGTGAACCACCTGTGTATCCTGAGTCTAGTGTGCAGCGCGAGCATCCTGAGTCTAGTGTGCAGCGCTCGTGTTCACTCCCATCGTCGCCGCCGCTGACGGCATGGCCATGAATGATGCGCTTCATTTTGGTTTCTTCACAGGCATAATGGAAATAATAAAATGTTCCTCAAAGGGCTGATGTGGGGACTAATGAGACAATATACGTGGAAATAAGAAAAGGCACAGAGAAGACAAAATTTTTAGCTGTTTTTTCCTCCTTTCTTTGGGATGGACACAAGTGTAAAGCAGAGGGCTGTCAGACAACGTGAGGTACCATGGAGATAGGGAGGAATAAGTTGGGGTGATCTACCATATTTTACAGTGTTTAATGTGCACCCATGTTTTAGGGCTGCTCACGTTATAGGGCACATCCTTATTCTTCCCTCAAAAATTAGGGCAAAAAATGAGCATTATACACAGCAAAGTATGGTAAATTCTGTCAGTTTATAGGCCCAAAAACCAATTTTAAACTTGTATAAGATGAGGACACACCCTGTGTTAGGTCTAAAAGTCAAAATGTGTTTCGGTAAAGCATATGAAGAAAGGACTTTACAGGTTATTCTAAGTGAGGGCTCTAAACATCTGCTGTATATACTTCCAGTAGTCTCGAAATCAATTTGAGCCTCTGCACTCGCCAGGTCAAGTTCCTCTTTTGTCAGCAGGACACTCTCCAACTCCGCAGCTGCGCTTCTTCCTTTTTTCCATCTTTCTTCTCACCACCTCTTTAGTTTATAACCTTCTAAACACATCTGTAAATGGTTTGTTTATGGGGGTGGGGAAACTCCCCTTTCCTTAAGCTTCAGAATGCTCAAGAAGATATTAGAATGAATGAGTTAGATATGCTGACCGAAAATGTTTCAAAAAGAAATTTAAACCATTGTACAAATCAACTAGATTCAAGACCTCCATGAAACACAGCAGATTATGAACTATCTCCTCTCTTCATATTTGTCTGTTTTTAAGATTACTAATACGGAGCTGGAGACACAGTAGAAACTACCTATCTCTATACAGACGTGTAATCTAGGGTGCCAACGCTAATTCTTCTTACAGCTGACTCTCTGCAAATTAGCAACGTCATCTTGTGTTCATAATTAAATTACTGTGCCTTCAGTTAGTTTACCATGATCTTTTATCAGTCAATACATTGTATGAACTCTCATTAGTCTTCCCCATAATTCCCTTAGGTTACAATGATTGCTAAGTTTGGATAACTCTAGGAAGCCTATTTATGGGTAAGGTTTCATTGATGTTGTAGAAGAACCAGAAGTGACTGCTAATCCTAAAAGATGTGAAACACAGGGATGATTATCTGAACTACGGATGATTGACAATACCAAGATTTGTGAATTTTGGCAAATGTGGTTTGATTTACTCTGTTTTATTTATTTTTTAAAAAATCCTCTTGCGGTACTCACCAGGTGCCAGGCACCACTCTGCATGCTTTCCAAATACGTACCACCTGTGCCAAAATTACATTTTTTAAACATGATGTTGAAATTACCTTTCACTTGTAAGGTGAGTGACAATAACTACAGCGAAAGCTTTCTTCAACTGCTTTGTTGTGTCCTGGACAAAACAGAAAGCAAATTAGCATTGATGGCCCTGGCTGTCATTTATATTAGAATCCCCTCTTCTGGTAGTCTTACATATTCATAGCATTGTAACGATTGATGATTTTTACATTTCCCCAGAAATCAATCCAGATTATAAACCTTGACTATCAGAATACCTAGTTGTCATCAATCTGACTTTACCCGCAGGAACAAAGTGTTGTTTTCATTACATTTCTATCTTCCATTGATCTTGTTTCATGGTGAGAATCAAACTCCAAACATTCACAGGTTCCAAGTGGGTCACACCTCCTCATTTCCTCGGAGAGCCATTTGCTCTATCTCTAAGACCCCACAGCTCCTATAAGCTTCACAGAGGCAATGCTATACGGAGGGACCTGAAAGGTAATGTGGGTGACTTCCTAAGATAAATTAAAAGGCTCTTTCATATGTCCTCAAATAATTCAGTACACGGCAGTGAGTAGGCCATCACTTTCACATTCACCACGCTGAGCTGCGAGCACATCAACATTGCACCTGGCACAATCTACCTACTCTGACTGCGGAAGAGAACTGAAAGGTACCAGAGCAGAAGATGGCAATAGCATCGAGGACTCAAATGCATCCAGTTTCTACATTCTTCTGCACTCTGCTTCAAGAAATGAGATTTACATATGAGAAGAAAAGACTGGGAGAACTAAAACGCGATTTCTATAATCAAAGAGGGATTGATATTAGTCACATCTAAACTCTTTGCTGAAAAAGCTTAGAAAATTTCCATGCCAGAAACAAAGGGCAAAACTAAAAATAAAAAGAACTTAAAAGTAATACCATCCAAACTGATATTTAGAGTCCCAATTAAAAAAAAAAAAAAAAGAAACTAAGTGAAAGTAACTTGTTGCAGGGGAATGTTCTTCTCTTCCTTGTTTTTTTTTTTTCCTTGTTAAACCTTGTTTTAATGGGTCTGAAAATTCTGTGACAGAGTTTGGTCAAGTTGTTTCCATTAAAAAATACTGATTTAAAAAACCAATAGCTTTAAAAACTGCCACACCCACAAAAAAACAAATGGTCCACAAAACATTCTTCTTTCCTTTCGACGGTTTTCTGATGCATTGTAACCATTAACCATTCCTTTACTATTGCTAAGTGGCCATTTGAGACAAACAGTTCTGAGACCCGGCATCCACCACTGGTTGAGACTGGTATAGGTGGCAGGTGTTGGGGATAATATTCATTTAGCCTTCTGAGCTTCCTGGGCACACTTGGTGACTTTGTCAGCACCAGCTGCCTTCTTGTCCACCGCTTTGATGATCCCAACAGCAACTGTCTGTCTCATGTCATGAACAGCAAGGTGGCCCAGAGGAGGATGGTCAGAGAAGCTCTCAACACACACGGGCTTGCCAAGAACCATATCGACAATGGCAGCATCACCAGATTTCACAAACTTTGGGCCATCTTCCAGCTTTTTCCCAGAACAGCAATCAATCTTCTCCTTTAGCTCAACAAATTTGCAAGCAATGTGAACGGGGTGACAGTCCAGCACAGGTGCACATCCAGCACTGATCTGGCCTGGATGGTTGAGGATAATCACCTGAGCTGCCAAGCCAACTGCTTCCATTGGTGGGTCATTTTTGCTGCCACCAGCCACATTGCCATGATGAACACCTTTGCCGGGCAAGTTTTTGACATTGAAGCCCACAATGTGCCCAGGAAGAGCTTCACTCAAAGTTTCATGGTGCATTTCAACAGAATTTACTTCCATTGTAATGCCAACTGGAGCGAAGGTGGCCACCATGCCAGGTCTGAACACCAGTCTCCACTCAGCCCACAGGGACAGTACCAATACCACCAATTTTGTAGACATCCTGGAGGGACAGATGCAGGAGCTTGTCGATTGGATGAATTGGTGGCAGGATGCAATCCAGAGCTTCCAGCAGCATGGATCCACTGGTACTGCCTTCTTTATGGGTCGCTTTCCATCCCTTGCACCAAGGGTTAGCACTTGGCTCCAGTCTCTTGTCACCATTCCAACCAGAAACTGGCACAAATGTTGTAGCCAACTTTCTTAATGTAGGTGCTGACTTATTTAACTGTTTCCTCGCATCTCTTCTGGCTGTAGGGTGGCTCCATGGAATCCATTTTGTTAACACCAACAATCAGCTGTTTCACACCCAGTGTGCAAGCCAGAAGGGCATGCTCACAGATCTGCCTACTCTTGGAGATCCCTGCTTCAAATTCACCAACACCAGCAGCAATAATCAGGACAGCACAGTCAGCCTGAGATGTGCTTGTCATCATGTTCTTGATAAAGTCTCTGTGTCCTGGGGCATCAATGATGGTCACATAACACTTGCTGGTTTCAAATTTCCACGGGGAGGTATCAATGGTGATACCACACTCGTGACCCAGGTATACTTAAAGGAGCCCCGCCCCATCTCAGCAGCCTCCTTTTCAAGTCTTTCGACGGTTCTTTTGTTGATCCAGCACACTTGGAGATCAGCTGCCCAGTTATGGTGGACTTGCCAGAATCTACGTGTCCAATGACCATAATACTGAGGTGAGTCTTTTCTTTTCCCATTTTGGCTTCATTTAGTGGTGGTTTTTGTGACACCTGTGTCCTGGCAGCAAACACATTGCAAAAAAACTCTTCCTTGTTTCTTAAGCTTTCTTCCTGTGATGTAAGGATGTTAGCATCTCCCAGCTTCTCTCAGCTTCCCCACCGCAGTCTGGCATATGAGGAATGACATGCATGCTTGGTGAACATGGAGAAAAGTGTGGGTACCCATCCTTGTGGAGTGGCCTGCCTCAGCCTAGTGCAGTGTGCTACTTAGATGGTGTGTGAGAACCAAGTGTGCTCAGTTCTGGGTTCAAAATCAGCAAGTTCATTAGAGTAACAGACCTAAAGCTCCTTCATTTCACTTTGCACTCTACTAGTGGCAAAGGGGACATTTTTATCCTACATTTTCTCCTTGTTCTATTTCTCAGTGCTTGGAACCCAGGTGGGAAAGAGGGCTGCTACTGATCAAAGACTGCCCTGGAGGTGACTTAGGCATTCATTGTTCAATCAAACTGTGACTCAGAGCACACGCTTCTGCACCCAGCGCTACTTCCAGAGAGAACCAGGTCTTTAGCTTGTTGGAGATCCTTATCCTCCAACTTTCCTACTCCTTTTTCACCAGTGAATCTGTGAATCTACAGCTGTCTCTTTCTGAAGCTCCTCCTACTCTGTTGCCTCTCAGCTTCCTGCCCCTATCAAAACCTTCTTCCACTTGCTCCATTCACACCTACGTGTAAATGACTGATAACAGTTTAGAGTGTGCTAGGTCATCAGGATCCATCCCTTCAGATCCCTCTAGGATTCTTTGATGTAGCAGACCCAGAGGACCTCAAGAATAAACCTAATGTACTTGTAAGGAAATGCAGTGGTATCCAGGCAACAAGCAATAATAACGCCTGTGAAAAGTTACTGACTGGTCTTGCCCAATGTGTCTTTGTGGTTAGAAAGAAATTCGAGGACTGTGGATTACAAAGTGAATTTTTACTAAATAAGCAAACAATTGAGAAGGAGAGATACTAAGTAAAAAATGTAATTTTTTCTAGCCAGTCTGTAGTCATTTTTAACACTGATTTTAAATGTTGTCCTGTTGTTAAGGTCCAACCCCATTTTCTCACAGATGACAAGGGTTTTCCTCACTGTGTCTCTCACAAGGCCACAGAGTTCTTCTACCGCAATTTCCCACCGTGTCTTTGTCTGTCTTCATATCCAGCTGACCCACTGGTGCGTGATCTCCTCAAGGGTCAAGGGTATGGGCAGTGTCTGTTTGCCTTGGCATTTGTAGTCTGACACCCAGAAATTTCCCATAAATATTTGGGGAGTTGAATGGAATTTTACCAAATGCTTGGAGCTCAATGAGAAAGAAAAGAAGTTTCACATGTCTTGACAAAAAAGTACTCTTTTCTTGGGAAAACAAGAAGTATTGGAGAAACTCTAGGACACAGGGTAGGGGGAAGGAGGGAGAGAGAAGTTAAAGAACACAACAGAAATAACTTCGGAGGCAGACGAGACCGTGAGAGTCACACTTGGAAGAGTCACTGGGGCTGGGACGCTCAGAATTGTGACAACTCCCCACACAGGCTGAAGAATGGCCATGCAATGACAGGGGCGGCAGATGCCAGGACAAAGGGCACATGATTGTGACCAATCTGACCGGGGAGACGGCCACAGCCCCTTAAGAGGCACATCTTCCGCTGTCTAGGAAACTTGGCCTAGACAGCTAAGCTTCTCTTAAGTAGTATAACCAAGGTCCAAGGCCTACAGCTTCAAGCTAAAGAGTTAAAATACCAAAGAGGAATTTTGATAAGTATGAAAGAATTTAAAGATATAACAGGGTCTTCCATTTAAGGAACTGGATCTTTTGATTAATAAAGAACAAAAACTAAACAGAATAAACACCCAAAATGTCAGATAACAACCCTCATACTATTCAGCCTTAAAAAGGAAAGAAATCCTGAACTGCTACACTACACAGGAACTTTGAGGTCATTACGCTAAGTGAAATGAGCCGATTACAAAAGGACAAATACTGTATGATTCCACTTACATGACATTTTTACAAGTAGTCAGATTCACAGAAACAGAAAGAATGGTGGTTGCCAGAGGCTGGGGTGAGGGGAAATTGGGGGATAGTTGTTTTTAATGGATATCGAGTTTCAGTTTTGCAAGATGAAGAAGTTCTGGGTATTGGTTGCACCACAGTGTGAATATACTTAACATTATTAAACTAGACACTTAGAAATAGTTAAAATGGTACATTTAATGGTATGTACTTTTCACTGACAAAAATTAAAAATATTTTAATTTTAATAACTTTTTTAGAAATCAACAATATCATAAATGATTTTCATTCAGTGCACTTCAAGACACAGAGAAGACAAAGAAAAAAACATTTTGGTTAGAGCCTACATCAGATAAATAGATCAGATCAGCTGACTCTCTTAAATTTTCACAGACATAACAAACAGACCTGGCAGGTGTGGCTCAACGGATTGAACACAGGCCTGCAAACTGAAGGAGCGCCAGTCTAATTCCCAGCCGGGGCACATTCCTAGGTTGCAGGCCAGGTCTCCAGTTGGGGGGGTGTGATTGATGTTTCTCTTGCACATTGATGTACTCTCTCTCTCTCTTTCTCCCTCACTTGCCCTCTCTCTTAAATTAAACAAGTAAAATCTTTTAAAAGGAATAACATTTCTTTTTTTTTTAAAAAGGCAAAAGTCTAAAACCACAGGTGGCCAACACACAGCCATGGGCCAAATCTGGCCTTCCAACTTGTGTCTGGCCCAGCACCTTGTTTCTACCCAGTGGCAGCACCGAGCTCCTTGCCCCTAGTTAAGGAGTAGTTACATTTATATGGTCCTAAAGTTACATTCAGCCCTTTGAAGGCAACCGCGAGGCTGATGCGGCCCCCGATGAAAATGAGTTTGACACCCCTGGTCTAAACCAACAACCAATATTCTTTCAGCTTATTTCACAGTTAAATCTTGAGTTTGGTTAAAGAGCACAAGGCAGAAGCTCTCTGATAATGAAATTATTCAATGTTTGCCTATCCACCCCAAAACTAGGTGGGTTTTGCTCCTGTACATTTCTATTTCATGCTTAGATAATGCTTTGTCTTTAGGCCTTTCCAAAGTGCCTGAAACCTATTTCCTTATACTTATGCTATGAGGAAAACACATGCACATTTGTTTGGAAATATTTAGGGGTGAGCAAAAAAATTGCATTCCTGCTGACAATTTCTATACTAAGTTTGACCCAGTGGGATTAGAAATCTCTGAGATATTAAACCTTGAATAAAATAAGTTATAACAGAAAGGCTGAAAGAACTTAATTATAGCCAGTAGCACAGTTTTAAAACTTTAAGCATACTCTAATGTGCTGTGTTATCATAAGATCTTAAAAAAAATAAAAACAGAAATGATGAAGATTATGGATCAGGCATTATAGACATTACCGAAGAAGTGGTTTCACCTCTGGGGCATTTGGGTTGGTCAACCTAACCACAGAGGAACACAGACAGTGCTGTTCGGGGGCTGAGAGAGATACCACACACGTTTGGAGTCCTGTATCATTATATCTGAAAATGACTGGCTAACTCCTCACAGAATCTCAGGACACCTGTCCTATGTGTATTTGGTATCTAAGATTGGGGATAATCAATTGAGTGTATCTTCTTTTAAAGAGGAAGATACATTGAAAGGTCTTTGTGTTTATTTGCAAGAAATACAATCCTCCTATAATATATCCCAGAGCAGCCCCTGGAACAGATTATTTTATAATGTCATCTCCCTCATTTCTTGCTTTTCTTCTCATTCAGAAGCAAAGCATTTCCCAGTCCTCCCATGGTCAATGCCCTCTCTGAGCTGAGAAACATGATGATCTGTTCACAGGAGCACACACACAAGAACATTCTTGAACATCTCACTTTCCTATCCACACATGAGCTGAACGCAGGCCTCAGAAGGAAGGATCCATTCCCATCTGAGTGTGCCACCATGCTAGGGAACCAGTTCCCATGCCTGGCAAGAAGAAAATAGTCTTTAGGACCAATAATTTCTATCTATGAATAATCAGACAAGTCTAGTGTCTGAGAAGTGTCGTCACTTTCTTGGCCTATCAGGTTCCTGGAATCCAGTCCCTTATCTACTTTCATTGCCTTTCCTGCAAGTTCTTTCTCACTTGGACCGACCTCCTTCATGACTATTATAGATTTAGCTTCCTGTTGTACCCAAGACCACAGTCTTCCCCAGTCAGCTTGATTTCCTGACCTTACACCTACAAGAACTTGAGGAACAACAACAAAGACAGCCCAGAGCAAGTAGAAGGAAGAAATAACCAAGATCAGAGCAGAATTAACCAACAGAGAGACTAAAAGCACAATTCTAAGGATCAATAAATCCAGGAGCTGGTTCTTTGAAAAGATAAAACAAAATTGACAAGCCTTTAAGCAGGCCCATCAAGAAAAAAAGAGAGAGGACCCAAATAAACACAATTAGAAATGAAAGAGGAGAGATTACAACTGATACCACAGAAATGCAAGGGACTGTAAGAAATTACTATGAAGAATATATGCCAAGAAATTTGAAAACTTAGATGAAATGCACAATTTCTGGGAAAATATTATCTTCCAAAACTGAATGAAGAAGCAGCAGAAAGCCTGAATAGACCAATAACAGCAGATGAAATTGACACAGTAATCAAAAAACTCCCTGCACACAAAAGCCCTGCACCAGATGGTTTCATAGAAGAATTCTACAAAGCATTTAAGGAAGAGCTAACCCCTATCCTTCACAGACTATTCCAAAAAAATCCAAGAAGATGAAGGATTCCCAAACTCTTTTTATGAAGCCAGCATCATACTAATCCCAAAACTAGATAAAGATATAACAAAGAAAGAAAACTTCAGGCCAATATCACTAATGAACATAGACACTAAAATCCTCAACAAAATATTGGCAAACCGCATCCAACAACACATTAAAAAGATCATACACCATGACCAAGTGGGATTCACCCCAGGGATGCAAGGATGGTACAATATTCACAAGTCAATAAATGTAAGGCATCACATAAACAAAATGAAAGACAAAAATCACATGATCATATCAATAAATGCAGGGAAAGCATTTGATAAAGTATAGCACCCAGTTATGATAAAAACACTTAGCAAAGTGGGAGTAGAGGGAGCATACCTCAACATAATAAAGGTCATATACGAGAGACCTACAGCCAACATCATACTCAATGGACAAAAACTTAGAGCGTTCCCACTAAGATCAGGAACAAGACAAGGGTATCTGCTTTCACCACTCCTGTTCAACATAGTATTGGAAGTCCTAGCCACAGCAATCAGACAAGAAAAAGAAATAAAAGGCATCCAAATTGGAAAGGAGGAGGCAAAACTGTCATTGTTTGCAGATGACATGATAGTATACATAGAAAACCCTATAGACCCCACCAAAAAAATTTTTGACATAATAAGTGAATTTGGCAAAACAATGGGATACAAAGTCAATATTCAGAAATTGAAGGCATTTTTGTACACCAACAACAAAATATAAGAAACAAAAATTAGGAAAATAATCTCATTTGCTATAGCAACAAGAAAAATAAAGTACCTAGGAATAAAGACCTCTACTCAGAAAACTACACAACAGTGAAGAAAGAAATTAAGGAAAATACAAACAAATGGAAGCATGTATCATGTTCATGGGTTGGAAGAATTAACATCATCAAAATGTCCATACTACACAAAGCAATTTATAGATTCAACACAATCCCTATTGAAATACCAATGACATATTTCACAGATATAGAAAAAACATTTCAAAAATTTATATGGAATGATAAACAACCCCAAATAGCTGCAGCAATTTTTTTATTTTAATTATTGTTCAAGTAGTTTTCTTTTACTCCCATCCCTGCCTACCCACCTAGCCCTCCCTGCCTCCTTCCCATTTCCACCCCCACCCCTAGTTTTTGTCCATGTGTCCTTTATACTTGTTCCTGTAAACCCTTCCCTTTTTCCCCTGAAATTCCCTCCCATCTCCCCTCTGGACACTGTCAGACTGTTCTCTATTTCAGTGTCTTTGGTTATAGTTTGCTTGTTTGTTTGTTTTGTTGTTTAGGTTCCTGTTAAAGATGAGATCATATGGTATTTGTCTTTTACCACCTGGCTTATTTCACTTAGCATAATGCTCTCCAGTTCCATCCATGGAACTGGAATTTTGAGAAAGAAGAGCAAAGCAGAAAGCATCACTATACCTGACATCAAACTATATTACAAGGCCATGGTAATCAAAAGAGTCTGGTACTGGCACAAGAACAGACACATAGATCAATGGAACAGAATAGAGGGCCCAGAAATAAACCCAAATCTCTATGGTCAATTAATATTCAACAAAGATAAGGACAAGCATAAAATGAAGTAAAAATAGCCTCTTCAACAAGTGGTGTTGGGAGATCTAGACAGCTACATGCAAAGAAATGAAATTTGACGACCAACTTACACTGTACCCAAAAATAAACTCAAGATGGATAAAAGACTTAAATATAAGTCACAACACCATAAAAGTCCTAGAAGAAAACATATCCAGGAAAATCTCAGATATTCCACACAGCAATATTATCATGAATATGTCCCCTAGAGCAAGGGACATAAAGGAAAGGATAAACAAGTGGGATCTCATCAAAATAAAAAGCTTCTGCATGGCTGAAGAAAACATCAGCAAAATGAAAAGGGAAGCATCTATACGGGAAAATATATTTCCAAATGACACCTTAACAAGGGCTTGATCTCCAAAATATATAAAGAACTCACATGACTCCACTCCAGGATGAAAACAACCCAATTAAAAAATGGGCAATGGACCTGAACAGACACTTCTCCAAGGAGGACAGACAGAAAGCCCAGAGACATATGAAAGGATGCTTAGCACCACTAGCCATCAGAGAGATGCCAATCAAAACCACAATGAGATACCACTTCACACCAGTCAGAATCGCCATCATTAATAAATCAACAAACAACAAGTGCTGGCAAGGTTGTGTAGAAAAGGGAACCCTAGTACCCTGTTAGTGGGAATGCAGACTGGTACAGCCACTGTGGAAAATAGTATGGAATTTCCTCAGAAAACCAAAAATGGAACTGCCTTTTGACCTGGCAATTCCACTGTTGGGATTTTACCCTAAGAATCTTGAAACACCAATTCAAAAGAACCTATGCAACCCAATGTTCATAGCAGCACAATTTACAATAGCCAAAGGCTAGAAGCAACCAAAGTGCCCATCAGTAAATGAGTGTATTAAAAAACTTTGGTACATTTACATGATGAAATGCTATGTAGTAGAGAGAAAAAAGGAGCTCCTACCCTTTGGGACAGCATGGATGGAACTGGAGAGCATTATGTTAAGTGAAATAAGCCAGGTCGTGAAAAACAAATACCATAAGATCTCACCTATAAGTGTAACCTAATCAACAAAATAAACAAGCAAGCAAAATATAACCAGAGACATTGAAATAAAGAACAAACTGACAGTAACCAGAGGGGAGCGGGGAGGGATAATGGGGAAAAAAGGGAAGGGTCATCAAGGAATATGTATAAAGGACACATGGACAAAACCAAAGTGGGGTAGGATCAAGGGTGGGAGGCAGGGGTGTGGGGGGCAGAGGGGAATGGTGAGGGGAATATGAAGACAGCTTTACTTGAACAATCAATCAATCTCTGGGACCTGAACTCATCCCTGCCCACCCCCAACAAACCCAAATCTCTCTCTTTCCTAATTCCCTGCTAAACCCAGCATTTTCCTTCTCTCACCCATTCCGTGGAAGAACGTGTCCTCTCTTGGATTTAGTGTAATTTAGGATGCTGTAGCTTCAGATAAATCTCCCGTGCTCTCAGTTTTTAATTCCAAACTCCAAAGTTGCAAAAGTAACAAGATGAAATCCAGTTTAAAGTATTTTCTTCATCATTCAAATGAATTTCCACAGTCAGCTGGCCTGGAATGATTAAAGTTATAACCAGGAGCAGACTCCAGGCCATTTCTTGCTTGCCCGGGAAACCTTTTTAATGTAACAACTCCAGATCCTTTTTAATGGAACAGCTTCAGACGTCCCTGAAGGCATCACTCCTGTACCTATTAGCTCGTGAAGAACACCACCAACACAAATATCTACCTCAAAGACAACTGGAAAATAGAGGAAATTTTACAAAAAGACAGCCTCTGTCTAAGGTGTCAAACATTCAAAAGTCTGCTTTTTAAAAAATCAAGCTACTCTTTCCTAATGTATATTACTTATTCATAATTTTTTTGGAAGGAATAGTGAGGACCGACCTGCCCTATCCCAGGCGCTAGGGATGTGCCGAGCGCACTCAGACAGGATCCCTGCTCTCACGGAGTGGCTCCCCTCCCAGCTGTCTGGCTAGGACTAGATTTTTTCACTCTTTCTTTACTGGTCATAAGTGGAGCAGATTTGAAATCTGTCTGTGCCTGTAGCTACTCAGGCACTAATCTCTTCATTCATTCATTCACAGTTCTAACATCAACACTTCTAGGCTGCTGTTGTTTTTTGGTTTGGGGTTTTGGTTTTTTGTTTGTTTTTTACTCTTAAAATGCTTTTCAAAAATAAATTGCTTGTTTTGAGGCAGTTTTAGTATCATGAAAGAAACTTTAGTGGTCCTCCTTAAAACTGTCAATATGCACCCAGCTAGCCACAGATGTCCTGTTGATCTTGAACTACATCTACAACTCAAAGGATGAAATAGGGTTTCACCTAGATCTGTAAGATCATCTTTCTTTAGGGGGTATTAGTTTGCCTTTAACAGAAATCAAACAGACCACAACAAAAACACTTTGTGAACAGAAAACACAGTAATGCTCACTTTGCATTCTTGAGATGATCTGAATCAAATCTCATGCAAGCAACCTTGCCTTAGCCTTTGAGCCTCCTTAGCCTCTCCCTTTCTTACCTTCCCCCAACCTCAGTCAGGATGTTACAGAAATACACTCATTTTAGTGCTGGCCTAAAGAGTCCAACAAAGATAAGTGTGCTTTTAAAATGCATAATGTGTCTTGAAATCAAAATAGAAGAGATTTTTTAATTGCCTGCTTTGAGGATTTTCAGTGATGTAGTTCTGTCTGTAATAAAAAAATATTTAACAAAATAAAATTCTGAAAAATTATTCTTTAAAAGAAAAAGGGCCCTGGCTGGTGTGGCTCAGTGGATTGAGCACCGGCCTATGAACAGAAATCACCGGATTGATTCCCAGTCAGGGCACATGCCTGGGTTGCAGGCCGGGTCCCCAGTTGGGGGTGTGCGAGAGGCAACTATGCATTGCTGTTTCTCTACCTCTCTTTCTCCCTCCCTTCCCCTGTCTCTAAAGATAAATAAATAAAATCTTTAAAAAGAGAGAAAAGGGATTTCCTTCCCATGCATTTGGGGTTCCAGGCAATAGCACGTTCCAGCTACTGAAGATGGGACCGATGGTTATTACGAGCTCTGTATGTTGTAGCACACCCTCTCAAAGGGTTACCGTTGTTGTTTTATTTATCTTCACAGAACCCCAGTGGGAGGTATGATCCTCCTTTTATAGATGAGGAAACTGACGGCAAAAAATGAGAGTGGAATAAAATCAGTCTTAAATCAGACCTTAATTAGTAACATTTTCCTCTTCTCTTTCCCGCCATCACTCCCTCCTTTGAACACACACACCTGACATGCAGTGTGCGTTGTTACTCAAGGAGCTTGTGTTATCCACAGGCCTCCTAAAAAGTGAAATTGACATATAAAGAAATCATTCTCTGGCATCTGAACCAGCTGCACCAAAGACAAACTTAGGGAAGGCTTAGAGGTCAGTTTATTTTGAACTAACTTGAAAATCCTCGCTCTGGACTGCAAGTCAGATTTCCAGCTGCTTGTCAGAGAAGGGCTCCACGGAGGCACTTCCGGGGTGCAACACAGCGAGTAGAGTGCCAATACACAGTGCTTTTCTGCTCCATGCAGACCAGAGCAAAGCTTCCCCCGCCTCCTAACTCCTCGGAGCTGGGCTTTATCTCTCTTGAATATCTTTCTTTTTTCCCCCACAGTGAGAACACAGCTACAAGTGAGATGACCCAGACCGAGGTTCAAGGCCTTGCTATTGTGCTTCAGGCCTTGCACTAAGGAAACTGAGTGTGAGAACTTTATTTCCAACAGTTTCTACCTATTGTGACATCCCTCCTGAGTCTCTTCACCCCTAAATTCTTCATTCTTTTCAGAATTTAGCTGAAAAGCACTTTCCCCCTGCCTGTTTATCTCAATGTCTGTCTCTCACTGCTAGGATTTATTGCTTATCACTATAAGTCTTTATTGAATGTAATCTGTTTGGGGATATAGTTGGCATGAAAGATGCTTCCACCAAATGAAGTTGTAAAGTATTATACATAAATACTTAATTCCTGGATTTATTTATTATCATCATTACTTATTTACCACAATGGGCACACAGGACACCTTTGAAAGACATAAATCTGGTTGGTTGCTCTCCCAAATTTTATCAGAATATCTCCCAAATTGTATCAAAATATCTTGTGAGATATAAATTAATACCAATATATAATATTTATTAATATTCTTTGCAGGACTAGCATACATTATACTTTAAAAACTTGTACACATGTAACATCTCATTTAATCTTTTTAATCTTCTCAGCTATTCGATGCTAAAAGTTTTAGTCTCCGTGGGACAGTTTCAGAAAGTGAGACTCTGAGATGCTGAAAGTTTCAGTGATAGAGCCAAGGTCACGTGAATAATGAATTTCAGAGCTGGACTCAAACCCAGGTCTCCCACTCCCAGTACTAAGCATCTCTCTCTCCCATAGCTGCCGCCTACGAGAACAGCAGAGTAAAAGGAAATCCAGTGGGGGCCAGATGAGAAACAAAACAAGCTGCACTGTCTCCTTTTTACAGCTTCATAAAGGCATATGGTCTGGTGTGTATTTGTGTTTCATATTCAGCTAAGTTAATTCAACTTAGTATTAATTCAGGGTCATTGGAGCCTAAGTTTATATTTGGTGTCCCCATACTGGATTTTTCTTTGCAACAGTAGGCATGCTGGCAAGGCCATTGCAATGAGCCCCACCTAGTACACTAATTAGCATAATTAGTGAGTTCTTTTTTCTAAGTACCCAAGAAATGCTAGAGATACCTGTGTTACATTTATGCCATTAAGTGGAAAAAACCCAGGACTGGTATCTCGATCAGAGCAGGGTGTGCCAGAAAAGGGGCCAGAGGTCCCTGTGGCATACAGAAATGCTGCTGGTTCTGATGGGCCTGTAATTACAATGAAATCCATTCATTCCATCCCCTGCATCCTCATTTCACCAAGAGAGGAACAGAGACACAAAGAACTGGAGGCTAAAACTCTATGTCGGTGGTGTCAAACTCATTTTCACCAGGGGCCACATCAGCCTCATGGTTGCTTTCAAAGGGCCAAATGTAATTTCAACTCCTTAACAGTTAGGGAGCAGTTACATTTATACAGTCCTAAAATTATTTCATCCCTTCAAAGGCAACCGCAAGGCCGATGCAGCCCCCGGTGAAAATGAGTTCGACACCCCTGCTCTATGTGGTTAAGACTCTCCATGACTATGCAGGCATATCAATTTTACAGGACACTTAGATGATCCCGTTGGGATGGCAAACTCATAGCCTCTTGCAACTGCCGTATTTCGCCATGTATAATGCTTTCCCATGTATGATGCACACCCACGGTTTTGTGCGCATTATACACTGGATTATTATACCCATGGCATGTAATCATTATACCTATGTATGATGTGCATCCTTATTTTTCCCTAAAAATTCTTGACAAAAAAAAGTGTGCATTACACAGCAAAATATATGTACTCTTGTCAGCTTGTTGGTCTGTTGGTTTGTTCAGGAGAGTCTTTAACGAGGCAAATTACTTCTCCATCAACTTTTTCATAAATATTTCCAATTTTGCCATCCTTGAGAAAACCCCCACCTATTTTCAGGGATTCCTATACTAAGTGCAGCCTCACACCCTCACCCCTTCCCTGAAGGGGATAGGAGGGTGAGCTCCAAATTCGAGTGCACAGTCCGCTGAATAAGTCAGAAGAGAGATGTTCAGAACGATGGATGCTCTTCTCACTGAGAGCTCTGCAAACAATCTTTGTTTATATAATACTTTTCAACCTAATTGATGTTACAGTGAAATTCCAGCTCTAGAGTCCCTCCCTACAGCAGCATTTCACTGAAAACTCCAAAGGCTGTGGACATGCTACTCAGCAAAAGGAATAAATTAACTATTGAATCTTATACTGGCAGTCAATAGAGCACATTAAGTCCCTAAAAAAAATACACTGCCTGGGAATTTTGATTCAGTTCATAATGAAATAAATTAAATTGTCACCTTGAACTGAAAAATAATTACTCTTGAATTCAAGTACCAGAGGAACCCATTTTGGACAAGAAAAACAAAGAAGAAAAGGGTTAGTACAATATGTAATTTATCAGTTTACATAGAAACCATCAGAAAGAAAAGAAATAAAGAAATGAAAAATAAGAAGTGTAATAAATCATGTATATGGGCAAACAATGTAAATTTTTCCATGTTTTCTATTCATGTCATTGATTTTAGCTCTGTAATCAAAAGGAAGTTAGGAAACACATGAGTTTAAAATTGAATACTAAAATAATTAACTCATTCTCAATGTCAAGTAGATAAAAGTTAAGTGATTTTGGTGAGACCATGTGATATATTAATCCACAAATCATTAATATAATTAGTAATTTAATTTACTAATTGTACATATATTTCAAAAAGACCAGATTATAATAATAATAAGGATTTGTAGTGGTTTACAAAAAAGTTATTTAGAGAAGCTTAATAAAATAGAAAAATAGGAATTCAAGACTATAGTTAGCGGACAAGTTATACTAACTATGAAGACTATAACATTAATTATTACAGGTAATCCATGAATTTGGCTCTGAATGTCTATTGAACCAAGATAGAAAAGAAACATGATAAGACATTTCATGTTCATTATCTCAAAGAAGAATATCGATTTCTTCAAGGTTACGATGTATGTGTCGGTATTAAATCTTTAAATCATGTTCTGAAGTAGAATTTTACACAGAATACTCTGAGTAATGGACAAAATTCCTCAATAACAACAAAACAAAAGTGGTTTTGTTGTTGTTGTCATCTGTTTAAAACTGCAGAAGCATTCTTTGTCGGATAGCTTTTATTTATAATAAATCTCAAAACTCATGGCTATTACATAAATATAAAATGTATCAAAGGCAATGTATTAGAAACTATGACAACACAGTCACTGCATTAGATTTCCGGTGGTCTCACTTGGTCTAAGACTAGAAAAAGCATGTTCCTGAGAGTCTGTTTTCCAAATACCATGTCTCTTTGGGCAAGTTTAGGACACAATCCAAAATGATGATTACTGGAGTTCACAGTGCCCAAAATGGTCCAGGTGCTAAGATTCCATCTTGTCTACTGCAAGCATAAAAAACAAGTAAACCTCAGAATTCTTATTTTACTACACCAACATAAGTCTGGTATCACTGGGGCCTCCATGTCCCTGAAAAAGTTAAGTCAAGTTGGCTCCCCCAATTTCACTTCTGTGTGAGCCCAGAACCCTCCATGCATTTTCTGTGAACTTCTAATCTGTCCACTTTTTCCATTCCCATCTGGGTGGGCCACCTCAGTTTGACCCTACGTTACCTTCCATGGAAAAGTCGATCATACTCCTGAGTTGAGAGATTAGTAATTTGGCTCCATGGAGAATAATGGAAAGAGAGAAGAACATCACCCCCCTGCCCAGAGCCTTTGCCAGTCCACTGTCCTAGTCTCAACTCCACAGCCACTCAGAGAACCATGGCCCTGACCAATGCCCATGTCAACCACGGTCTTTGTTCCCCACTCGGTCAGGGAGCAGCCCCAAAAGTCCAAGGAGTAACATTTCTGCTTTCTCACTACAAGTTCTCCTGAGAATTCTCTCCGAGGAGTGGTGAGAAGATCCATTTACTCACTTAGGACTGAAACATCTCCCCTAGAGCCCAACCTCACAAGATAGCTTCTTTCTGGGAAGGAGTAGAATGTGTTTCCTGAGCTTCTCCGCTCTTTGACCCAGAACAGCTCATCACTCCTGCTACTAATTTCCAGACATTAATTTCTTGGAGCCTCTTGCGAGGTACAACCTACAACAAGATGGTTGCTTTAACCACATATGAAACTAACAATTCTTTCATCTCGTGGAGTCCTAGGCACTTCAAATCTTTTTCCTTAATCTACCACACACATACTGCAAGGCCCTGTGAGGGACAGGAGATAAGTGTGAACTTACATACACATATCTTGTTTGTGATCAGCCTTCCATAAGAGAAGGATGAGAGAGGGCATAACTTCTCTTTAAAAGGCCTGGGCTAGTTTGGGGCCACCTGCTCCCCAGTGGCAAGGAAAACCTGGCTGTCCTCTCTTCCCTGCTCCTTCTTATACAGTTAGCTTGGTGGTAGAGGTGGGGGACTGGACTGAAACTGTTCCTGGACCAACTCTAGCTCTTCAGATCTGAGCTGGAACTTCAATCTGTCGCTTTTGTTCAGTCTTGTTCCATCAGATTAACCATTATCGCCTCCATCTTTTCCTCTTCCCAGATCAGTTTCATCAACTGTAAAAACTGGAGAGAGTAAAGAGGCACTTAAATGAGAACTCTCTCAACCTGTGCTTCTCCAGTGATGCTTACCCATAAAGGACTTTTCTTGCAACCTGCACCAAGGAGATGTGGTTTTCCGAACCACACTGCATGACACCTTATCTAGTGCCCTGTTATAGCAGACTCCCACAGGGTGATAGGTAAACAAAGAATTTTTCTTTTCTATTTTGTTGTATAGTCAGGAGCTTGCTCTACAAGTCCTAGCAACTACACATGGCCCGATGTTGAGTGCTGTTAGGCATCCTTCCAGGGATGGAAGCACCAGTGGCTTTTAGACCATGTGTCTTAGTCAGTCTGGACTACTCTAACAAATGTACTACACGTTGGATGCATAAACCACAAGCAATTATTTCTCACAGGACCAGAAAGTCCAAAGTCAAGGTGCTCACAGATCTAGTGTCCAGAGAGGATCTGCTCCCTCGCTTCCAAATGGCCATCTTCTCATTGTATCTTTGCATGGTAGAAAGAAAAGGAAGCTCTCTTGTGCCTTCTTAGAAAGGCACTACTCCCATTCATGAGGGCTCTACTTTCATGACCTAATTATTTCCCCACAGCCCCGCCTCCAACTATGATCACCCTGGGATTGGGCTTCAACATATGAATGTTGGGGGGACAAACATTCAGTCAAAAGTACATGTGTGATTCTTAATCCAGACCCCAAAATTTTTCTCTGTAGCATCTTTATTTGCCTCTGAAGCTTACTAGCCCCGTTAGACTTCAAAACCTTATATCCCAATGGTTCTCAAACTTAAGTGTACATGAAGATCCCCTAGAAGGTTTACTAAAATAAGATTACTGGGACCCATCCCCAGAGTTTCTGATTGGTCAGGGCAGAGTCTGAGAGTTTGTATTTCTAATATTTTCCCAGATGATTCTGATGCTTCTGGTCTAGGGACCACACTTTGACAATCACTGGCTTATTCCAAAGACGGCTTAAACCCTAATGCCACATTTCACACAAACGTCTCTAGGGACTGGTAGCTGGAAGCCCCAGCCGATAGTTCTAGCAATGGCAGCATCGGTCTGAGACCTTCTCTGTCCTCCCTGCAAAGGTTCAGTGCTTTCAGGAACAGTGTGTTCTTAAACCATTCCTGGCTCCCCTCCCAGGAATTCCTGCACTGAGGAATCTCTTCAATTTTTATCTCCCTAGTAAAATTACACGATGGTATAGAATCTGAATCTTACTTTCAGACATATCCAATATCAAATAATGCCCCCCCCGAAGGCTGTAAATACCTACGAAACTGCCGTTTAAACACGCGGGGCTAACACTGGGGTGGAACACTGAAGACAAATGCTTGGCTGCGCAGGGGCAGCTCGGTTCCATCTTGTGTCTGAAAGTCGAGTGTTCATGGGGAAGGTGTGCTCCTGACTTAACCTTACGATGAACATTTAATCTAGACAGGACAATTGAATAGCCTAGACAGGGGCCCTATAATGTCATCCGAGCCACGTATCATGAGACCTTCCTGTCCTTTGGGCATTAGATCAGCAGCAATGAAAGAACGTCTCAAGCAAACAAACCAAAGTGTAACTCACTGAAGTCAATGCAAACAAAGTTGAAATCAACTGAATGAAACATTTATGTGACACAGAAAGTTTTCAATCAAGAACATAAAGTATATATAAAGTATAAAATTGTATTATTATTATTATTCATGTTTTTAGAAGAGTTCCTGGCACAGTTAATGTGCACTATTATTAGTGTTACTCTTATTATTAAACAAGTGAATACCTACTATGCCCAGACACAGTACTATATGCAAATGGGTCAATAGAAAACAAGTTCCTTGCCCTAATGGGGTTTGCAAAGTAAAAAGGTAAAGAAATGTTACCCCCCCACCTGCCAAAAAAAAGAGTGTGGTGAAAGTTATTAAAGGAATAAATACATTTCCATCATCAGAATTGAATTTTTTATTTTGGAAGAAAACACTAGTGGGGTTGGATTTCTTAAAGATGCCTCAGGATCCCATCTTGGATATGGCAAAAGTAGCTTCTGAGATTTAAGGTATTTAATATAAGGAAAAGGGGCTGTTTGGCATCTTGCCTGAAATTATAGGTTGAGTAGGCCAAGCCTCAGAAGGGGTTAACAACTTTGGATACCTTGTCAGCAAAAGAAAAAAACCAGAAGATTACATTTGTAAATAGCAGCTAAGAAAAGAGTAAATTCATTTTTAAATAAATTTAATTTTATATTTTGTATATCTTAGAGGATGCCAAATGTATGAAAAAGAATTCATAGTTTCAAAAAAAACTTCAAGTATATATCAAAAACATAGATCATCGGGTAGATGCTTAAAATAATTAATTGGGTAAAGAATAAAACAGTATACAACAGAAGAGATTTTTTAGAGATAAATGCTAGTCTCTTAATACCCAAAAGTGTTAGGAAGGCTTCCATTCCCAGCTATAACGATTCTAGACTAGCCTGCCTATTGTAAACAACTATAAAACTGCACAAACCATATGAAGCAACTGTTTCCATTTCCTTAAAAACAGCAATGCAGAACTGTGACCTATTAGAAAAGGAAAGCACACAAAGTGAGTTCCTCAGTCAACCCAGTTCTCTCACTAGATGCACTTTCTGGAACATAGTGCAGGAAGGTGGAGCCCACACAACTGCTTCACTGAACTGAGGAGACAGAAATCAGAGTTTGGGGCTGCTGGGGTCGTTGGAATCCGCCAAAAGGAAGCTTCCTGAACTCTGCATGGGGCCTTCAAAGAATTTAATCGATTACTAAGTGCAGATGGGATAAGGCTCTCTGAAGCCTAGAGGAAAAAATAAGAGTTACTGGAAAGATGTGAATTAACTGGAGATTCTAGAGGCTTCTCAGTGCTGAGAGATGCTGGAATTTAAATCAGCAAATATTTGATTAACATTCTAGGTATTCTGAGTCCCCAGAAAGACCACGTATAAAGAATAGGGGGCTGCTGTACCCCTGGGGCAAGGACTACTATAGATATGCCATAACAAAACTGGAAAATAACCGTCAGTAAGATCTAACTGATTTACCAAAACATTAACAGCCTGGAAAAATAAAAACCCAACAGTATTTAAAGTTATAAAGTAGGCTCTGGCTGGTATGGCTCAGTGGACTGAGCACTGGCCTGTGAACCAAAGGGTCGGCAGTTTGATTCCCAGTCGGGGCACCTGCTACGTTGTGGGCCAGGTCCCCAGTTGGGGGCCGCGAGAGACAACCACACATTGATGTTTCTCTCCCTCTCTTTCTCCCTCCATTTCTCTGAAAGTAAATAAATAAAATCTTTTAAAAAGAAAAGTAATAAAGTAAAATTTATAATCTCAATAATATAGCATCTACAATGTTCAGCGCACAATCGAAGACAGCTAAACACAGAATTTACTGACCTAAAACAGAAGAAAAATTGAGTGAATAAAAACAGATTCAGAGATGGCAGAAATATTAGAATTAGCAAAAAATTATTTTAAAATTAATAAATCTATACAATATTTAAAGAAAGATGGGCATAATGAATGTCCATAGGAGCGATATCAAGAGAAATGGAAAGTATAAAAATTAGTGCTGGTGAGGATGTGGAGAAAAGGGAACCCTAGTGCACTGTTGGTGGGATTGCAGACTGGTGCAGCCACTGTGGAAATGGTATGGAATTTCCTCAAAAAATTAAAAATGGAACTCTTTTGATCCAGCAATTCCACTGCTGGGAATATACCCTAAGAATCCAGAATCTCCGATCCAAAAGAACTTACATACCCTCATGGTCATAGCAGCATTATTTATGAACATGAATAAATAGGTCACTAAGGCTGTTGCCAAGTGCTGGAAACAACCCAGGTGCCCACCAGTAGATGAGTGGATAAAAAAACTAAGCTGGGGAGGGGGGCGGGGTGGAAATGGGAGGGAGCTGGGGAGGGCTGGGGTGGTGGGCTGGGAGTAGAAGACAGAAAACTGTATAAGAACAACAATTAAAATAAAATTTAAAAAAACAAAAAAAACAAAACTATGGTACATTTACACGATGGAATAGTGCACAGCAGAAAGCAAAAAGGAATTCCTACTTTTTTGCAACAGCATGGATGGAACTGGAAAGCATTATGCTAAATGAAATAAGCCAGTTGGTGAAGAAAAATACCATATGATCTCATTTATAAGAGGAATCTAATGAACAAAATAAACTAATGAGCAAAATAGAACCAGAGGCATAGAATCACGAAATAGACTGACGGCAGTAAGAGGGGAGGAGAGGGTGGGGACTGTTTGAAAGAAGGTGAAGGGATTAGTCAAGGAACGTGTATGAAGGACCCATGGACGTGGACGACGGTGTGGGGACTGACTGTGGAAACAGGCGGAGTGGGGGGGCTGGGTAGTTTGGGGCAAAGTGTTATCCTATTATGACTGTAATAGCATAAATAATAAATCATTAATTTAAAATGACTAAAAATCAGAAATTCTAAAATAAAAATTGTAACTAAAATGAAAATTTTACACATAAATTTTTAATCTACTTAACAATACATTAAAGACAGTGGTAAATTTTTCAAAAAAGAAAAAACAGGACACCTGAAGATAGCAAAATACAGGGAACCTGAAGGCAAGACAATAAAGATTATCACAACTGAAGTACAAAGAAGAAAAAATCTGAACAAAAAATGGACAGAGTTTGGTGACCTATAGAATAGTATCAAGTGTATAACACATACATAGAGACACAGAGGAAAAAAGAGAAAAATATTGTAATAAAAAACTGTTTGAATAAAAAATTACTGCAAATGTTCCCAATTTGATGAAAATTATCAACCAACAGATTTTAAAAAACTTAGCAAAAATCTAAATAGGATGAGTACAAAGAAAAAGCATACCTAGGAACATAATTGTCAATTGTTAAAAAACAAAGATAATGAAAAAAAAACTGAAGAAGCAAAGCATGGAAAAAAGAAAAGCCAAATGTCACATACAGGCTATTTTGGCACTTCCGAAAGCAAGGGGCACACGTGGAAAAAGCCGAAGGGGGTTAGGACTGAGGGCGGGAGGTGGGGATGGCTGGGGTGGGGACAAGGGGTAGGGGGAAATGGAGACAGTTGTACTTGATCAACAATTAAAAAAATAAAAGTTAAAAAATAAGATTCTCCATACATTTGAAGTACATGTTAACATCAGAGAAAATGAAATTATCGAATGTCTATCCTGCACATACAGTCTCTGAAAAGGGGAATTATATGCAAACTGAAAGTGAAGCATCTTGTTAAGATCCCCAGATGAGTGAATACCTGGCTGTCCATCCTGTCATATTATGGCCTAACTTGGAAGGTGATATTGTTTTTTAAGGTATCTACAGGTAAATCCCTATCACCCTTTGCTTTCACCTGGGGACACAATCTATTGTCTGACCATAAAGCAGTATATGGTTGAACCACACCCAGGTATGGACTGTTATGCACCATTGCAAAGGATGTTTCAGGGGTATTTGTCGTAATAAAAAAATGCTTTTACTATAATCTTAAGTTTAAAAAATAGCAGGACATACAGCTGTTTATATACCATGGTTACAACCACTCTGAGCAATAATTAAGCCATTAAAATATTTTTAAAATTCTAGTAGCACAAGTTTTTTGTGTGGTTTTCTTGCTTTCTATTTTTGAATCTAAGTTTTTTCTATTATTAAAAATAGATGACCCTCTTTTCCTCTGGCTGGCAGTACAGAGGCCTTAGGGTGCCTGCCGTTACTGTAAAAGATGTGAACCCGCAGGAATTTATCAGAGCCCTTGCTGCCATCCTCAAAAACCCCTGGAAGCCGAAAGTGCCTGGCTGAATGAGTGGACACTGTCAAGCTGGCCAAGGGCTTGCTCCCCGTGATCAGAACGGGTTCTCCACTAGAGCTGCTTCCACAGTGTGGCGCCTGGATCTCTGGGACAGCGTGGGATGAGCTCCTTGACCAAGCGCTGAGGAAGACCACAGAGAATCACTGTCATGCACACTTCAGCAGAGGCTCCAAGAGGGTGGCCCTCTGGTCCTCCAAGCCCTGGCAGGTCTGAAAATGATGGAAAAGGACCAGGATGAGAGCCGCAAAGTGATACCTCAGCGACAGAGATCTGGACAGAATGGTGGTAGGTGGCAGTTGCCAACAAGGAGCAACTGGCTTAATAAATTACCTCACTCAAAAATAGGCATAATATTTAAAAGAAATTAAGCAGACTGCCTTGGGAATGTGCTAGGTGTCCTATCGTGTAGTTAGCTGAAGCTGTTTGACCATCATCCTGTGATAAAGAGAATTCTTCCACTGGAAAGGAGGGTGCCTATGAGGATCTAAGCCCCCGATTCTGCTATTCTATAACTCTATGATTTTATATTGCAAAATGTATAAGTAACTTGCTATTTGAAAAAAACAGTAATTATTTTCTTCTGTTTCAAGATTATAGAACAGTAACTTTTTAAAGAGAAAATATTTTATGAAATGGCATTTTCAAAGTTGAAAGAAATCCTTGTTTAGCCACGCTATCTCTCTGCAGCTCCTGTTTTTGAGCTTTTTCATTGTCGACAGCAGCTTAATTTTTACATTGCCAAAACAGCTGAACCACTTTTTCCTCACTGACTAACATCCAAATCTAGTGTCTGTGTTTATCAAATTAGCTGACCTAACAATAGATCTAGTTTGGGTTTACTCAAACAACTGAAAAATAGCTGTATGAATTCAACCAATTTGAACATCTAGTCATATTGGAGGCTCAATCAAATAGTGTCCATTCAGCCAATAAATTGATCTATACATATGGCCAAATTTGGTCCTTTGCATTGAATATGTCTTAAACTGTACCTGGAAAGAAAGGCCACCGGGTCCCTATGGTAGAATCAATATTGGTACCTCTCCTAAATCCCTTTTATAGGGACAATATACCTGCCTCTGCAAGAGACCAGGTGGCCACTTAATGACAAATTGCATTAGATGACTCCCATCCTGGAGAGGGGAGAGATGCATTCTGACCGGGATTCACACACCCGGTGTAATCCGCCTTTCTTGCCACAGGTTCTCAGCCAGTACCACTGTCCAAGAACTCACAGAATGTCTGCTCCACAGGCATGGAATTCTGTATAATATCAGTCCAGGTCAAGAGGCCCACTTTTTGACCAAAAAGATATGGCAGTGGACACATATACATGGGACACACAGTCCTACCACTTTTTATATCATCAAGAAGCTCCTGTCCAAATATACTAATGAAACAGCTTCTTGAATATGCAACTGAGACACCAGCTTGATGATACTGTAAGGTTAGGTGCTACCCTGCAGGATTTGGTAAGTTTCTTAAACCAAGGTCCATCACGTGGTACTGTATCTCCCATGAACAGAACATGTAGGTCCATGTACCAGGTAGTAGAAGCTGGAAATAGCCCCACTCACCATAACTTCCAGCAATTCACTTGAACAATCTGTGCTGCCCATCCCCACGTACATTTATAGTGTCTGGGTCCTAATTACAGGTTAGGGAACATTTCCACCCAAAATACACCAACGAACATAAAGCAAATGGTTGCCATTAGTCACAATGGGTTTTTATGCCAGAAGTCCAGCAGGTTCAAAAAGGTGCTACCCTACAAGCAAGGCAAATCAACCTTGGTCATAATGAGGAAATAGAACTGCTACCTCATAATAAGAACATAAGTAAATATGTCTGCCACATCTGTTTGGCCATCTCTGGACACATCCATGCCCATTTGTGACTAAAAATAGACAAGTAAAGCAACCTCAATTTCACAACGGCATCGTAACCAGAGACTTGGGCTCCTCAAAGATGAAGTTTTTTTTATCAACCCAAAAAAGCAAGTTACCTAGACCCACCAGAAGTGCTTGTGAGGGTGAGGGGGGATCGGAAAGGAGTGGAAGAGGAGGCTGATGATCAGTATCAATTGGGACATTGATACCAATTGCAGTAGTGGGGACTGTAGTTTACCCCACCAACCCTCCCCTTATGTTTCCCCAGGAAATGTGATCATAGGATCTGTACAGTCAGAGTGAATTGTATATGAGAAGCAGGTGGACCTGAGCCGTGCAAGGGGTAGACTCTGATGACTGCTGTTTGGATGCCCCACCCACACCCTGTTAAGCAGACCACTGCACTCATTCTTCCAGCGGCTGGGAGTATTGGCTGCCAAGGGGTTCACAGCTACACTCCTGGCAAGAAGAGTGCCCTCTGCTAATCAGAGTTGCCCACATCCATCTCCCCGGCCCTCAACTCCGCTACAGCCCGCAGCCTATGGCTGGCTGAAATCAGGGTACTGAGTATCGCCATGCTTGTCTCAAAACCTGACAGCGCCTTAGTCCACCCCCTGTGGATCAGACCAAGGTTGGATTTTTACTTGAGACCACACCATTGCTCAGCTCTTTCCTCTTCATCCATCCTGCTTCACCTTCAGCCTCACTAATTTTTTTTAGAAAAACACTTCCTTAATAAATCACGTGCCATGATTGCAAGCACCCTACTGAAGGCTCTGTTCCTAAGGAACCAGAACTAAAAAAAATCTCAAATTTGATCTCTTATAAGAATCAATAAGACAGTCTATTTGAAATGTACATTCTTTGGCCCTACTTCTGGAGAAGTAGATTTAACAGGTGTAAGGTGAGCCCAAGCTTTGGCACTTTTAATAAGAACTGAATATGGATTCGGTCCAGTGGTCTACTGACCACTGTTTGAGGTGCACCCCCTGGACCAGCAATACACACAGACTGTCCACAAAGAAAAGCCGGAAGCATCACCAACTCAGCAACGTTCTCAACTCCTACACCTGGGAACAAGTCTCTCTCCAGTTACTTCCAGGGCTTTCATATTCCAACACATAGCAAACCCCTAACCTCAAATTTTTAATATGGCTTTCCCTGTGCTCATGTTTACAATTTCAAAATGTTAATAAAACATGACAGTGCAAAAGTCAAAATAAAGTAGAAGAGGTGGCATGTAAGTAATGGGCTGCAGATTCTTAATTTAAATCGTATATATTTATTCACTCACTCAGTAACTGAATACTAACCAAATGAATTTGTAATATATTCCAGTCTAGTTTTATTAGGATTTGTGCTGTATGTGTAATGTGAAAACAAAGAAAATATATTGCTACATCAGCTTATATTATTCATGCATATAAAGTTCTATGGATCTGCCCACGCGGGCGAGAAGATGCATTAGGAAGTCGATTACAATAACAAGAAAAGGTTATTTGAGTCAAATCAAAACAATAAATGGGCTAGAGGAAAATTGTAAAATATTTGTTTTACACTTTCCTCCAGTGACACATAAAGCATTATCTCCTTCTCTAAGCGATTATGAACATTTCTACTCTGTCATATGGCATAAAGTGGAGATTTGTTTAAAATCATTTATGTCTGGAAAGTTACACAAGCCTCCCTGTACCTCAGAAAAAGTATATCTTTGATCGCCTCAATTGTTAAAAGCTCACAGTTCTCATTTGTAGTGATACTCAGACAGATGGAAATATAGAGGCTGTTTTAACCAACCTCTAATTAACTAATTTATCAAATTTGCCGCACTCTCCGGTCCCCTGTAAAACACGCCAGCGGTTGCCAACTGTGTGCAGAACACTCCTGAGTGTTAGCTGCTCTCTCGGACAGCACAATCCACCAAGGGTCAACTGTGATTATTCACAAACTCAGCCATGATCCCAGTTATCATCATATTAATTCACTTTGCTGAACATGATCTAAGCCTATAAAATACAAGTTCTAAAATAAGTAAACATCTTTTAAAACCAAGATGAACACTTTGAAGAGACTTAATCATATAGGCTTGCTTTAAAAATTGCTCTCAAATTATAGAGATATATAAGCCAAGGGAAAAACTGTAAAACAAAGAGAATTATGTACTCTCTCAAATTGCTTTACAGGAGTTTTTCTCTTTTTGCTCCACTTTCAAGAATCCCAAACTAGAAATCACTAAGGGCCTAAATGGGGTAGTGTATAGAAGAAATGTCAGGTGGTCCCATCAGATCAGACCCACACACAGAAAGTGGACCTGGGCCTCTGTCATGCCGTCTAATGAATTCACAGATCAGTAAAACAAAATAATGGATTTATTTTTAATGATTTAAATTCTTAATAATTGAAATAACTTTTTACTTTAAGTGACTTTCTCAATTATCTGAAAAATGACCAGTTCCAATCACATCCCCATTAAAAGCATCTACTGTACCAGGTGATTCTGGTGATAGAAACAGGCAACATGGGAAATCACAGGACTTTGTAAATGTTTCCAGCACAAAAAGAAGGAAGCAAGTCAAAATACATAAATATATTCATGGCAGTTCTTTTCAGGTAAGTCACCGAATTATGAAGTTGGTAAAGCAGAAACTGCACCTTGGTAGAAATATCTGGTCAGTTATTTGTTATTCGGTAAATAAACTTTACAAAGAGTTAAAGCCCCCTTCTCTCTCTAGGGGTAACCACTATCCTGAAGTTGAAATGTATCATTCTCTTCCATTATTTTTATATATATATATATATATGTTTACATATATATGTAAAACATATATATGTTTTATTATGTTATATATAAGGGTGGGCAAAAGTACTTTTATAGTGTGAATACGCAAAACATAGAGTTTATTCTCATGTTATTATTTATTAGTTATTGTATTGTTTATTTGTAATACAACCATAAACCTACTTTTGCCCACTGCTGCCTGATAAAACAGGGCTATAGATGGCACTGCTTTGCGTGCTTTACACTTTGTATACGTGGGGTCATACCGTACGTACTATTTTCTGATGCTCTTATTCAATAGTCTATTCTCAAGATTTATCTATGTTAACATATACAAATATATTAACGGACATAGTTTATTGCAACAGCATTCCATTGTATCGCAATCTATCCATACATTTGTTAATAGATAGTTAAGTGATTTGCGAATCATCGCTGTAAGAAACAACGCTGCAACAGGCTTGCGCACAACCTCAAACATTTCGTTAATACGGAATCTCAGACTTTGTCTTCGTCTTTTCCCATCATGATCTCTGGGGAGAAGACAGGGAAGATACATGTTTTATCAAGTGCCCCGCCCACCTACTCTGAGCGACTCTTATTTTAGGGACGTTTGGGGGCAAACACTCTAAACTGAAGTACATCATTGCCTTTGACATGAAATTGGGGAGTCACAGTGTTTGCTCAACTTCCACATCATAAGATATTGCCAAATTATTCCCCAAATAGAAGTTATAATTTATATGTTCACAAATGTGATAATGATTCTATTTCCCCGCACCCTTCTCAGCATTTGGCAGGGTCATGGTTTAGGTCTTTGGATATAAAATAGTACTTTATTGTTGTTTTAATTGTCAATTTGCTTTCTGGTTACCTGTAAAATTTAGCAGTCTTTTATGCATAAATAATCAGTCATTTGATTTCCTCCTTGGTGAATTTTTTGCCTTTTTTCATGAGTTGTTTTTCTCTCCCGATTTGTAGAGTGTTCTGTCCAGAAAGTATCCAGCCATAACAATAGCTGTTTGCTGAAGAAGATACAAGAACTATTTTACATAGGACAATGATGCTTCAGTCCCCTTCAAAGTAGGCACCTTGGGACCTCACACAGTTCTCCCAGTGACCATCAGCTGCCCTGTGGTATTTGCCTCAGTCTCATCAATGGTCTGAAATCTCTTCCCTTTCAAAGGGGATTTTAGTTTTGGGAAAAGCCAGAAGTCACAGGGCGCCAAATCTAGGCTATAGGGGGCTGAGTCACCTGGGTGATTTGATGTTTTGCCAAAAAACTCTGCAAGAGATGTGGTGCATGAGCGAACATCCTGTTGAAGCCGCCAATCACCAGTTGCCTGTAGCTGCAGCTTTCTGAATCCTCTGAATAGTTTCCATGGAGGAATGTCCAAGCCTAACACAAAAACGGATTCAGATTCGTTGTTCTACTCACTCAGTCGTTTTGAATAAGATGGCCACACAGTACCCACGCTCACTCAATGGCATCCTGCCCCCACTGACGAGTACAGTGAAGTCATCATTGTTCACACGTGCATTCCAGTCCACTCTCCTTGGCTGCCAGGTTACATTGACGTTGCACAAACCATTCTCATTATATTAACAATGGTTGGACTTTTTTCAGACTATAAGTGATACTAAAAAGTTGAATATTACAAAGATTAATGAAACAAAAATTAGAACTCCTTTGCCAACCTGACTCCTGAATTTTTCTGAGAACCAATCATTTCATATAATTTCAGCAGTTTATCTAATACTTATCTCCATTTTTCCAAATATGAAATATATATGCTGAATATTCAATTCTAGATATTATTTTCGTTGACTTTTTATATCAGAGGTAGGGGTTTAGCATCCTTACACAATTACCTCACCCTTCCAATGACATTATAACTCAGTTCCTTATTGAAATATTATAACTTAGAATGTTAAGATTATATAAATACTAATTACTGCTGAGATCATTACTCTCATTATTCCATTCTCATTTTTGCACACTTTTGTTTTTTCTTTGCATTAGTAATTGTTTTTCTTCATATGCTTTTCTTTCACTAATTCTCCATAGACTTTCCAATCTCTGTCATTGCTATTTTCCACATACACATATCAAGTTGTCTTTCTTTCCCTTCTGAATCCCCTTGTCCACCAGCTCCAGTTGGGACTGGTCACGCTTTGAACTGGATGCACAGCTCTGGGTCTGCGAACCTCTATCATCCTGGGAATTGCCATTGTCTCTCCTGTGTGTGAGATCCCATTTCTGAGATTTCATCTTCTTTTTCCTCAGTTTATTTCATTGTTCTAGCAGAGCACATCCTCCAGTTTCCTGAGACACTTTTCCACAAATGGTACTTGTTATTATTATTACTACAATAAAAGTATTAAATGTGAAAAAGTGTAAAAGTATTTTTATTTTATTACCAAAATTAACATATAATATATACTAAGCCATAGCTGGGTATACAATTCCAAGATGAAATTTTCCTTCATAATTCTGACAGTTGTTCTTCATTGTCACCTGACCTCCACTGCCATTGTTGAAAGTTTAGTGTCATTATTATTCACAGTCCTCCATATTTAACCTGTGTTTTTTTCCTCTCTAGGAGCTTTTAGGTCATTTTATTTATCCCCAGGGTTCTGAAGTGTTATAGTTACATTCATGCCTTTTTTTTTTTATCTTTTGTTCATTCATGATACTGATCACTCAGGATGATGGGCCCCTTTAAACCAGAAAATTTGAATTCTTTAATTCTGGAAAATCATTTTGCACTATATGTTTAATAATTTCCTTCTCTCCATTTTCTGAGAACTCAACTCACTGACTCACTCACTATGGAATGTCAGTTCATTTTACGTTGGAACTTAGAATAACTTTCTAATTTTCTTATTTTTTAATATTCTTTTTATTTCTACTTTTGTCTGTATATTTTTTTATTTCCTGGGACATTTTGTAATTCTTATTTTCCAAGATTTAAATATATTTTTAATTTAACATATATATATACATATATTAATTTCCTAAAGCTCTTCTCTGTTTCTTTTATAACATTCTGTTCCTGTTTTATGAATGCAGTATCCTCTCAACTTTCTGATGATAGAATGCCTTCTTCTCTATCCTGCATTGCAGCTCTTCTCCAAATTATTGTGTCATCGTGGTTGTTTTGTCTCTCTCTTTAATATTAGAGGTTTTCATCAAATGTATGATGAAGATTGATTGTATATTCACATGTGAATAAATTACTAAAACTGATTGGAAGGTAGGCAAGTGGACAAGTTTCATTGACTACAAGCATACATTGTAATTTTATTTAGGAAAACCACAAACATCAGTGTCAGTATTTTCTTTATTGCTATTTAGTTTGCCAGAATTATGAAAGCCTCATTTCTAATAAACCGAATACCAGTCAGAGGGTTTGGGATGGGGTGTCTCTCAGCTTAGCCAGTAGGATTTAATTTAAGCCCCCTGCTTTCAATAAGGAGCTTTAACATGAGTCTCTGTCGTGCCAGAGACTGAATCCAATCTGGAACCATTTCTCTGGAGAATAAACTTCATACCTCCTGCCAGGGCCTGGGAATGGTGATCAAGAAATGTGGGGTGAGACTGAGAGCCAGGGGTGCAAGTTCCCCTCATTTGGACTCTGAACCAAGTCTCATGTTTTCAGCTCTATTCTCTCAACCTTCCTCGTCCCAAGGGCCTCCCCTTATGGGAAAGAACTCACATGGGTTTTCTCTTTCATCTTATTCTTTGGCAGTCACCTCTCCTAGCACTGAGGTTTCAGTTTTCTCTACTCTCCTAAGTCAGGTACCTCTCAGCTACCAGTTTTCCACTTTCAAAAAATGTGAGATTGTCTCTTATCCTCAGCCATTTCCTAGCTTTGCCCCTATGGATCTTGCAGGAGGGAGTACAGGTAAATGCTTAGATTATATCTGTCACCTTTAAGTGGAAGTCCATTGTCAATATCTTGTCCCCCAAAATAGTTTGTCTTTGAACCTGATCTTCTTCTACTATAAGTGAGGATAATACTAACAATAGCAATAATAATACTCATTCACCTTCTGTAGAGTGTGCTTGTGAGCTTCAAAGACATAATGTGTGAGACTGCACTTTATAAACTGTAATGTGCCCTATGCATTCTGGTTATTATCACAAATATCAATGTTTTATCCCTTGTAGCAGTGAACATACTATGCCAGGATTTGCAGAAATGTTGTTTTAGACTGATTTATAAGAACTGGAGAATACCTTCATTTAGTGAAAAGATTCCAAAAAAATTGTTATTCAATAAAATGTTATAGTAACCATTGACCTCAATGATCTAAGAATAATATCAAATACTTATTAGAGGTAGAACACTCAGGGGAGGGGGTGTCAAATGCTCACAGGAATATTTTCGAAGATTTAGTGCAAGATAGTATAGTTCTGACTTTCAAAGAGAGGCAATCTACCTATATTTTAGGTTACATCAACTCAAACTTATCTTTGCATCTTAATTTTAAATACCAGTTGTTATTAACTATAAAAATAGAAAATCAAAATATTTCCCTAATGCTCTAATAGTGCTCGTTGTACCTGGGATCTTTCTGTCCCCCTTGATGCATATCAAACACTTACAGTTGACTTATTTATGAAAAATTACACAAAATATTTGATACTAAATAGTACATGATTGATTATACATTAATGTGCTTCTACCAATAAGTTATCTAGTATATAAATCCAAAGGAGCACAGCTCTAGTGGCTCCGTACAAGGTGTCATTGGCAGATAGATGAGCAAATTACTTTAGAGCTTTCTGTGTTTTTCCCAAATATAAAATTTGTTCTTCTAAAGAATTTAAGAATTTTAATTTTAATACTTCTAAAGGGAGTCTATGCAAAAAAAGAAGATAACTGTGGACTCAATTCTCAGGATGCTTAAATATCTAAAGTCTACTTTATAACAACAGAACCCCCTTTTTCTGCAGGATGTTGTGTGTCTGATGTGCTCAGAACATCACAGTCATAAAGCATCCTGAGTTGAAGAGCAGAAAAATGTGAAGAACCTGAATCCTGGATGATATCAGTAAGCTAATGAATCAGTCTTCACTGGAAACACCCTACCTCTTAGCTCCTTACAACATGAATACTACAAATCCTTGGTGCTCAAGCCATTTTGAGTTAGGTGGTCTGCTCCTTGCTGCTAATAACATCTCATTCAAGTAAGTATAATATAGCCAGCACTGTTCAAGCCCTCTTACACTTGAAGACAAATAGCCCAGGGCTACTGGCTTCATGTCAAGCCCAGATATGAAGACAAATAGGTCAAAGGTTTCGCTTTAAGTTGCTCTTAATGTAGTGGGGGAGATCAAACCCATAAAAATTTAATTGTCTGATGACATACTAAGAACAGTGAGGAGGTGTGTGTGGGCTTTGTGGGAGCAGAGAAGTGTGGGTGAGTGCCTGGAGCAAATGAGTGAATATGTGAACCCAGATTTGGTGTCTGTGAATGGCTTCTTGGAGGCAATAGTATTGAATTCGTATTTACGTCTCAGGACATATTGCTCATGTCACCCATTCTTTTCCAAAAGACTGAAAAAATTCAAATGAATTTTAAGCAAAAAGTACCAAAGAAGCTAACTAGGCTAGCTCTTCTCTAAATGAACTTATCTGTCCAATCACAAAGGTGACAAAGGTACATTGACTCAAGTGATTTGGGTTGAAGAATACATTTTTGTAACATAAAGAATAAGGTAACTAATAAAAAAGAAAAGACTGTCCAGAGATACATTGAGTTGATAATAAGGAATTTGATGTTCCCAAGGAGGTATTGAGATAATTACCTTTCCTTCAGAAAGGCTTCTGCTATTTTCCCAATCACTTTCACACAGAGAATCTTACTGAATCCTCACCATAATCTCTTACAGCATCTAGATCCAATCCCATTTGGCAGATAAGAAACTGAGAGGGAGGTGGAAGAGCTAAGTTATTGGTCAAACTTAGAGCCAGAATTTGAACCCAGGTCTCCAGATTCCAAGGAAAATGCCTGACTGACCACCCCACTCCAGGATAAACCACCCACCCTCTCTCACAGCCTGCTGAAAATGCATCAAGGCATGCAGCGGGTGAAGGATCGAAGTGGCCACCACGCCCAGCCCCGAGCATTGTCGGCAGATGTCCCACGGCGTATGCCAGCGCATTCTGTGAGCCCCTTGGGAGGACCAGAGCATCAGACGACCAAAATGACAGGTTGTCCAGAGATCCAGACGCATTACAAATGGCCCTCCTTTCCCTTTTGTTTTGCTCCTTCTGAGCAGCTGGTATCTTCCAGCGAACCGCTGGTATTATATTTAAGACATAATACATCATTAAAATAAAGCTCGGGGCTAATAATTATGTCTTGTTCAGGTGTTTTATGAGTAAAGATTCTGACTTTCCCCCAAGGTTTCCAACTCACTCTTTTCCAAATTGCTTCTCTAAGGGCATTTGTTACATTGTGGACATGTCCCCAACAATTAAACAGCAGTTTAGTCTTCTCTAAAATTTTTTTTGAGGTGGTGTCCCAGAGCCTGAGTCACTTCCACTATCAGGATGGTATTTATAGAGTCCTCCACTGTTGTGCCATGTGACTGCACACGGAGGTTAATCAAAGCGGAAAGCCCAGCACCCAGCCTTCCCGTTGCTCACACCCCACAATGTCATCTATTGATCGGCAATATTCCTCCCCCTCCCTGCTCTGCCCCTATTGTCGACCTTTGTTCAACAGTGATTAAGATACGTAGGACAACAGCACACACAAGACCCGTATCATACAAGGATTTGAACTCTCAGCCTTGGTTGTTACATTGGCTCTGACTCCTGCTGGCCCTCTGAAGGAGGGAGGCCCACAGCGTCCTGTCCTCAGCAGCCCTGCCCAGCTCCTGTAGACTCCTGCCTGTGGCTTTTCTCATGGAGTCAGTCCATCTCATGTTTTTTCTCCCTCTTTTCCTGCTGCCCTCTATTTTTCCCGGCATTATTGTGTTTTCCAAATGAACCCTGCATTCTCGTGATGTGCTCAAAGCAAGACAGCTTCAGTTTTATCATTTTTGCCTGCGCCCTTGTTTTATCTATAAAATGGGACTGATAGTAGTCCCCACCATTTGGAATTGTTATGAAGCGCAAGTGAGATCAAGTGTGTAAAACCACTTTATAACTCATTAAGTTGGTATTGATACCTGAGACTTGGCAAAAGCATTTGCATGAAGACTGCCTCGTCAGGAGCTGGTCAGTCTTGGTGCTTTGTGGTAGAGGGGAACAGCTCTTTGCTCACTTACATTTAAAGTGGAAAACCCTCTTGGACTATCTCGTGCCGCAGGGTGATGTGCGGGGTGGCGGAGCAAACAGGAGAAGGGGCCAGTTCCTCTAACTGCTGCAAGGCAGCAGGAGCAATAGGTTTATTTTAAGGGCCCTCAAGCTGCTCTTCTCAAATCCCCAAAGGAAACTAAAAAAAAAAAAAAAAAAAAAAAAAAAAAAAAAAAAAAAAAAAAAAAAAAAAAAAAAACTGACAGTAACCACAGGGGAGGTATGAGGGGATAATGGGGGAAAAGGAGGAAGGGTTGTCAAGAACATGTATAAAGGACACATGGACAAAGCCAAAGCGGACAGGATTGAGGGTGGGAGGTGGGGGTGGCTGGGGTGGGTGGGAGTGGTGGGAGGGGAATGGAGACGATTGTACTTGAACAACAATAAAATTTTTTAAAAGATATGTTATCTCATCAAAACATAAAATAATAATTGATAGATTTATGTATTTATTGCCATTTTATTTTCTATATTTTCTTATTTTTTTTCTTCTTAGAGAAGAGCCTTTAACATTTCTTATAATACCAATTTGATGGTGATTAAATCTTTTAGCTTTTTCTTGTCTGGTAAAGACTTTATCTGTTCTTTGATTCTAAAGGATAGCTTTCCTGGGTAGATTAATCTTGGTTGTAGGTCCTTGCTTTTCATCACTTTAAATATTTTTTGCCAATTGTTCTGACCTGCAAAGTTTCTCTTGAGAAATCAGTTGACAGTCTTATGGGAACTCCCCTGTAGATAACTAATTGCTTTTCTCTCGATGCTTTTAAGATTCTCTCTTTGCCTTTAACCTTTTGCTTTTTAGTTATGATGTGTCTTGGTGTGAGCCTCTTGGGTGGATCTTGCTCAGGACCCTCTGCACCTCCTGAACTTTCATGTCTATTTCCTTCACCAGGTTAGGGAAGTTTTCCATCATCATTTTTTCACATGGGTTTTCAATTCCTTGCTCTCTCTCTTCTTCCAGCACCCCCATGATGCAAATGTTGATGTGCTTGAAGTTATTCCAGAGGCTCTTTATACTATCCTCATTTTTTATATTTTTCTTTTTGCTGTTCTGATTGGGTATTTTTGCTCCCTTATCTTCCGAATCTCTGAGTTGATCCTCTGCTTCATCTACTCCACTGTTGATTTCCCTTATGTAGTCTTCATTTCACTTAGTGTAGTCTCCATTATCTACTATTTTTTTTAATGTTTTCTAGCTCCATTTTTATGCTTCCTATCTCTTTATAGAAGTTCTCACTAAGTTCATCTATTCCAGCCCTCAGTTCATTGAGCATTCCTATAAGCAGTGTTTTAAACTCGGCATCCAGTGGATTGCTTGTCTCCATTTTGTTTAGTGCATTTCCTGAGGTTATGTTCCTTTCTTCCATTTGGCTGCCTCTCTCTCTTTGTTGCTATGTTTATGTAGAACTGCTAGGTCTCCCAGGCTTGGCACAGTGGCCTTATATAGTAGGTGTCCTATAGGGTCCAGTGGCACAGCTTCCCGATCGCCAAGCTGGGCACTCCAGGTGTGCCTGCCTGGTGGGTTGTGTCCACCCTCCACTTGTAGTTGAGCTTTGATTTCTGTTAGCACAACAATGAGAGGGATTTACCCCCAGGACAACCTGCTGCAAGGACTGGCGGCAACCACCAACCACTGATCTCTGAGCACAGTGGAGGTCAGCTGTGCACGGGCCTACTCTGTAGTGCAGGACTTACTTCATTGGGAGTCTGGTGCCCACTGAGTCCACCCCTTGAGTACGTTGCTTGTGGATGTGGTTAAGTGGTGATACTTCAACATGGTCTAAAGCTGTCCTCTGGGTGTGCTGGCTCCAGGGCCTCCTGGGAGGTGCAGGCCAAGGTCAGCCATCACCTGTATCTGCCCAAGGCCACCTGGCATGAGCTACAAAGCAATCTGCAGATGGCTGCTATTTGTGTTGGGCTTGGAGATACCCAGAGAGACCAAGCTATGAACGAAAGCCAGCTGCTGCTAATGCCAGGCCTGGGGACACTTAGCAAGAGGTACGGGGCATGCTGAGGCCAGATGCTTCTTGTTTGAGAGATTTTAGGAAAGTCCAAACCATGAGCCAAGGCAGGCCATTTGTATGGAAAACCAGTCTTCCCGCCTCCCCCCACAAAGGACTTTTTATTACTGTAAAAGTAACATGTGATCATTGTGAAAATCAAACTGTTCAAAAGGACAGTAAGAAAAACTACAGACTCTGTTGTTTCTCATCCTACGGGGCCCCAGGGGGCTGCTAGCCCTGGGCACCTGTCTCTCAGAGCTTCCCACACACACACGAAAACACCCACTCTTACCACACAGCCTCACACAAATGCACACACAAACACACACACCGCATATCACATCTGCCTTAGACAATGGGCCAGAGGTCCAGAGTACTACGCTACCCAGAGGTGGGGAGCAGGGGTTGTCATGGGGTCTTCGATGACTGACAACTTAGATCTTGACTAAGGGGACAGCCATAAAAATGTCAGTCTCCTGCCCGAGGGCAGTACCTCACTCAGAGCACAGTGTCTGCAGGACAGGCACCAACACTTACGGTAACAGAAGAGGAGTCCTCTGTCGAGAACTGCTCCTCAGGGGACACCAGAGGCATAAGAGGCGTCTGATGCTCGGGCCTGCGTTAATGGACACTGCTCCCCGAAATAGGGCAGGGCAGGGTGGCCACATACAGGTCCCCCAGAAACGCAAACACTGTTGAGGCAGGTCAGATCAGGATAGGAGGAAAATGTTAGACACGTTTGTGAGTCAAACTGCAGAACAGAGACACTCCCTGAGGACTCCCAGGGTCGATAGAAAGCAATCTGCCGTGAGTTGCAGGTCCCTCGGAAGGTACAGAACAAATTTGGAAAAAACTACTGCTTTGTAGCTGTCATCTTGACTCTCTAGATTCCCGTGTGGGAGATGCGGGGGATACGGACAAAACACAGTACGCCTGACAGGGCAGATAAGACCTGGAGTCTGAGCTCACCGAGACCCAGGCCTCAGCAGGCTGCAGAGAAGATACCTCCCCACTGCTAGCTGCAGTGACATCAGAGACATAAAGGCACAGCTAGCCCCAAAGAGTCAAACCCAAGGGCTGCATGCAGTCCAACAGTCTGGGGGATACCGACACTATCCTGAAGCAAGTCACAAGATACTCTAGAACAGAATACAGCTGCTCAATCAAACCATCCTTACTGCGAAGTCTCCATTGGCAGAGTTCTACTGTGTGGCCTGCACAGGTTTTAAAACAAATCCATGCCACAGATGATTGATAGATAGATAGATAGATAGATAGATGGATAGATAGATAATTTCTGTCTTGTTTTTACTTTTAAAACAACAAAGGGTAGGAATGCAACCAAATACTGGCTGATGACCAAGAGCAAGCACAGCTATTCAGGATTTTGGTTGACAAGGGAAAATGCACGCAATCAGGAGGCAATGGGAATGACCAGCACTTCTCAGAATACAGTCACAAAGCCAGGCCTCATCACTATTCCACCGAAAATGACTTTGCCAGAAGATAAAATATAATTTGCTGAAACATGTCTGCAAATGTTTACATTTTTGTAATCTGATTGTTTCAAAATTATATCCATTACTTATTATTGCTTCTGGCAGATTTTTTACTTTTAGGTCTATAAAACAATAGCTTGCTTCTTTTTTTTTTTTTTTAATAATTCAGCTCAAGGTATTTGTCTTGTGTTTGCTTGAGAGGTTCAGAATATCAATTTTGCATCTAATTTTTTTTAAAAACTGACTCTTGTTTTGAGAGAAAAAAAAAAACAACTTTTAGAATGAACCAGAAATTCAGAATAGCATGGGGTATATCTGAATATGGAAAAAAAAATCCCTTTAGCTAGAGAAATTCTGCACAAGCAAAGTCACTGGCCTCTCCTTCGGTCTACTGTTCTTTGATGTCTGTCCTCAAGAGAATCAGACTCACCTTGGCATGACTTGACCTCAGGGAGCCTCTTCTGTTATGGACAACCCTTTGGTTTCGAATAAATGCTGTTTTCTGGAGACGTTCTGCTTTTCTGGCCTCCATCCCAGAAGTATTGATCCGCTTGGTGCCATTGCCCTATTCCGCCTCAGAATGGCACCAGAGTGATCTTCTAAAACCCAAATTTCATCAGCCTGTACTGCTCAGACCCCTGTGATTATCCTCTATCATCTCCCAGTAAAAGTGTTCAAGGTCCTTAGAAGGGCTGAAAGGATCTTCCTAATCCAGGCATGGCCCAGCTTCCATTTTCCACAAGCAAATCTGGGGAAAAAGAGTTCCCTCCGAGTCACCGCTAATTGATGACGGATCCATTTTCGAAACCCTGTCACACAGAACTCAGCTGGGTTTTGTGATCTGAATTCCCTCTCCAGAGTTTCTGCATTATCTCCAGTGAAAACTGAAAGTTCTCATTTTCAGTGTTATTTAGAAAGATAGGAATCACGTGCTATTTATTTCTAACAGAGTTAGAGTTGAAGCCAGGTCTCCAAGGATGGTGCTCAGAAAACCATTCCAACTCATGTAAAAATCATTTAAGCTACTTTTACTTCCTTCATCTGATAAATGTTCGTTAATATTGTATTTGTTTGTTTAATACCAACGCAGCTAGTCTTTTTTTTTTATGGTTTCCTGTGACACAGAATTTCCTAGGTCATGATGATCACGCTGACTCTGAAATGTCCCTCACTGCCTTTAGGGGCCCTGCCCCTGCCCCTGCCAAAGACCCGCAGGTAGTGCTTTTCACCTTCTGAGGTCATCAGACCCTCAGCAGAAAAAGAACTGCGGATCGCTCACCCTTACTGCCTCCTCCTCCCATTGCTCTAGGGCTTTCCTCTCCAAACTCTGGCTTCTGGCTCTGATAATTCCCTACAAAGTTATCAAATGACCCAAAGCCCAAGCCTCTCCAGACTTTGCTCAATAAAATATAGGGTTCAAGGCTGGCCAGGCAATAATACTGGCTTCACTGGCCGCTTTGCATCTACAGTTATGTCCCTTGTCCTTCAAGCGGCTGCTGCCCCACTGCCATTGAGGCTGCTGTGTGACCTTGCGTCCCTCAGGGTGGCCAGGATGCAGAAACCCTTTGCAAATAGCTCAGCCCAGGCACAGAGAGGTCCTTCAGCTCTGCAGACCTCACCCCAGGGTGCCCCTGATCTTGCGCTGAGACCTTCTTGAGAATGTGAACATTATCCCAGGCTCAGCTCACCAATAGGGGGTTATTTGCACCCATTTTCACCTGTTCATAGATATATGTCATTTTGATTTTAAGTCAAAGGAATTTTATTTTGAAATAATTTTAATGTAACTATATGATAATGCCATTAAAATGATAAAACCACTGTATTATTTGATAAAATATATTTCAAAATACTGAATAACTTTTACTATTTCAGCACCCCCTTTCAGTCCCAGAGGTGCCCCAGTTTGGAGGTTAAGTGACATGGTTGCCCTACTTGTTGATGCCTGATGAGACCAGCAGAGGCCCCCGTTCCTGTTCAGCATGGCGCCCATCTTTTTCCCTGTGTCACAGAGTCGCTGCGTCTGAACCAATAGTAATTAATAGCACCCCCTCCAACCCTACACTCAGTCATAGCAACTAAACGGCATGGTATCCAGGTGGCAGGTAGTGCTTTCTCGGTGGCTCTGAGTGTGAATGGCACCCAGGATGCCCCAAATGCCTGAGGCTGAAGGTGAGACCAGGACGCCCATGCAGGGTGTTCAGGTCCTGGCCAAGTAAGGGAGACGGTGTCACAGGGAAGGCAGCCTTGATTGCCAGTGGGGCAGCAGCCACCTGCAAGACAAGCGACACTGACTGCCACAGGCAGAGCAACTAAGGGACAGGCCAAGGATGCCACAGGAAACTCCAAGGGCTCCTCACTCACGTCAGAAAACATTCTAAGTTCCCAGGACAGACAGACACCATCATGGGGTGAAGGAGGAGGATGCAGAGCAAGCATAACCAAAGAGGCTCTTCATATTTAAATTCTATCAGACTGGGTCTGAATGGGATTGGACCTTTGGCTCCTTTTCCTCCTCTACCTTCTAGCCCAGTTACTCATTCTTCTGGGTACATCTGGGTACAATGCATGTAAATTTGCAGCCCTACTATGCAAGTGGCTTCTTTCAAGTATATATGTATGTGTAACTTCTGAAGCTGCTTCTTCTGAAGCAGATTAATCAGCTAGCTCTTCTGGGTAGTAGTTTTGGGTTTGGACCAGGGGATTTCTCTCAGTCATTGCTCAGAGAAGTTAAGAGTTCTCGGGGTGTTTGGGTAATAAGATAGAAAATGGAGAAGAGAGGGAAGGAACTCCCGTGAGACTTAAATATGGGAGAAACGCGTTAAAAGGAGAAGTAAGAGAAACTGAATTTACATTCCCTTAGTGTCCATGCTGTTGAATATTAACGAAGTCCTTCTTTGTAACCATAATGTGTACAAGTGTGAAACTGGGCGTTGGGAAAACAATATGAGAGGTTTCCAAATGCTGAACAATAAAAGTTTTCCGGTACAGGGTCTGTGGCCCAGCTACCTTCCGGGATTACTCCATGTGCTGTGTTGGTTTTGCATTGGAACACAAAAGAATCCTTGCACCCGAGAGTCCTTGGGAGTTTATAAACTTCAGATCTTACATACCACTGTCTCAGGTGTAAAATTAGCCTGCCCTGCGCCTGATCTCTCCCTGACGCCTGCGCTCTGACGACACTGTGGGAAATGGGAGAGACGCGCCACAATCTGTTTGGGGAATAAGGGAAAGGTGTTGGAATAACAGAAAACATATTCCCTGGGAAACTATTTGAGTTCCACTAAGCAGAAGCACGTACAAACTCACTCCTAATTCACTCTGAAGTGGTGGATTTCAGTTCCCTTATAAAACACACAGAAACACAGACTCAGAATGCCTGTGCCAGCAAGAGCTCTTTTTGAGTCCTTGGACCAAAAAGTAAAATTTACCCAAGCACTGTGCGCTACAAAAACACATATAGTTCCTGCCTGCTGATCTTTTTTTCTTTTTAAGATTTTATTTTTTAGAGAGAGGGAAAGGGAAAGAGAAAGAGAGGGAGAGAAACGCCAGCGTGCAAGAGAAATATCTGTTGGTTGCCTCTCGCATGCCCACAACCTGGGACCTGGCCTGCAGCCCCGGCAAGTGCCCTGACTGGGAATCGAACGTGAGACCTTTGGGTTCACAGGTCAGTGTTCAACACACTGAGCCACACAAGCCAGGGCCTGCTGATCTTTTTTTTTTTTTAAGATTTTATTTATTTATTTTGAGAAAGGAAAAGGGAGGGAGAAAGAGAGGAAGAGAAATATCAGTGTGTGGTTGCCTTTCACACGCCCCCCACTAAGGACCTGTCCCACAACCCAGGTATGAGCCCTAGACCAGAAATCGAACCAATGACTCCTTGGTTCTCAGGCCAGCACTCAATCCACTGAGTCATACCAGCCAGGGCTTTTTTTCAAAAGAGAAAGTGTTATTCTGCTTTATCCCAAAACTAAAATACTATAAGAATTTAAAACAAAACAAATAATGTTTGCCAAGTTATCCTTTGTTCCCCATCTCATGGAATTCATCTCCATCCTCGCCACCATCTAAGCTAGAAATCTCCACATTATCTTTGGTTCCTTCCTCTCCTGGACCCCCAACTCCTGACTATTCTCTCTGACAGGCTTTTCTTCTCATCCTATGGCCACTTCTGGGTGGGGATCTCATTTGGACCTCACCCAGATGTCTGGATTTTCTCTTTTCCTGGCTGCTTGCCTTTATTTTCCAATTGGTTCAAAGCACGCAGTTACAGGGTGAGGGGAATGCTCACATATGTGAAGAGTGGAGCTCTCTCAACTTCCTTTTTGGTGTTTTGACATGAAAGAAATCAGCTGCTTGTACTTTCAACAGCCTGCCCAGTCTTCAGGATGGGACTAGGAGAGGGGGTGTCTTTTCAGAGCCTAATCACTCTGAAAGGCTGGTGGTTGGTGGTGGCCTCTCAGGATGGAGGCGCCTCCACTTCTGCTGTGCCCTGTGGCTTCCTGAGCCAGGTCACAGGTGATTGTGCTGCTGGAGGCCTGGAGAGATTCTGAGTGCTCTGGGGACTCCAGGACTGTGGCTGTGAACAAGGGAGTGGGCTTCCTGAAAAAGCAGCTCACCCACCAGTGACCGGGCTTTGGGGAGTCCAGGGCGGTGAGGAATGGCTTCTCCAGGGTACTCAGCACTTGCACCGGCTTCTGGGTTTACTGGAAGTGGAACCCAGAGAGCGCCGGAAGACTGGAGAGGATGGCTGCCATGCTCTTGCTTGTGGGCTGGTGGAAACCTCGGCAGTGACCCTTGTGCAACTGCGAGAGCTTGACCACAGAGCCAACGTATTTGCACAGAAGGCCACCATGGAGGTCACTCCAGAACCGAGACTCGCAGGGTGTGTAGCTCTCTTGAGTCTCCCTCCTCCTTCATGCCTTAGCCCCTCCAGAGGAGAGCCTTCCCTCTCTCATCCTTTCCGTAAAGCACCCTGGAGCAATCTTCCTCACACCCAGCTCTGGTGTGCTTCTCATGGGCTCTGAAATCTTGACATCCTCCTGGGCCTGCCCAACACATGCCTGGAGGCATTCGGCAGCCCCCAAGTTAGGACCCGCCTCTAACTCCTATGCTATTTGTTCCTTGCCCTGCACCTTTCCAAACATCTTCTGCCCCAGTGGCATGAGGTTTTATCAGCAGTATTCAAACACCTTCCCACTTCTCATTTGCACTGCATTTCTCTTTCTAGAATGTTCTTCACCTTACCTCTCTCCAGCCCCAAACGGATAGAGCTTTACTTCTTTTGTCATCTTATCCATATGGCAAAACTCAGCTCCAAGAAACCTTCACAGTTCTTACTTGATTTTCCAGGTTGAAATCAACGCTTCCCTGTCCTGTGCCTCGGTACTTCGGTACTTCGTGTGCCTTTCCGTCAACGCCTACCACTTCCTGCCCTGCCTTGCAGATTGTTGGGCTCACTGATCTCTCCCAGTCTACTGCACGCTGCTTGGGCTCAGGGCCCACGTCCCAGCCATGCTTGTGGGGTGGGATTCATTAGGCCATGTGCTGCTCAAGACCAACTTTACCCTCATTATCAAGTAAAACAAACTGTTCTGTACCCACAGGGTAACGGCTACTTCAGAGAGATACAAATTACATTTTTTTAAAAGGTGCCATATATTTATTGAAATTATTGGTATACTCTGTGTAATTAGCAATGTGCTTAAATGTCCTTTTAAAATTGTGTATCTTTGCATCGATGCTAAAGATTTGAAGTTAGAAGATCTAAAGATTAAATCAGAACCCCCAGATGTTGATATCTTTAATTGAAACTTATGTCCTACTTGCTTCTCTACTGAGTTTACTTGGAAGGTATGCGTTTCCACTGCCTGGGGCGGGGGGGTGGCCTTTCCTATATCTTTTTTCCCCACATCATTCTCCGTGGGTATAATCATGTCCCTATTCCCATTTCCAATGTCCTCTGTTTCTGTTCCCTGCTACTTCCTTCCTGCTCCCTATTTTATTCAATTTGTTTTTGTCCTCTCTATTCTTATGAATTCCTGAAAAGTTTTGACTTAAAGTAATTCTTCTTTTTAGTTTTTTTTAATTGTTGTTCTATTACAGTTGTCCCAATTTTCCCCTCATTGCTCTCCCCTGCCCTGCCCACACCCCTCTCCCACAGTCAGTCCCCACTCTGTTGTCCATGTCCATGGTCATTTATTCATGCTCCTTGACTAAACCCTTCCCCTTCTTTCCCCTCTTATCCCCTCCCCCCTCCCCTCTGGTCACTGTCAGTCTGTTCCTTGTTTCTATGCCTCTGGTTCCACTTTGCTTGTTTTTTTGTTTTGTTCACTCTTTATCTGGTTTTCACATCTATCACGTGCCCATAGGAACACATCTTACTATTGGCAGCATTCTGATATAACAAACAATAATCAAAATATCCTATTAGAAGTTGTCCTTTCTTTAGTATTCCCCTGCATCCACTTTTGTTCTAGTTCTACCTACTGGTACCCTGAGTTATTATTGCAACAGCCTCCTAACCTCTCAGTCCATATCCAGTCACTCCCTGTCCTAATCAGAGCTACATGTCACTGCTAGGTTATCCTTTCTGAAACACTGGTTTTGCTTTATTAATGGTATGCACAGGAGCCTTTTTTTTTTTTTTTAAAGATTTTATGTATTTTATTTTTAGACAGAGGGGAAGGGAAGGACAAAGAGAGAGAAACATCACTGCGTGGTTGCCTCTTGCGCACCCCCTACTGGGCCCATAGCCCACAACCCAGGCATGTGCCCTAACTGGGAATCAAAGCTTTGGTTCACAGGCTGGTGCTCTATCCACTGAGCCACACCAGCCAGGGCTCTCCACAGGAGCCTTTAATTCCCCTTTGACTCCATCCTAGTATTCAAGACTAGGCCAAATCTGGCCATATCTTGTGTTTCTTCCCATTTTATTCACTAGTTCATCACTCAAAACATTCAGGGGGTTACTGCGGTAATTGGCTCCAAAGACATTTGCTCCAGTAACCACACTGACACTCACACCCTTCGTCCGTCTCTCATTTGCCTCCGGACTGGCCCTGGGGCTGGCTTCACCAGCAGCCTCCAGCAGCAGTCAGGCCGCAGGACCCCGGAAGCCGGCTCAGAAGCAGCTTGGCATTCTCAGGAACTCTGCTTCCTCGCCTGGGGCCACTCTGATTCTGTCCTACCCCAAACCACAGCCTTCTCGCCCGGGTCCCATGGAAAGGGAAAAAGGTCCTTTTCATCTTGTCTTCCCAAGTATAATGCCAGAGCTCAAGGAAAATGCCACCCAAGCCACCATCCATCCAATTTCCTGGCTAGTGATGATTGTTTGGTACACAGATCACACCTAGAAAGTCACTTTTACTTGTCAAAGCCTCCATTTTCTCCTCTACTTGCACTGAATCATTGTGAGCTCTTTCGGATTGTTGACCCATAAAATTGCCTTTTCCAAATTGACCTTCTCCAGGTTCAGATCTTAACTAGTTCATTTTCATTTCCCCTCTTCAGACTTGTGCTGCCAGTCAAGATGGAGTTAACAGAGACCAGATTTACCTTCCTGTCTGAAACAACCAAGAAAAGGGAATGTATATGAAAGGTTTTCAAGACACTCATCCTCAGATAATGAAGGACAGTAACCCTGGAAAATGGAAAACAAATGAGGTTATCCCTGTGGTTGCCCCAGCTTACTGCCTGGAGACTGTTTGCAAGCCGCAGCAAGGGAGGAGGAACTCAGGTATAGTTTAGTGAAAAACTTGAGATGAAGAGATAGAGCTGAGAATTCAGGAAGACCTAAGAGGCTAGATACAGGATGACAATGTGAAAGAGAGGAGAGAACAGCACAGGAAAGAATTGTCAGGGATTTGCATGGAGTCCCCTTATGTATCCAGCAGATACTGATCATCAAATGCATAACAGAGAACTAAAATAAAGTCAGATGTCTACCTAATACCATCTACAAACATTAATCCCAGGTAAATTAAATAAAATAAACTCAAGAAGCAAAACTTTAAAAATAAAACTTTTAGAGTAAGACAGAGAACATTACATCAACATAGGGAATTTTCTTACGACACACATAGACACAAATGCTGGCCATAAAGGAACAAGTTTATACATGTGTACATGCTAAAATTAAACCTTCTGGAATGCAAAAGGCAATATATAAAAAGTGATATTGATACAAGCCAGATATAGAGAGAAGACATTTACAATCTATAAAGTCAACAAAAAAATTTTCTCAATATATAATAAAATCCTACATATCCATTTCTAAGAGGACAGAAATCTAGTCACAAAAAATGGGTAAATGATATTTTAAAGGGCAATTAATTTAGAAAAAGAACAACAGATGGGATATACATAGTCTATAAAGTTCACATGTTTATTATATGTTGACTATATAAAAGATATTTGAATATATACACATATATCTCAAGAGAATAAAACCACAATGAAATGCCATTTCACACCCACCTCATGGATTCATCAGAGATTTACTGGAACACTACAAAGTGCAATGTTCTGTTAGGCATGTAGAAACATTTAAAAGGTGAATAAAAGGCCATTACAATTTCATTTACTTTCTGTACTAGAATGAGAACTCAAAGAAGGCACACCGCTTCTTCTTCTTATTGTATCTTCGACACAGAGCAGAGTCCCTGGCATTAAGCAGAAAAGTATTTGATGACAGAAAGATGATGCAACTCCTATGTTGAAAATCTCACAGTGGGTGGAGGGGGGAGCAAGAAAGCACAAATCCTAATACTTCACAGGGATATCTGGAAATTTCACAGAGGAGCTAGATTTTGAAGGATGTATAGTTTTCGAGCACTGTAGTCAGACTCTGTTTATAAAAACTCACAATTTGAAATGGGCCTTGATGAAAGTTTTCCAGGGCACAGCTTTTTTTCTGTTCAAGTCAGCAAAGAAGATTTACCAAACTAAACATACACACAGACGTATATATACACACGTCTCAAATAACCCATTCTTCAGTGTTAAGAAGCTCCAGCTTCACCTGCCAGAATGAAGAGGGGGAAAAGGCGGAGGAGGTAGAAGGAGAATCAACGTCATCTACACCCACACAATTCACCACGATACTAACATGGCTTTTTGTTATTTTCAGTCCCATCACTTTTTTATTTCACTGTCTTCATGGATACTACCCGTGAGCATGAAAATGTTCAGCCCTTCTATCCAATGACTCTTTACTCTCTGAGACCCTTCAGAACTCTTACCTCCCCTAATCTGAAACTATTACATCATGATCTTTACCCAATCCCCATGAACACCTGTTTCTCATATTTCTCTATCACCCAACTCCTCCGACTTCTGCTATCCCCCCAAATCTGAAAGACCCACCTTAAACCATACTTTTCATTCAGCATTAGAACTCTGGAGAGGTTAGTGCCCTCCCTCACTACAGAACAAATAAACTCAGCCTTGTCTTACCAACAGGCTGTTTTGGTGTTATTTTCAGAGATCTGGCCTTCTACACTCTTCCTCCTCGTTTTCCTTCTTGCCGTCATCGTCACTAACATGAACTGAGCCCAAACCAGATGCCAAGTGCTTGCTATTCAATGAATACTTTAGACACCTGGTAATCCTATCTGTTATACAAATGGACTATTTTTTAAACAAGTAACTCAGTTATAGGTGGTATATTCAAACGAGATTTCAAAATACCATCCAAAGAAGCAGCTTACATTTTCTACTGCCCTTAACAAAAATTATGGGGGCCCAAAAGGTCCAAGTCCAAAAACCATCCTGGAGCAGATTTCTTTGGTTGGCACCACTGGAAGCCACGAGTGACTGCAGTGGCGTTGGACTTCCTGACGCAGCTCAGTTGAGTTCCAGTAAAAGAATCCCAATGAGGGAAATAGTGTTCCTCTTCTTTGACTAGCAAAGGGAGGTGACCTTCTCGCAGAAAGCAAATATATTATTAGCTGATGAAATAAAAGTGCTAGAAACATGGACAAAATAAAGGTAGGGAGTCCTCAAGGAGGAGAAATGCCAGTGTTTTGCCTTTCACCTCCAAATCAAGAGCAATCGCTATACCCTTGGGAAGCTGAGAGAAGGAAATGGGGTAACTGAGCTACGCAACTAAAATCACATCAACTACATGTTGTTATTGCACTTTCACAACACCACACTTTTGACTTTGTGGCACCACCAGTAAAAATTCACTTGCAAGCAGCTCACCTGAACAACCTGGGCCTTTGCCTTCATTCACTCTTCCTGCTGAGAGCCAAGAGGAGAGGTAGCCTTGTACAAGGAGGATGGACAGCCGAGCATTCCATCGCAAGAGGCCACGTGCTAAATTAATCATGTTCCAGCTAGGATTTGCAATTCTTGGAGAGATGCTCAGGATGATATGAAAAATTTAGAGGTAACAGGGGAAAAAAAGGAGAGAGGCTGTGAAGCAGAAGGCTTCAGAGGGCACTTCAAGTGTGAAAGATGCATTATAGTATAGTTTCTCGCACACGAGCAAGGTAGCTTGCCTTGTCCAGAATGCAATAAATAAGGACTTCATTCCTGTAGTTGTGCCCTGTGAAGGGAGTTCTCAGGCTGGAGCACAGAAATTCCATATCTGCGGGTCATTGTCAGTTACTAGTATAAATATAAAAATCATCCATCCTAAATGCAGCACTGATTTATCAAAGCCGGCATGGAAAGGACAGTGTCAATCCAAGACAAGCTCTGCCTCAGGGGATCTGAGCACTATGGCTTAGATGAGTTTGAAAAGTTTATTATTATTATTATTATTATTATTATTATTATTATTTTAATGTATATTTCCCTGTTTCTGCTATTACCTGGCTAGTTTTATTTCTAAGTTCCTAGGATCTCCACTTTGCATTGCATATTTTACCATTGGTTTTCTCACATGAATGTAGTCACATATGGTCTTTCCTACTGTTTCTTAATAATAAAAAAAAATTCTGACCCATCATGAATGAAAGCCATGAAAGGTTTTGGGGTTTTTTTAAGTTTTTTATTTATTTTTATTTTTTAGAGAGGCGGAGAGAGAAAGAGGAGGAGAGAAACATTAAGGTGTGGTTGCCTCTCTCGCACCCCCACCAGGGACCTAGCCCATCACCCAGGCATGCGCCCTGACTGGGAATCCAACCAGCAACCCTTTGGTTTGCAGGCTGGCACTTAATCCACATGAAAGATATTTAAAGAACAAACAATTTCTCTAGAGGGACTCTTGATTTTTAATGTATATTAAAAAAAAAAAAAAAGAACAGAAAAAGAAATGCCCTAACTAAAAGACAGGAAACTCATCAACTTAATGCAATATTTCTTAACAGTTGTAAGAAAAACATTGTCCTTCTTTCCTGAGGACACTCAGATAGTCTCCTTCCAGGACTATTCTGTCACACCTCGATCCCGATCCCAAGCTTTCTCATGACCAAAAATGGCTTTCTGATGGCCATGGAAGAGGAGATGATGGCAAACTTCATACTTTGAAAACCACCCTCAGTTTCAAAGGCAGGTGTCTGTTGTCACCCTAAATGGTCTTGGACAGTCACATGAGGAAAGAGAGCTGGCTCCCTTGTCCTCTTGGAGTCACTGACTCCCTGGGTTTTCTCACACATTCTTCCTCTCTGACTCCACACTTTAGTCCCATCTCCCCTCAGTTCTCTCAAGAAAATTTCCTGCCCCAGATCCCGTGTTGTCAATCCTTTGCCTTCAACCAGCAGCTAAATCTTCACTCTTAGCAGGTTGTTAATAACGACTGAGAAGAAGTCTGAAATACGAATCCATGTCCTCTCTCAGGAGCTCCATTATTCCTTGGTTAGGAAAGACATTTTCTTCTTATCACCAATTAATGTTCTAAGGGTTGTGGGTTCTTTATATTACCTACATCCCAAACAATGTACTTTGTCAGCTATCTTTTCTCTCCCCATCCTCTGCTTGGAGTGGGGGAGAAGGGAGGGTACTGCCCCATGCCTCCCAGTGAGAAGTGAGTTACAGATGGCTGGTTGCTCCCCATGCAGCTCACCCATTCCAGTCACTGAAGACAGCCACTCATCGCCACTTAAGAGGAGCCCTCAAAATGCACTATTTGATGCTGTCCCAGGAAACTAGGTCTCCCGCTAACTTATGAGGTTTTTAGACACTGAAAGTCACATGCCATTAAAATGAATTTGGATTTGCTCATTAAAAACTAACAAAAAACAACAACAAAAAGGAAACGCACTATCGGCATGAGAAAAAGGAACTGAGCTTACCTGGCTTTGAGCTTTCCTTTTGTTCCTGCGCACCAATCACCTCGACTTTCACACAGCTCTGTCCCATCTTCCTGGGATACTGTCCATTCACCACCACCCCCTAGTCTAACTTGGTCTCATGCTTTTGGTCTCAGCCTGAACTTTATTACTGTGGGGAGATCAGGGAGAACTTTGCTCACCCTTGTACCTGCATGCTAAGTTGGCACCTTGCGTTGTATGCGCCCACAGTACCCCTACTTTTATGCAGCTAGCACCACTTACCCGGCTTCTGTGACACCCACAGACATTCATTCAGTTTGTCTCCCACAACAGACCGAAAAGACCACTAAAGCTGGCTCACAGTGGTTTCTCCAGTGGACCCCAAATGTTTACCAGCTGAATGAATAAAGGCAGGAATCATGTTTGAGCCTTTCTTACATCTGCCATAACATCTAGCAGAATAACTTCAACATAATTATTAGCATTCAATAAAATGCTTATGGATTAAGTGCAGGAGTAAGAACCCTGAGGATGTCAGCTGAATTCGGAAATACCCCAAATCAGCTGGGAAAACCCTTCCTACAATGGTTGATGCCTGATCTCTCAGTGGGCCTCTTGCCTTGCTCCTTGGCTCAGATAAAAGCCAGAAAGAACAGCACTATGGGGGGAAAAAACAACTATTATACAATGGAGACTAAACTGCCACACTCAAAAGTAATATTCTCTTTTTCTTTCAGCTCTTACTGTTAACGGCCCCCCATCCCCCAAGAGGGCAAGATCGCTGGAAGCCTACCCATAAGAAAGTCACCCTTGGTTTTTTTCCCTCTTATAAGTTGTATGCTATTTAAATTCTCACCATGAATATGTAGCTAATATTGACTAATGGGAAATGTAAAAGCAAGAAGCTAATGCTTTTTTTAAGCACATCCATTGAAATTGGGGTCATACGTAAAAAAAACAATTGTTTAAAAAGTTTTTTCTGAGCCACATCCAAAACTCTAGAGGGCATATTAAATAATGAAAGTATAAACTATTGGGATTTGGTGCTGGTTAGTATGTTGGCACAGTACATAGCTCCCTGTGTGGTTTAAAAAATTAAGGAATTTTTCCCTCTTCCTTTTTCTAGTAGACTCCAAAATTAAAACAGTTTTCTTTTCTTGGTGGAATAATACAAGCAAACCAAATTATATTCTAATATTTTCATTCAATGACTTGGAAAGTCATGAAAATGCTTGTTTGGGGAGTTGCCTGTACAGAAACAAAGAAAACACCACATCAGGAGGATTTAAAAAAAAAAAAAAAGATAAAACAAAGAATTCCAAGGATTGTCACAACCTGATCTGCATAAATAAAAGATAATGGCTTCAGGGAGCTGGCCAACCTTTCTGCGGAGTGATCGGTCTGTGGAGAGCCATGTTTGAGAGGCTGCAGGTCATTATGGCAGGGTAAAGCCTATTTCTCATTTATATTAAAGAATCTTGCCTGTTAAGGGCTTGATTTGGATCTCAGACATAAATGTGCACAGGGCTGCTCACCTAGTTAAGTCAGTTGCTATGTAGGCATTCTCTCCCTAATACATGCACAGAGTGCATCATTCACAGCTCGACCGTTTCACCTAATGTTCTTTTCTTGATTTAGGAAGGATAACAGGTAGAAAAGGAGGACTCACATTGAGGGGATTGGAACACTGCATGCGCTCTTGATGTAGAAACTTTTTTCTAGTTTTGTATAGAAAATGCCACTTGTGCCCCCCCCTTTAATCAGAACTTGTGACATAAACAGAGAAAGATAAAACTGCTTCCATATTTGTTTTATATGTTGATTCACACAATATGTTGTATTATCTGGTTCCAGGCATGATGGATTGTTCCAAGGCAGCATCTGGAGATCTAGGCAAAGGAAACTTTGCATCTCAAAAAAGAAAAACGCAGAAAATATAGTATACAAAGCCTGACTACCAGAGTGAATAAATAGGGAATAAGAAGCCAAGGAAAGCCATGGCAACTTGGGTCTGCAGAGAAACTATGGCTTAGTTTAAAGACTTCCTGAGGCTGGTCCTTATGAGGTGGGATTCCCACCTTATAGTCTATAGGTTTAGAAATTCGATGTGTCACTATACCCAGGCACAGCCAGGCCCTACTGAATTGATTTGCATCAACAATGATCTAAACAAATTATTTGGACACTGATTTCCAAATAAAAAGCCAATGGATTAATTTACGAGGCAATAGCATTATGACATAGCAGGAGAGTTCTGGACCGATGACTGAGGTTCTAGTCCTGGTCTACCCAGTTTCTACCTCTGACACTCTCTGTTGAGCCACTTGGCTTTACTTCTCGATTTTCCTAATCATAATCTGAGCAGTATTAAAAGTTCATTGCAGTCAGTGGGAAAATAGTCCAATAGATAAATGGACAAAAGACAGGAAGAGAAGGCAGTAGTCGTGAGCCACTTAATGATGGGGGCACGTTCTGAGAAATGTGTCTTTAGGTGATTTCGTCAATGTGTGAACATCATAGAGTGCACTGGCACAAACCCAGATGGCACGGCCTGCTGAACACGATACACCCAAACTACATGGTATAGCTCATTGCTCCTAGGCTGTAAACTCGCACAGCACATTACTGAGTACTGCAGGCAATTGTAATGCAATAGTATTTGTGTATCTAAACGTAGAAAAGCTTTGGTAAAAATATGGAATAAAAGATTTTAATGGCACATCTGTGTAGGGCATCTACCATAAATGGAGCTTGCGCGACTAGAAGTTGCTCTGGGTAAAGTCAGTGAGTGGTGAGGGAATGTGAAGACCTAGGACGTTCCCGTACACTATTGTAGACTCCGCGAAGACTGTTCACTGAAGTTACGCTAAATTCATGAAACAACAGAAGGTTAAACCAAGCACAAGAGGAAATGATGCAATCAGGGCAGGCACCAAACAGGAGACATATGAGGTGTAACAAGGTACACTGTTTCACAGCAAACTTTAACAAGTAAACTTTAACAAACTACACTCCAAAAACAACAATTCATAGTATAGGAAATACGTAAACCAGTAACGTAGTCGTTTATTATCAAGTATTATGTGTTGTACATAATTGCATGTGCTACACTTTATGACTTGCGGTGCAGTGGGTTTGTTTACACCAGCATCACCCCAAACACGTGAGTAATGCGTCGCTCTATTATGATGGCTATGGTATCATTCAGTGATGGGAACTTTTCGACTCCAATACAGTGATGTGCATAACACTTAGGTCCACAATGCACCACGCAGGCATTTGTATCAAGAAGCATAAATGGGTCCCAAAGAAGGTGGACCCGAGGAGGAACACACCAAGGCATATCATCATTACATTACCCAAGATTAAAATGAAGGAGAGAATTCTAGAAGCAGCAAGGGCTAAAGGGAGAGTCACCTACAAAGGAGTTCCCATCAGACTGTCAGCTGATTTCTCAAAAGAGACCTTCCAGGCAAGAAGGGGCTGGAAAGAGGTATTCCAAGTCATGAAAGTCAAGGACCTACGTCCAAGATTGCTCTATCCAGAGAAGCTGTCATTTAGAATGGAAGGGCAGATAAAGTGCTTGTCAGATAAGGTCAAGTTAAAGGAGTTCATCATCACCAAGCCCTTATTATATGAAATGTTAAAGGGACTTATCTAAGAAAAAGCAGATAAAAAATATGACAGTAAAAAGACAGCAAACTCACAGATATAAACAACCACACCTAAAACAAAAGCAAACTAAGCAAACAACAAGACCAGGAACAGAACCACAGAAATGGAGGTCACATGGAGGGTTAGCAACAGGGGGGTGGGAGGAGGAGTGAGGGGGGAAAAGGTACAGAGAATAAGTAGCATTGACGGTGGGTAGAAAATAGACAGGGGGAGGGCAAGGATAGTGTGGGGAAAGTAGAAGCTAAAGAACTTATGACACATGGACATGAAATAAAGGGGGAATGTGGGCGGGAGGGGGTGTGCAGGGTGGAGGGGAATGATGGGGGAGAAATGGGACAACTATAATAGCATAATCAATAAAATATAATTTTAAAAAAGAAGAAGCATAAATGGTTAAATGATCTGAAAGTATATGAAACAAAGGCTCCTGTTGCAGAGTATTGCTGATCCTGTAACCTGCAGACTTGGAAATGATCAAAAACTTATTTTTTGGAAAGGTACTGGCTAAAACCGTGGTTTTCAATGGGAATGTGATGCCCCCTAGGGGAAGATTTGGACGTCAGGGAGGGGGTTACTTGTCACAAGGACTGGAGCACGGCTGCCACTTAGTTAGCGGGAGGCAGGGCTGCCGTGCCTCGCAACGCACAAGACAGCTCTGCACAAGGAAGAAGCGCTCCATTTCCCACAAATGTTGTGCAACACTGCACTGATGGAGGTGCATTTATAATTATCTAATTTAGTTTTACATATATACACGTACATGTATGTATACATATATACACAAATATACATAATGTAGTATATGTGTACATGCATGCATGTACACATATATAAACATACACAAATGTATAGATGAATTTTTATATATACACATTTATATAGCATGCACGCGCGCACGCACACACACACACATCGCATTATTTGCCAAGTTTTAAAATGCACCTACTTTCCAGGGTGGTAACTGCAAAATAAATCAAGCAAAGATTACATTTTGTCATAATCAGATTTTATGAGAGTGTCCCTAGTTTGGGAAGTCTCACCACTCACGATATTTGAGTCAACAATAGGACAGTTAATCAGCCTGCATTCATGGCCACAGGATCCGTGATGGCTCTGCATGTGGGGCAAGAACTTTTTTTAGAACAAATTGCTTTCTTTTTATTGCTCCCTTATAATAAAGTCAGGGCACTGTTTTCATAGTTACGGTCCCAGAGGTGTTACAAAATACCTTATGTGAAAGGGAGTGTGAACACCAATCTAGGGCAAAGGTAACATATATCGTTAAAAAGAATTTAAGGGGAAATTTCAACAGACATAAAAGGGAAATTTTGTCTTCTTTCTAGGAATATTTGAAGGGAGAATAAGGACGGAGAGGCGTCACTGGCCCGGATGACTTAATGAATACAGAGCCGTCCCACAGAGATGAAAAGCTAAGCTGAAGGCAGGGGCCTCTGGGTCTAGTTCCCATGTGGAAGCCTGGGGGGGTGCCGCTTTGCACGACACCCTCACGTGGAACATGGGAGCGAATCGCCGGCAGAACAGGAATAGCAGCAAGGCACGTGGAGGTAACAGGCCAGAAAGCATGGCCCTGAGAGTCCGGAGGCTCCAGGTGGAGGACGTGGAAGAGTCCACACTCACGGGTGCTTTTAGTGCGGGAGTCGGACTGCAGCCCAGACTCGCAAGCTCGAACGAAGGTCAGCCACCGGTTGCCCTACTGAGGGGAAGGTGACCCTGCAGGGGAGGCTGGAGAGCGGGCGGTCAAAGCCAGGGCCCAGTTGGTGGCCTTCCTTGAGATCAGCAGAACAGATCAGCACCTGTAGCGCGCAAAAGGGAGCCCAACTGTGCCAAGGGTTTGCAGCGACAGAGTCGTCAGGACTGAGTGACCGGTGCACAGGGACTATCTCTGAAACAAACCAAGGTCAGGGGCTCCAACATGCAGAAGCTGTCCCGCAGAGGGGAACAGGGAGCAGAGAGCCTAATCCGTCACCCAGAGGCAGCGGCGGAGTTAATTAACCTCAAAGAAATGGTGCCGCCCTCAGAGAGGGGCACAGTTTGAAAGGCCAGGTTTCAGCCCTCCCCTCACAGCCAAAACTCCTACCCTCACTAGACCTGACACTACCCAGCAGAGTGAAAAATAAAGAAGGGACAAATTGGGGGGCACCTCTCAGTTTTCCAAGTCCTGCAGTTTCATCCTTCTCGAGTGTGTTCCTCTCATTCCACGAGCCTCGGAGATTGTTCATCCTGACCTTGCACTGTAGGAACCAGGACTGAATGGGAGTCCAGCCCACAGCATTGCATTTGTCATGAGCCTACGACTATTAAAATAAAAACAAGAATAAGAATGCCATCTACTGGCTTGGAAAGCAGCAAGGGCTCTAACAAGCCTGCGTTTAGTTTGAGTGGGAAAAAGATACAGAAGGAAAAGTGTTTCCTTACTTTCCTGTGAAACAATGATAACCAGAGAATGAAGAGTTAGATATAGGTAGTATTAAAGGAATTGACTGCAAGTAAATAAATTCCTTCTTAACTAGTAAATCTTTCACCCTCATATCTCAATTTTGTATTTGCTACTCTGGGCTCTATCTGGACACAAAGCAGTAGATACAGTGCCACGGAAAGGTTTTCTTTGTTTTTACTGATTTAGCAAACTGTTTTGGAAGCAACCTAACCTTGCTCTTCATTCAATCTTTTTAAAAATGTGTTTATAAATTGGTTTGGCTATGTAGACAAAATGAGGGAGCCCGTGCCTCTGTCTGGCTGTCTCAGTTTTCTGCATGTTGGAATTCTTTTGTATATTTTTTTGAAGGCAAACCAAGGACTGATGAACCGTATATGTCAATATTGGTTGCCATTTATGTGATTATTTGTATGAACCTTCCTCAGCTGGCTCATGTTAATTCAAGTTTTTAAACGTTTTCAATAGAATCATTTATATTTCTAATCATTTATTTGTTATTTGAAAATCCTATTCAAACCATAATATTTAATTAGAATTTTTATTAGGATTCATTTAAATGTCCAGAATATCATGGTTCATTTTATTGCATACAAATATTCGATTGTTCCAGCACCATTTGTTGAAAAGATTATCCTTTCCTCCATCAAACTCCTTTGGCATATTTGTTGAAAACCAATTAACTATATATGTATGGGTTTATTCCTAGGTTCTATACGCTGTTCCCTTAATCTATTTGTTTATCTACATACTAATTCTACAGTTATATCATTATAGCAATTCTTGATATCAGGAAGTGTATGCCATCCAAATTTGTTCATTTTCAAGTTCTTTTGGCTACTTGAGATCCTTTTCATATAAATTTTAAAATCAGCTTGTCAGTTTTTAGCAAAAAATTGCTGAGATTCTAATTGGAAGTGTGTTGATTTCATAGATCAATTTGGGGGAAATTAAACTGAAGCTTCTAATCTGTGAACACAATATACCTTTCATTTATTTAGGTCTTTTTAAAATGTTCATAAGCAATGATTCATAGTACAAAATTTAACTCAAAATGGATCACAGACTTAAATATAATGGTTAAAACTAATAAAATTCTAGAAAACATAGGAAAAGTCTTAGTGACCCAAGATTTGACAAAGATTTCTTAAATATGACACAAAAGCTTACAAACTATGAGATAAAATAATAAACTGAATACCATTAAAATTAAAAATTTGTTCTTCAAAAGACAATATTACAAAAATGAAGGGCAAACCTCAAACTGGGAGAAAACAAAGCATATATGTGAAAAACACACTTGTAGCTAGACTATATGAAGAACTTCCACTTCAATTAGAAGAGAAAAACCCCCCTTTTTAAATGGGTAAAAGACTTGAATGACTAAGTGATCAAAGAAGATACACAGATGATAAGCACTTCTAAAGATTCCTGATATTATTAGTCATCAGGAAGATGTAGCCAATAAATTAAAATCACAGTGAGATCTCCCTTTGACAGTAGAATGGTTAAATTAAAAACACTCTCCACGCCGAGTGCTGATAACAGGAGTGAAGCTATTAGAACTTTAATATGCTGGTGGAGGGAATATCAACTTGTACAATCAATTTGGAAAACAGTTTGGCAGTTTTAAAAGTTAAATATACACCTACCATACAACACAGTAATTCCTTCCACTTACTTACTTAAGAGAAAGACTTAAACAAAAATGTTCATAAAAGTTTTATCTATATTAGCCCAAACTAGAAACAACCCAACTATGCACCTACCGATGTATGTATAAATAAATGAATAAAAATGAACACTGTAACCGTACAGGGGATCACTACTAAGCAATAAAAAGAATTTACTTGGAAAGGAAGGAGAATAAGCTGTTGGTACAGGCAACGACACAGATTCACTTAAAATAATTATGCTGAGTGAAAGAAGTCAGGCAAAAAAAAAAGAGTACAGACTGTATTATTATATCTATATAAAATTCCATAAGATGCAAACTACACTACAGTGATACAAAGCAGATGGGTAATTTCCTCGGGATAAGGAGGGAGGTTGGGGAAGGGAGTAAGGGAGACATGACAAAGAAGCACAAAGAAGCATGTAGGACTGTAGTTATGTGCATTTATCTTAACTGGTTTCATGCGCATACACATGTGTCAAAACTCATCAAAGTGTACATTTTTTAAAATGTAGTTTATTGTATGTCAATTATACCTCAACAAAACTGTAAAAATAATGACAGTTCTAGTTGAAAAAGGTGGTTAGATAAAAATTTTAATTTTTAACTTTTTAACATTCTTTACATTGAGGAACTTACTTTTGCTTTGGTGTTCCTGGTGTTTGGCCAATGATATCATTAGCACGGTATTGATATGACAGACCTGTGTTCACTTGTGCGCAGGGCAGAGTTCCAAAGTAACGTGACTGCATCTACAAGCTGGATGCACCCTCACCCCCAAAATACCCATCACTGCCCTAACCTATCTTTTCTAGAGACTATTAAGTGTTCACAGAGTCTCTCCACAACTGAGCCTGGCCACTCAATGATGAAATTCATTTTTATACTGAGAGATGTGAAACTGGAACATTCAGCAACTTCCATGGTTCTTAATGATTGAGCTGACTTTGCATATGAAAACCCCACCAACCACAAATAGGCAGCTCAGCCCTCAAATCATTGCTGATCAAGTACAAAAATAAAGCCACTCCCCCTCCACCTAGACCAGCCATGGTCACGGAGTCAAAGGAAAGCTTTCCAGTCGTCCTCCAGTTTGCTTCCTTTCCAGCGGGCTGGCTTCTTCACTGAGAACGCAGTTAGTAACAGTAAGTAGGCATTTTTCCTTTAGCCACATAGACATGAGAGGTGAAGGGAGTTGTTTTGCCTATTTGGGCTTAAAAATAATATAGGAGTGGCCTAGAATGATGTAATGATAACAGTAACATGTTAAATACCTTCCCTTGTAAGGCACGAGAGCCCATTTGGTCCATTTCCCTCCATCCTAACAAGAAGTTTTAAACAGTTCCAAAAGACTAATGCTTTCCAAAATCTCCAAATCTTCATAAGAGATACCCTTCGTCTCTTTAAAAAACATCCTTTTCAGCCAATTCTAAAGGAAACACTTCCGGGATCAATGAACTCACTACTGTTCATTTTCTCTCTCAGTTGCCTCTTGTTTCACTGTCCATCAGCAGCTCTCTCTAATCCTCCCCGTGAACACTCTCCCAGCTCTTCAGTCCGGCTGCTTTAAGGGACCGGTCCCAGGGAGTCCCAGGGAACAGCTGAATGAGCGGGACTGTGAGGGGCTCCAAAAGAGCCACCTTCCAGCTCACCCAGGGCCTCAGCATCCCACACATTCATACCTGTTTAGTGAGTGTTTAACTAAATGTGTCTCCGACATAAGCAAGCTGGCCTGCAAAGCTTGCGGTTGGAATCCAAAATGGTTTAAGCAGGTAAGAATATTGTCTCCAGCATCAGAGATTGTCTGCTTCAGAGGGTCCTGGTGAGGATCAGACAGACTGATGCAGGTAAGCACCTACGAAGCCATATCTGGCAGGGAGGAGAATATCAAGACAATAAAGCCAGTCACTCAGCTCATGGGGAGAGGAAGCAGGGCTAGAGCTCACAGACCCGGCTCTGCGGTCAGTGCCCCCTCCCCGAGAACACTGCCATGGAACCCCAGGGATTCCATGGAACTGGCGATGAATCAGAGAGCTTCAGGGCTATTGGGCAAAAAAGTGAACAAGTTTCAACGGGAAATAAAATTGAAGGGAAATAAAGGGCAAACAGAAGTACAAGATTGCATGATAAATGTTCTCTCACTGGTCTTCTCAATTCTGAACAACATCTCTGAGGTGTGCACTTATAGCCTTATTTTACGTAACCAAAAGTGAGGTTCAGAAGGTAAGCGATGCATTGAGTTCGAGGATCATGGTCTTCTGACTCCAGGTTCGGTTCTCTTCCTACTCCATAGCAATACCAAGGCTCAGACGGTAGTGGGCAGTGAGCCACATGAGTGTGTCCAGCTGGGAGAGGACACACGGGGAAGACAAGGAAGGTCCTTTAGAAAGTGCAACTTTGAAGGCAACTTTGTCTGCCTTGCAGCGGACTAAGAGCCCTTCTGAAGTTACAGCAAGACATGCTGCCGCCTGCCGGTTCTCTTGTGTAGGTTAACTACACCCTTCCGGTCGCTCGGGACAAAGAACTTGGCATTATCCTTGATTCCTCTCTTTTTCGCCACCTGCAGTCATTCTGCTACTGAATTCTCACGGCTGTCCCACCACATGATATTCAGACCCAAAACCTCTGGTACCACCACCCTCTCTGAGCCACCACCTTTCCCCTGGATTACTGTGGCAGCTTCTTACTTGTTTCCTTGGGTCTCCAACTGGTCTGCCTCTACTCCTGCAGTCTCTTCCCCGATCGTCCACCAAAATAAATACTCCCCCAACATTTTATTACAAAAATTTTCAAACCTACAGCACAGAAAAATGTTTTACAATGAATCCATATATCTCCATCCCCGATTCTACCACAAACATTGGTTTATATTTGCTTTATCATGTGATCTATCCCTCTAGAGAGCTTCTTTTAAAGTGTCAGATTAAGCCGCTCTTTTCTGTAACAACCTCCCGAAACCTGTCTCTGTCAGAGTAAAAGCCAAACCCTTGTCAGGACCAACAAGGACCCAAATGATCTGCATCATCCCGCCTTCTGTCTTCTGACCCTACTGCCTCCTGCCCTCACCCGCCCCCACACAGCTCATCCCACTCCATCCACACCGGTGTCCTTGTTTATTTTAAGATACACTAGGCTTTGCACCAGCTGTTCTCTAGGCCTGGAATTCTCTCCCCACAGATTTCTATGTGACTCATTCCCTCACTTCTTTCATGGCCTTATTTAAGCGTCAGACTATAATAAGTCCTTCCCTGCCCATTCTATTTAAAATTGCACATGCAAAACACCCTTCACATTGCCTTTCTCTTTTCCCTGTTTTTTATTTCTTCCATTGTCTTTACCGTTACACTTTCTTTTAATCCTCACCCACGCATACATTTATTTATTTGAGAGAGAGAGAGATGAGAGGGAAACATCAATTGGTTGCCTACCATATGTGTCCCCACAGGGGATTGAACATGCATCCTAGGCATGTGCCCTGACTAGGAATCGAACCCCCAACCTTTTGTTGTACAGTGCAATGCTCCAACGGAGCACTTTTTGTTATTAGTCTTAACTATTGTCTGCCTCTCCCCGTTATAATGTGTTATTGTTTGCAACATATAGAAGAGTGCATTAGGCATTTTATCCATGTGGACCTCATTAGATTTGCACAGTAGCTCTCTCAAACAGAGGCTCTTATCTTCTTTTAATAATAAGGAAACAGACTAAAGAAGGTAGGATAACTGGCCCCAAAACTAAAACTCGGGTCTGTCGTATGCAAGGTTCATCCTTTTTTACGGTCTGCCACAAGACCCTCTGCGGTGGGACAGGCAGAGCCCCAAGGCAGGCGTCTACCGCATTCCCTCCTCATTTCATATGCAAGCGGTTGTTTGTTCAAGATGCCGCTATTGGAATTCTAACCCTCAAAGAGGAGAACTCTCAAGTCAGGAGTACTCAGTACTTCCTTGGGAGTAGCTTAGATGACAAATAGAAGGAGAACCCACGCATGGAATTCAGGGAAGGGGCTCAAGGCACCAAGAGGCCCAAGTACACATTTCATAATCTTTTTGTTTTTCTGAGACACACAAGAACTAATTCAAGGAAAATTATGCACACACACGTTTCATTCCTCAATCATAGAACTTATCACATGACATAGTAACATATCTGTTGATACATTGTTTTTTCTTTCACTAGACTGTGAGCCTCTTGAACCCGGAGAATGTGGCTTAAAGCCCCCCAAATGCCTAGCACAGTTTTTGCACATAATAGAAGCTTAATAAATATGCGTTAAATTAACTAATGATGTGAATGAATGAATAAGACCCACGAAGAACTAAAAAAAGAAAACTCTACTAAGTATCAGTACAAAGTTGGATTTTTTTAAAGTTTTCTCCTGACTTCAAACATAGCTTGCACTATCTGAACACTATTGCAATGGGATTTTAAAGGGATTACTGCAAATCACAATAACTAATGTTTCCATTTAGAACCATGGGCGATCTGTTCCATACCAAAGAAGTAAATTCTGGAAAAAAAAAAAAAGTGCCAGAAAACCAGTAGCTTATTGGTCAAATACTGGTTTAGTTTGAATTTGAATATTATTTCATACACAACACCCCCCAGCAGTACAACCTCTTCTCGCTTCTACTCCATCAGTGTCCGGATCTGTGTCGGGGGACTGTATCAGACCACAAATGCTTGAAGTCAGGGACCATGGTTATAACTAAAAGAGCAACGCTTTGAAGACAGTGATCATACACAGCATTCATAAAAACTAATAGATTTGCTATCTCCCGAGTAATGATATTTGTGAGGGTAGGTTTTCACTATGCAAGTCAGTTTGAATTACTAGTTGATGTGCACAGCAGAGTGGGGGGAAAATAGACAGGCCCCCAGCCAAATAGCTTCATAAATACCACATCAGACATACCACACACAATTTAATGGGCCATGAAAAAGAAAAAAATTGCGCATTACTAATTATAATAATAATGACAGTTCATGTTAACTAACACTTACTGACTATTCGCTATATGTCAGAACTGGGGCTGGTGCATTTACACTCAGCAGCTCACTTAACCCCCAGAACACAAAATTCCTTAAGTACAATTGTCACCATCCACCCCCCCCCCATTTACTGAGTGAGCATACGGAGGTGTGGAGACCTTGAGCAGATTCCCTGGATCATCCTAAGTGTCGGAGCAGGGGATGAGCAGGTTTGTATGAGCTCAGGGTTCTGCAGACCTATCGTTTTAGCATTACTTGATTACTTTAACTGAAGTTTGTTGGGGCGGGGTCTCATTTTTGTTTGATTTATTTTTTATTTTATCAGGCTGTTGTTTCCAGACTTTCAGAGGCTGTTTCACAAGTGTAAGATCTGTATCATCTTCTGAGAGCCTGTGGACCTTTGGAGGAGTTGAGAGAGTTGACTCCTTGATTGCTCTGCACTGTCCTGTCACTTACAGTCATAATTACAGAAGTATAATAAAATGGGAGGTTTTAACCCATATTTATGAGTCACAGATGGGCTCTAAAAAAGCTGCCATTTTATTATTTCCTTTAGAGACACTTAATAGGTAATGTCAGTAGTAAAGTTGAGCACCTAACCCTCACTTAATATTCCCTGCCTCCCAAATTATCAGCTCTCTTTAAAGGAAGAATAATCCGAGGAGGTTTATAACATACACGTGTGGCCACCCAATTCCATATCATCTAGGTTAACAACTCAGTAAAGGAGTAGGAATTAAGAAGCTGCCATCAAGTAGACAGATTGGGAAACAAGAAAATATAGGAAAAGAATGAAAATGAGGATGTTTTCCAGAAAATTAAAATTGCATGTGGCTATACATACAGCATAAACCACCTGGAAGAAATGGCCTTACACTTTGGGCACAGCGTGAACTGGCTGCTGCGGAAGTGGTTAGTTTCACATTGACTCCTACCACCTGACCTCCCCTGACATAGCTCAACACCGAAAAGTTTTTCATTCCTCTCTGATAAACTACCATCTCTTCACCTTCGTTCAGCTAGATTTCCAGTAACCACCCTTACTAGAAGCTGCTGGTTATCCCGGCATCCTCGGAAGTAGTGTGTCTCCATGATCCAGCTTGCAACAAAACCTATTTATTTCTCAGCACCCCCAACCACTGTAGGCCCGCCTGGACACTAGCAGAGTCTCTCCATGAGAAAGCAACCCACACAGCTATTGCTCAAGGGTTTACCAGAAGCCTCCAGAACGCCGAAAAATCTGGGAGATCTAAGTTATACATATGTGTATATGCTACTGATTCTTTGAAGTGTGTTGAGACCTGGCTTTTTATCCGGGTTAGATCCTTTTGTTTTTATACATTCCATTCATGCCTCAGATGAATGTGTATTCTTTAAGCATTTGGTACAGAGTTCTATTACTTCAAACTTGTTATTGTATTGTTCAAATTTCTATAACTTTATTAAGTATTTTTTGATATGCCAATGATTGAGACAAGTGTAATGAATTTCTCACTATTGCTGGTAGACACGTCTTCCTCTGGTTCTATCAATGTTTGCTTTATGGGCTTAATATATTTTATTAGAGGCATACGACTTCAGAGCTGCTCGAGCTTCCTGGTAATTTCATTATTTTATCATTAGTGACACTCTACATTCCTCACACTGCTTCTTGTCTTAAAGCCTACTTTGTCTGATAACGTATGTATACCTCCTTTGTTTCGGTTACCATTTTTATTGTTGTTCTATGCTTTAAACCATTCTATGCATTTATACTTTAGATGTAAACTAGATTATTTTAATCTAATCTGGTCATCCTTGTCTTTATTTTCCTCTGTTGTACTGCTGGTATCATTGAACTTACTACCATATTTAATATATACAGGGTCTGGCACAAATAATACCCCCTTTTATTATGAAACCTTTTATTACAAAATCATAAACATGTAACTCTGTAACATAACAATATCACACTCAAGCACACCATATGACATATTAGGTGAAATGTTCAAATTAAAACTACAAATTGTTACACCCGTATTATTACCCCACCAACCACACTCAAGCAGGCCTGACTTCTGCCAGCCCCTGTATATTTGTCTCATTTTCCATGCTTATTTACTTTTTATTTATTTATTTTTGTATGCCATTGGTCACTCTGTCTGTATCGAACCTCTCTTGTCCATTCCTTCAGCGTCTCTTGCACTACTTGTCTCCTGCTCTGGCTACTGCTTCGGTGGCCATTTCCCCGTGGGCTCCCACCAGCATCACGTAAGTGCACCTGAGAGCACCTGGCCTTAGCCTTATGGCGTGTGCTCACTCGCTGCCGGGTAGCCTCCGGGAACGGCACACCAGCAGGCCTCATCTGAGTGTTCCAGGGAGAAGAGCAAAGAGGCACCAATCAATAAATGCTTTTCTGTTGCTTTGCGTTTATTTTGTTTTGTTTTGTTGTAGGACAGCCATGAAATGCATTTCATATAGCCTCTTAGTTGTATCCCTCATGCAGGATGAAGCAACTGTTTGCCTGTATCAGTGGGAAAGAAAGAGAGGAGCAGCAGGAGGAGGAGGTTTAAATAGAAGATCCCGATTTAACACAGTTTAGACGCCACTGACAGTGGACAGATGTCAGCAAGTCCTGAGCCTCCATTGCTTCATAAAATAGAAACCGTCTTGTTTAAGGTTCTTATAGGAACTGGATGTGTAATACAGACAACAGTTCACTATTTTTTTCAGTACTTCTCTAATTTTAAAGTGCTGTTCTATGATAGAGTGTTATTTATTATTGGCACTATGCTTGGGGGTAATAAGTGATTTCCATGGGTTTTTTCTGAAGATGATTCTAATCCAGGGCACAAACTAAATATTATTTATATGCTAGCAACAGTGGAGTACTATTGAAATTATCCTATCATTATATTAAAGGCTTATTGAGCATAACGTTGCCATGATTGCCTCCATTTGGGGACAAGTTAATTTCTGGCTCTACCTCATAGTAGGTGACAGGGACAAATTACTCATCATCTCTTGGCCTCAGTTTTTTTCCCTTTTCTTTTAAATCATAATAACAGCAGCAGCAATAGCTCCCTTGTACAATTACGGGGAAAAGAAGACCGGCTGGGTTTACTGCTATTCCACACAGCCTGCGATGCAACAACGAAGACTGGGGTGTCACGGGAGGTTCAGCTCAACCTTGACTCTTTCCTTTAAAGAAGGTTTAACTAAACACTTGAGTCACAACCAGGAAGAACTTTCAGTTTAAGTTGATGCAACCTCTTTTACCTTATTTTGGCAAAAAGGCTGTGAACAAGAGTGAGGGCTGCTGGAAGGAATTGGCGACTGCAATTCCCCTCGAAGGATCTCCCAGCAATGAGGTGAGGACCATGAGATCCCCACAGTTGGGTGGTGAGGGTCGGGACAGCACACGAGTGAGTGAGTGACGGCCAGGACTTAAGTACCGGGCGGGTCCGGGAGAACACGCTTTGTAATTAGTGCGGGTGGAACTAGGCACCTGCCGGCTGCGAAGGCAGGAAATGCGCACGACGCACCTCCCACCCCAGCATTTCATCAGGAAAGAGCAGCAGACACCTCTGTGCCGAAAAGCACAGCGAAACAACTCCCTGTTGACCCCTGTCCAAGTTTTGAGTTGATGCAAACTTTCCATTTTCTAGTTTTATCTTTCTTTTTTATGGCTGGGATACGTTATCGAGATCTTTGTACTGCTCATGGTAATGCAGTCTCTAAACACAAGTCAAAATTCATTCTCTGATCCCAAAAGAGCCTATAACCGCTTTAAAGAATTTCTCTTCACCAATTCATTTTTCAAGGGAATCCAGCTGTCAGGCCTGAATTATTTCGGGTGGTTTAGATACAAAATTTTATGCACACATTTGTTTTTATATATACTCATAGGTGTTCACACATATCTTTCCCCTCCTTCAAAATTTAGAAGGAATGAAAACACGAGCCCTGAGTAAATCATACAAGATCTACTGTCTGCCTGGCACATCCTTTGTTCAGACAAGTCTCCTTTTCATGCTTCCTTCTTCGCCTCCTCTATTTTATTCCATTTGAAGAGGCCAGCGGAAGTCTCCTCAGTCTTCACTCACTGAAGACCTTGTAGTCTTGTATAACCTGGGGTAGCGATCTGAAAGCCGGTTCTCTTTCAGGGCCTCTGAAGCACCGACCATAATAAACTCCACAGGGGGAAACAACCAGAACAAGGAAACCAACCATCATTTCACTCTCCTTCCTACGAGGAAGGCTGTGAAGGAAACTTGTTCACACGTGAGCCGACTCTTCCAGAACACACTTTATGCTTTCTAGGCAGGCTTCTATGGGATTGCAAGAAGAAAGGGAGTATTGCAACAGCCGAATCATTTACCAGTAACACAGCACTTGGCCTGGAAGGGAACACACAAGTTCACTGGAGCCGCACAGTCTCAGGGGCAGCCACGGTGTGCAGCACCAGTCACCTTCCTGTATAAGCTTAGTTTTTAAATGGGGCAATAAGTTTACATGGCACGAAAATATCACCATGTTTAACAGTTTTTGTGTGCCCTGACATTTTTATTATTCCAGACATAAAGCAGTTTATATGTAAATTGCCATAGGCTCTTAAGTTAAACTAATAGAATCCTATCTGCGAAGGACTCATCATTTTGCTGTAAATGTGTGTAAAAACCCAGCGCTCAAACTGTTCCAAGAAACAGAAAGTATCACACAAAACAAGCAAACTTTGTGCCCGATTCAACAGGAACCATGAATAATATTTTGTGCTTGCCTTTAATTATGTTCTAACAAGGACTGTGTCTTCTATTTTAAATGAAGGGCATCAGGTAACAGAACATTATTCCTCATCAGGAAACTCGGAGATTAGGCACATACTATATTGGTTGGGCATAGACTGTACCTTCCACTCCATAACCATCCCAGCCTCCAAAACACGTGTTACATGCACACTCACGTGCACACATCGTGCACGCCATCAAAAGACACCTAAATATTTACCACAGGTCATGCTCAAAGGAAATTTTCTGTGACATAAAATAATTGAACTCAAATTTATCCACTCCCTAAAACTGCCATAAGAGTTTTATTCATAAACAAAGACTGTTTTACAGAAAAATCCACAATAACCATACTTTGTCATTTAATCATGTAGTAATTATACTTTACTCCATTATCTAGCGTTCTAAACAACATTTAAACAAATTGAATAGGGCAATAAAACCAGTGGCATAATATTAAATCTTTATATATTTAAGAGATCTGTGGGAGAGTGGCTGTTTACATGAGGCAGGAGCATGAAGTAAACCATAGTATTGGAAGAAACAATTAGAGGATCCCAGGAGTGGGCTGCTTCCAAAATCATTCTTTCATTTAGTCATTAAATATTTACTAGCATCTCCTAAGTACCAGGCCCTCTTCTAGACACTGCGGGTGTGGAGACTGCTATAGATGAAATGTTTTTGACCATACCCCCGCCCCCCAAAAATATCCTTGTTAGAACCTAATCCCTAGGATGTAGGTGGGGCCTTTGGGGGGTGATTAGGCACGGGAGTGGAGCCCTCACACATGGCGTTAATGCCCTTAATGAAAACGACCTCAGCAAGCTTCCGCATCCCTTTCCTTATGTGAGGACACAGTGAGGAAATGGCCATCTAGGAACCAGGAAGCAGGTTGTCACCAGACACTCAATCAGCTGACCCTTTGATCTTGGACTTTCCAGCCTCCAAAACTATGAAAAATAAATCGATGTTGTTTAAGCCACAAAACCTATGGTATTTTAGTTTTAGCAATCCAAACAAACCGAAACAGCAGTGGATAAGGCCAACAATGCCCCAGCCCTCATTAAGTTGTATTTACATTGTATTTACATTCTGGTGGTAAATAGTTAACTTAGAAAGTAGTTATAAATTTAAAAAAAAAAAAAAGTAGTTACATAGTGTCCCATACTGGCAGGTACTGCGAAAAAACAGAACAGAGCAATGTGATGCTTTTAAGCAGAATACAGCATTACCTTGTTCTTACTCTCAAAACATCATCCTGATTACTGTATAAAGAATAAACTCTCATAAGACAATTATGGAAGCGGAGGGACTAGTCAGGATGCTATTATTGTCTTAAACAAGAAATGAGGACAGCTTGAACTGAAGTGCTACTGATGAATGGAGCAAGAGGGGGTCACATGTGGAATCCACTTTGAAGGCAGAGGCAACAGGACTTGCTAATGGGTTGTACCTGTGAGAAGAGAGGCGACAAGGATGATTTCAAGGTTTGGAGACTGAGAAATATTGAGTGCAAGAGGAATCATTTACAGAAATGAGGGACACTGAGGGAAGAATGGGCATGAAGGGGAGAGTTCTATTGGCTATGTTAAATTTTAGAAGCTTGTTAAACAACTGTGTGAAGATGTTGAGCAGGTAATAGAATGTGCAAGTCTGAGGCTCAAGGTGGAGAAACAAATGTTGGCATCATCAGTATGCAGATGGTATTAAAGCCTCAGAAATGGATGTATCATCTAGGAACTGAAAATGCAAAGAAAGGAGAAAAGAGCCAGAGACTGAGCTCTTGAGCATTCCAGTACGTGGAGGTCAGAAAGAGGAGGATGATCTGAAAAAGGAGTCTTGGAGAAACAGCATGTAAAGGAAGAAAAAAAAAAATCCACGAGCGTCCAGCCAAATGCAGTTAGTATTTCCAGAAGAAGAAAAAAACCAACAGAGTGAAATGCTGCTGGCAGACTGAGGAAATGAACACCAAGAATCTTCCAGTGGACTTGGCAGTGGGGCAGTCCTGGGTGTTCTTGATGAAAGTAGTTTCAGGGGAGTACAAAGTCCAAAGGCCTGATTTGAGAAGATTCAAGAAATAATATAAGAAGAAAAGCTATGAAAGCTAATACAGGCAACTTAAGGAAGTTTTATGTAAAGGGAGGTCAGAGCTAAAAGGGTAGCTAGATGAGGGACCAGGAGTCAGGGAAGGTTTTTTAAAAATAGAGAATACTATAGCTTGATGTGCATTTATAGAAGTGCTCTAATAGAGAAGGGGAAAAAATGATGATGCAAGAGACTTCAGGCAGGCTGAAAGAGCAAGGATCCAGCACCCCAAGTTGGAGTTGGCCTAAATTAGCAGAAAGGACAGTTCATCCAGTACAGCAAGAGAGAATACAGAATGCGTGGTATGGAGACAAGTTAGTAATCTAATAGGAGGAGGACATGGAAGTTCTTTTCTGATGGCTTCCAGTTTCTCAGTGATGAAAGAAACCAAGTGTTTGCTTGATCATGAGTATGGAGAAGAGGATGTTAAAGTTGGAGGAGAGCAGAGTGAGTGTAAAATATTCATGTGGGAGAAAGGAAATCAGGAGCCAGAGTAACCTTTGGATACAGTGGTGATGGAGAATGGGAGTGACATAGACTGGAAGTCACCAAAAGGAGAGCCCCACTGAGATGATGAAGGAGGCACAGAGAGGCTACCTGAGGACCAGAATGAGAAGAGGGGATGTTCTGCTACTTGGGTCCATCAATAAGCTGTTTATCTAGCAAAGTGGTAAAAGCATAAGATCACTGTAGGGCCCCATGGACATGCTAAAATGAAGATTGGTTTTTCACATGAAAAAGAAGTACTATATCCCTGGCCAATGTGGCTCAGTTGGTTGGAGCATCAACCCATAACCGAAGGGTTGACAGTTTGATTCCCGGTCAGAGCAAACGCCTACATTGCAGATTGATTCCCCAGTCTGGGAGGGCTCACAATCCCCGGGTTGAGTGCATACAGAAGGCAGCCAATCAATGCTTCTCTCTTGCATGGATGCTATTCTCTCTCAAAAACAATGAAAATATGTCCTCAGGTGAAGATAAAAAAGAAAGAAAGAAAAGAAAAAGAGGTGCTACAGCACCACAGACAATGATAACTCTCAGGAGTCAGATGCACAGAGTTTAAACCCACACTTTCCCACCATATGATGTTGGACCAATTTCTTGTTTCTTCTGAAACTCAAGATTCCTTATTTAAAAAGTAAAGATGCTAATGCTCCTTTTGAAGCTTGCTGTGATGATACACAAGATACCTATAAAGTATCTTACAGAGTACAAGTAGAACTACTAATAAGTTAAATGTTTAGACTTCTCTTTAAACATGTCAGTTTAGTCCTGGCTGGTGTGGATCAGTGGACTGAGCTCTGGCCTACAAACCAAAGGGTCACTGGTTGGATTCCCAGTCAGGGCACATGCCTGGGTTGTGGGCCAGATCCCCAATGTGGGGTGGGCACAAGAGGCCACCACACATTGATGTTTCTCTCCCTCTCTTTCTCCCTCCCTTCCACTGTCTCTAAAAAATAAATAAAATCTTAAAAAAATAAACATCTCACTTTAAACATATGTATCTTTAAAGTCATTTTACTTTTACTTTTTAAATTTTTTAATTCATTGATTTTGAGAGAGAGAAACATCAGTTTATTGTTACACTTATTTGTGCACTTTGATTGATTCTTGTATGTGCCCTGACCAGGATTTGAACCCACACCTTGGCAATCAGGACGATTCTCTAACCAACTGGACTACCTTGCCAGGGCAAACATATATTTATCTCCACTCCCTCCCAAAAGCACAGTAAAACAACAACAAAGAATAAAAAGAAAGCCACAAACCCATAGAGACAAAGAAAACAGAAAATAAAGAGCTTTTGAAGGTGCTGTATCTATCTGTAGTAGCTAAAACCTGCATGTTTTCCAACAAGAAGCAAGCCGCATCAGTAACAGAGCCCCAGAAAGGCTCAATAACTGAAGATATCAAGTATACATACATTGGCGATGATATGATGCCAAATGACCGTGCCTTCCCAAACCCACAGGGCAGTTTATTAGAGAATTTGAGATCTAGACAAATTGAATCAGTGAGGCTACTGGCACTCCAGACAGGTAGAGGTGAGAAGTCAGATTGAAAACAAGGAGGCCCAGCCCTTCAACAACCCCTCAGTTTCTAGATTCGGGTAAGCAAGGTTCTACTCCACATTCTGCACCAACATAGGAAATTCAAGAATATTTTTTCTGAGAAAATTAAATGCTCTAGAGAAAAGACCCATAAATGCCAGTATTTAACACATTCCTGAAAAAATACATAGGCTAGCCATGAACTCATTCTAAGAAAAGCTCACTATTTGACAAGCCCGACTCATACTCAGAACTTTTAATTAACTTTTCAGTTAATTTAACTCCAAAATATAAACACACAGCAAAAGATCATAATTTGAAAAAGCTTTCTAAAATTAAACCTAGAATACAAAAGGGGGGGTTGTAGATGCAGAGGCCTTACCAGAAAGAAAATAATATTGAAAGAAAAGAAGGAAGGGAGGGAGAGGTGGAGGGAAACCAAGGAGGCAGGTGAACATCCTTAGAGGAATGAAAAGAGAAGGTTGTACCAATTAAACAAGAACATGAAAGGACCCTACTAGATTACAGCTGTAAGAACCTAAATAAACTTAAATAGAAGAATTGGAAGGCAAAGTCGAAGTAATATTCAAAAACCTAAGATAAAAATCAAAGTGACATAATAGGACAGAAGAAAAAGAATGTTTTAAAATTGGGGGATCAGTCTAGGAAGCCACACAACCAAACAATGAAGTTCTGAAGAGAGAAAACAAAGACAATAAAAAGAAAATTATCAAAGAAATAATTAAAGGATATTTCTCAGAACTGAAAAACATAAATCTTTAGATATTAAGGGCTAACAAGAATATTGCAAAATAAATTAAAAAGACCTTACATCATTAACTTCCAGAATACCCGAAAAAGCAGTATGTTCCAAAAGCTTCCAGAAAAAACCAACTTACATACAAAGAAATAAGAATCAAAATGCATTAGGATTCTCAGTAGCAAAGTTAGAAACTATTTTTTAAAATGGAGTAATAGCATTAAAATTCTAAGGAACAATCATATTCAACCTCAGATTATACAAGGCCTGTCCAGAAGGTATCCGGCCATGTAATATGAAAAATAAAGACATTTATTGAGGAAGATACAAGATACAAGAAACATTGTACATAGGACAATGACATCTCAGTCCCCTTCAAAGTAGATACCTTGGGACCTCATACAATTCTCCCAATCTCTGTCAGCTACCACATTGTATTTTCCTGAATCTGATTTATGGTCTGAAATCTCCTCCCTTTCAAAGGTGATTTTAGTTTTGGGAAAAGCCAGAAGTCACAGGGCACCAAATTTGGTGCTGAGTCACCTGGGTGATTTACTGTTTTACCAAAAAAACTCTACAAGAGACATCATGCATGAGTGGGCATGTTTTCATCATGAAGCTGCCAATCACCAGTTGCCCATAACTGTGGCCTTCCAGAATCATCCAAATAGTTTCTGTGGAGGAATGTTCAAGCTTAATGCAAAACTTAATGCAGATTCATTGCTCAACTTTCTCAGTCATTTTGAATGCAATGACCACACAGTACACATGCTCACTCAATGGTGTCTACCACCCCCACTGACTAGGACAGTGAAGTCATCATTATTTGCAAATGTGCATTCCAGTCCACTCTCCTTGGCTGCCAGGTTGCATTGGTGTTGTGCAAACTGTTCTCACTATATTAACAATGGCTGGACTTTTTCTGAACAGACCTCATATATCCAGCCAAATTATCAAACAGGTAGATGGAACTACTTCAGCCATACAACTTCCCAAATCATGCACTTCCCATGCATCCTTTCTCATAAATTACTGATATTCTTTCTACTGAAGTGAGAAAGAATAAGTCAAGAAAGAAGACCTGGGTCCCAAGAGTCAGAAGATCAAATATAGGAAAAAAAATTTTTTTTATATCAGGCCAATAATAAAGGAAGGCCCCAACAGGACAGCACTCACCAGGCTAGAGAATTCCTAGATCTGAGTGAGTGAGTGAAGGGATGCGGGAAGGATGTCAGAGGTGAGGCAAGGTGGTGAAGGCCTTGCTGGGTGATCAGATACATTTGATCACTTTAAAAAAGGCATTGAGAGGGTGTTCATAGGTTTCAAAGAATTCACATAAATAACAAGAAAACTTAGCGAGAAAAAACTGGCAATTATTAACACTAGGAAAAAATATTTTCCTGAAAAAAAATTAGTCATAGTGTGCTATTTTGCTCAGAAGTAAAAAATATAAATATATACATATATACGGAATAATGTAAATGCTAACATTTTTAAACCAAAAATTGTAACTGTTGGAGGAAGGCGATATAACTGTATGATATCGGAACAGTGTAGTGAAGAGCGCTGTCTTCACCCGCCACAACAGCAGGTCAGCAGATGTTTCTATCCCTGATAAATTAACTTCAGTGGACAGCAGTGTAAGCATGCTTTCTAGAAATACAGAGGCAAAGACCATAAGGAACAACTATAAGGCTCGAAGGCAGTTGTCTCTGGGGCGCAACTCCGAGGAGTTGGGAAAAACAGGGTAGAGGGCTGTGGGTCTCACACTTCATTAAAAGTCTTGACTTTTAAGTTATGCCTGTGCTATTTTGATAAAACAAGAAGATAATATTTTGAAATTAGTTTTTCTTTCCAGAGTCTACTCTTTACTCCTTCCCTCCCTTTAAATTCTAAACACCTGTAAACACATACCCTTGTAAAGAACAACACAGGGCAGGAAGGCAATGATCTCATCAGTTAGTTCAGTAGCACACACCAAGTGTTTGCTGAGCTGAGGTGGGGATTATCTGCACTTGTTAGATTTATTTCACGTATGAGATTCTCAAATTCCTATCTTCATTTTCAAAAGATGGAATCTGATGAACATAAAAGTTTCTATATTCCAAGCAATTTTCCATACAATCAGGTTATGATGCCAACTTCAATTTTATAAAAATTGGTCTCTATGACATCAAAGCAATTTCTTTAAAGCTGAACATTTTAATAAACACAATGTCATGTAAGCACAAAATTCACCACAAATTTATTTGCAGAATTCCATAAAAGATGATTGTTATGAATCAATAAAACCTGAAGGAAAGGCTTTGGTTCCTCCAGGGTGGGAAGTTCACCAATATCATGACATAAAATAAAGAACGAAGCAATAGGTCCATTGTCTAGAATATCATTTTCCTACCTCTGAGAATATAAAATGCCTTTAGTGTCTTAAAATTAATCAAAGTAACCCACTATAATTCAGATGCTGAAAAATAGCTGCAGTTCTTCTTGTAAAGATAAAAACCCATCCTTAACCCCACCCTCCTTAGATCTTACAGGATTTTTGTTTTGGCTTTTTTGTTGTTGTTGTTCAAGATGCTAAAACAGCACTGAAAACTGATAACAAATCAAGCCAGCCTAATTTACAGTCTCAAAGTTAACTGACATTACACTAAACAGATGATCCACCATCAAAATTACTACAGCGGTGTTTATTTTCCAGATCATATTTCGTAGTCTTGGAAATGTCAAATATGTCTTCCCGCTGAGAGGCAAATGTGGATATTCATATTCTAGGAAGCCATCCACATGCCGAAGACTGAAAGCAGATTTACAAGGATTCATTACAGAACTAATCCTTCCTAAAATTCTGATTCAATGAGTGGCTTGGTTTGGGGGGGGATTACGGACCTAGGAACTGGAGTTCCTATTGTCTGACCAAATGCAATTTCAGATTTGAAGGTCTGTGACCTGCAAATAAAGGACGTTCGTTTACAGCATGCTTTATTCAAATTAATGTTATATAGTCTCTTCCCACCTGTAACACACTGAGAACTATCACCTGAAAAGATGTATTTCTTCCATCGCATTAAAGAGCCAAAGGCCACAAACGTGCTCCAAATGCTGAAAATCCCTTTAAACAGGTAAGCCTTCTAGAGTAATGATGGGAAACGTTATCCCAGACCTCCATGCCGGTCACTCATCTCAAGCACTTAAACGTGCCTTTGCTTTCTGGCCTAGCCAATCCCTGCCGCCCCAGCCTACCCCAACCACACACACTATAAAAAGCAGCTGTGACTGTGTTTAGCCACCAGGCACAAGTGACTGACTTCTTCCAGCAACCACCCTGCCGATCCATCTTCTCTTGCTCCGAGTTACAAAACACCTGCTGATCGGGAACAATGGCTCCCCTTCAGACTCCTTGTGCCTATGACCTGATACTACGTGTGGGGACAACAGCACAGGTCTCCCTCTTTGAAGGGCTCATAGTTTATGTACGGAAACAGCAGCCAAACAGTTGCCAGATAACAACTGAGCACTAGGAGAGATGTGAGCATAAGGGAGGAGCAGAGGGAAGGAAGATGCTCGTTCTGGCTCCGTTTGAGGCAACATGTGAGCATGGCATTGAAGGCTGTGGAGGCAGGGGTACCGGCAGGGACCAAGGGCAACATTCCAGTCCAGGAAAAGCGTCTAAATAGCTCAGCATTGCCTGTAAGCACAGTGCTCTCAGAAACCAATAAATGGGTTCCATGTAACCGGGGCGGGAATGCATTTGGTAGAGAATGGGAGGAGATGAGGCTGCAAAGACAAGATTCAGGAATAAATTATGAAGGGTCTTGCTGCTGAGCGAAGGAGCTTGGATTTTTATCTTGTAGTGAACAGGGCACCATTCAGACTTTTTAAGAGAATACAGTCCTGTAAGTTTCAAAATTAATCTGCCTCTTCATGTTTTACCACAAATTCACCTAAGAAGACTCTGAAAAGGTCCATTTTAGAGTTGATAGGCGGATTCACTCACCAACACAAATTCCTCCAGTGGCCTTAGATCAAGAGCCCATAAAAGGAGAGAATATATCTTTTCTATATGTTTTATACTCCCTCTGATTCTGCCTAGCCTTAAGCAAGGGAGCTTTAAGTGCATGCTAAATCTATTCTTAGAATTTCCTAAAGTAATCTGCAGCTTTGGGTCTTCTACAAATAATATTCACCAAAGAAAACTCAGGAGCCTCTCATATTTGTTCTATATAGTGCTTTGTTTTTTAGGACCAGTATATCCCAATAAAAATGGTCAATACACTTGGACTTCTTGCCCTTTCTCCAATCCAATTTGTGGGTATGTGTGCTGATAGTGACCCCATTCCATTGCACTCAACGTCAGGTGCAAGGACAAGACCCTAGGTCACCTCTTACACATAGGCAAGACCACTGTCTTACATTTCATGAAAAGAGACCCTTTTTTAAAGCACAGTAAGTGCTCAATAAATGCGGACTGCTGGGCTTCTGAGCACCTCCTGCTAATTTCTAAACGGATTCGAGCAGCAGCAGGTCTCCAGGAGGCTGCATTTCCAGGACTGATCTAACCGGCGCGCTCACACAGCCAGTTAGCATGAGAAGCAAGCAGCCTTACCTGAACTGCCGGTTCGAGATGGTTCCTAGAAGAGCCAAGCTGCATGGTGCCAGACGGACAGATGGAGTTTATTCAGGGATTCCTCCAGGGAGCCCAGGCTAAAAATTGCTACCAGGGCTCAGGAGAGACTGGCCCAGGCCTGAAGGCCGCTGGCCTGAGGCCAGTGCTCGTCACACTTACAGCCTGGGCGTCTTCTGGTGCAGAGAAGCAGTGGGGACAGAGGCTTGGCTCCCACCCCGCACGGAAACGCCCCACGCAGCTCTGGGGTCAGCCAGCACTGGTTAGCGAGGGCCCCAAGCAGCATGAGGATGGAAGCGCTCTGTGGGTAACATCAGCAGCTACAGCTATGACCACACATTGTTACCCTGCCCTGATTTTTTAAATTCCCCTTTAGAATTTTTAATATTTCAATGTTATTTTTCAGTTTAATTAAAGATAGAACATTGAACTACTTTCTAAAGCACTGTGCCATGTTTACCCCACTCACAGCCCTTATACTAAACACTGTCCCCATTCTAGAGATGAGAAAGTAAGAGTCTGAGAAGGTAAGTGACTTGCCCAAGCCATGGCTTTGAAGCAGTGGGGCCAGAGACCCTCCCAGGTTTTTCTGCTTCCTTGGCCAAAGCTCCTTCCTCCGTGTGGCACTGCCTCTTGCTTGCTGAGACAGGTGGGCCCAGCGAGGAACCCAGGCAGGGTGGGAGGTTTTCTCGGAGACTGCTTTCAAGTGTGTGTGGCTCTTTGATCAGGACAGAGTAAGAGAGTGAGCGAGAGGGGAAGGAGGGAGAGAGAGAAAGAAAGAAGATGGGTGGAATGAAGCGGAGGGGAAGGAAATTTAACTTGCTGATTTCCACCCCTTCGAGTAGCACCTTATGATATGTTGGTACAAAATTTGGAGCATGTTTCATAATTAGAACTATGTCTAGCTTCAGTCAGAGGAGCTAGACTTTTCAAACGTGCTGAGCATTTATGTATGATTTCAGAGCGACTTTTGTCAAACTAGGTATTTTGGGCATTAATTCCCTTTCCCTCTGCCATTGACCATTGCTGCCATTTCTGATCTGATGGCCCCCAGTGACAGAGAGGCAGGAACCTACCAAAGCTTTAGGCAACATCATGCCGGGGGCTGCTTAAGGCCTTGGGTGTCATGCCCTGGGGAAGGAGGTTTAAATCGGCAAAAAGAGATATTACATTTACCTTCTGCTACCAATTTCCTTTCCTGCCTTCACATTTTGTTTCCCTAAATCTCTATGCAAAAGCCCACTATTTCTCTGCTTTTCCTTAGAACCCACATCTTGTTCCCATGTTGTATCCAGAATTTCTTTTTTTTTTAGGGACAGTCTGACTGAGGAAATATCTGTGAGATGCAATGAAAACGACAGTCCCTCACTGCTCCTTACATAATATATCTTCTGGGGGCCAACCTTAAAAACATCAAATTATAAATTGTAGGATTTTTGATCACTGAAATGTAATAATTAAATTATATAGAAATTTCCTTAACTGTGGGGTTGAAAGGAACAAAATCACTGGTAATTGGTCTCAACCAGAGTCAATAATGTTTTTCTTTTTATTTACATTTGGTTTTCCTATAAACTGCCTACTGGGTTGTGAGGAAGTAAGAGGCTAGCAGAAAACTGAATCCCCATCCATCAGTATTAATCTCACACTTTACTGTGGCTCCATCCATTTATCTTTCCGACACAAATTAGAAATTCAAGAGTTTTAACAAATGAGCCTGCAAATGTAAACTTATTAGGCCATATATTTTTACTACACACTGTGCAGTGCCCTCCACAAAGCTGTCCCTTCAGAGAGCATTTTCCTATTTTGTGTTATTGATGGCAGCTAACTAATCACATTTTTAATGTTGTCTTTGGGGAGGGCTGTTTGAGTGAATGTGCAAGCTAAACTACCCAGAATAAATCTACCTTATTAAATGCTTGAAATTATGTGTCTTTTACGATAAAGAAACTCCCGAGCATTGTTACATTTGCTAACCTTCTTTCCGCAGGAATCAAAAGACTGGGATTAATTAAAATAATACATCAAAACTGGGGTGGTGTACAGAATGTGTCTATGTGTGAGAAAAGGCCAAGAAAAATTGGTTAATTGGTCTCTTCATCCCTATTCACTCCCCTCCATCTGAACAGCTTTAAGTGTTGCTTTCTGAGCTGAAGCTACTACAATAATGTGAGCGAGGAGACTCACTCTGCCTGTAGACAATGGCTGGTCCCCATCCCTGTCCCCACCCCTAAGAAAGTTGATCATTTACATATTGCCTTTCTGACTAACAAAGAGCTCCAAAAATTTTGGTCCCCAGACCCAAAGCTCTAAAACAGAGAGAAAGTATAAATATATTGTGAGCCCAGCACTGTATTTCTTCCAAAGATGCATATTTAAGGCCTGTGAACAATATCATGTTTCACAGGCATCAAAAGAAAACATCTGGCCGGTCAATACTTCATTCTTTCAGCCCAGGTCCTCCTCTCCTTTAGCTATGGTGGGCATTCGGACGGTGGGCCCCCCTCGGTACTATGTACAATCATTTCATTATTCTGAGTTGGTTTAATGACTGGCAGGTCCTTTATTGCTCAGCTCAAGTGCTAATCTGAGCCCTGAGTGCATCTGCTTTCTACCTCTACTCTTTGTAAGTTTGGCATTCTCAGAAGCGAATGCATACATGGCCATAATTCTGGCTTGTCACATAAATTTCAAGGATAACAAATGATGCTTAAGCTTGAAAGACGGAACAGAGATCATCTGGGAACCAGGGCTCTCAAAGGCACAAGTGGTGCAGAATTCGGAGTCTGCACAATCTGTCTACTCCGGGACACAAGGAGACGTGTTAGAAATTTGCCGATACAGGGGTGGCAGGTGGGGGGATGTTTGCAAAGTGGGAGGTGATAAAGCAAGAACTCAGTTTTTTGCGAATTACGTCTCAGTGACTTGACTGTCCCACTTGAGATGTAATGCCTTTGTGAAAATGACATTTGGACACAGTCAGCATATGCTGTTCACAGAAACTGAAAACACAAGCATTTCAAGACTGCATAAGGGATGGTCCTAGCGTTCCCCTGCAATCAGAGTTTTCTCTCTATTACTTAGCTTGGACCTGACTAGTACGTAACTAAAGTGTAATGGCTGATAAACCGGCCTTAACGTTTCAAAACTAGGCAACTAGGCTAAGGTTGCCTAGCATTTATTTCTTGACTAAGCAGATACACTCATTTTTCTCACTCAGTCACAGGAATCGACAATTTAAGAAAGCACTGGCTCCTTTGAAGTGTATTTCTTCTTTATCTTGGATTAAAGATTTAGCTGTTATCTCTAGCAAGGATACTGTTGGAAGAAAGGTAAGGGTTGATGAATGAAACAGAAAGCCGTGGCTGGCAGAGGTGACACTGACTAGGAAACCTTCTGCATTTGAATCTGATTTGAGAAATGAAAGAAGGTGTTTATTTTCCCGCTCAGCAAATATTTATTGAGCACCTACTTGGAGCCAGGACCTGTTTCAGGTGCTGGAAAGACAAAGTTAGAGCCCTCAAGGAGCTAGAGAAGAAGACAGCCTCGAAAGCAGGTAAGGGCTGTGATAGAAACATAAACCATGCGCCTGGAAGCTCAAAGAATCACTAAAGAAATATTTCTTCCTCTCAAAAGTCTATCTGTTACAATGCTTAGAATCTAAATTACATTTGCTTGCATTGCATTCACATGGGGACAGAAATTCTATTTTGCTCTTCTGTTCATGGAAATATTCACATTTTACATAGTTACATTGTTGCCTTCATTGTGAACAAGATGAAATTCCCCATCAGAGAAGAGTTTCTAAAAGTTGGTTCACGCAGAATTAAATAAATTATCATTTGAAATAGACCACACTAACTGGTATTTATTCTTAAAGAGCACCCTGCAATTAATCCTTTATTTAAGCAAAGAACCCTGTTTCGATTCCAACAATCCCCATGTTTATTTGCAGTATAAGCCTGGATTTTCATATATTAGGTCTGAATCTCAAAAAATCTTAGTGATAGGTCCCCAGGCAACACATTGCATTATCTCCTTAGGCCTCGAACTCTGCTGCACTGAATAGAACAAAAGGCATTAAAAGCACTAATCCCTCTTGCCCTCAGGATAAGGTCCAAACTCCTTAACCTTTCACGGATCTGGTCTCTGCTTAATCCCCCAGCCTCCCACTGAGGGACAGAAAGCGGTGGGATCTCTGTCAGCTTAGGTTCCTGAGTGACTGCGTGGAGCAGAGACACCTCCACCCTGCCACTGTTCCCCTCAGTCACGTCGGATATATAATGTGAGCCCTGAATGAATGAGCCACTTTTAAAAACCATTTTTCTTGCGCTCCTGGATCCCAGGGTTCTTTGCTGCAGCGCAGCCTCCCCTCTCTCAGCCCCCCAAGAGCTAACAGTGCAGTGTGACCTAGAACATTTTCCGCACTTAAGCACTCTCGTCATCATCACAATTTTTTACATGCCTAAATACTCTTTTCACTTAATTTGATTTCATTTTAGCCACCTGGAAACGCTGAGTTTAAAAATGGAACTGTGCTATTACTATTGTAAGTAGAAAACCAGTATCATTTCCGGGAAGGAGAAGATAACTGTAAAAACCACGCCTCTTCTAAGAACGTGTTTATTTATGTGCCACATTAAATCTCTGATATGCCACCAGTATAAACCTAACACCGCTTTAGAAATACTAGTTAATGAAAAGAAGGGCGCAGGCCTGGGAGCCCAGCCCCACTACCCACTGCATGTCCTCCTCCCTCAGGTTGTGACCCAGCACAGACCCCGCGGCAGGCCGCAGCAAGCCAAACACGAAAGGCAGGTACTGGTGAGAAGGAAAGGGGTTTGTTCAAGTGGCGGCCTCCTGAGCAGACAGGGGACCCTCGTCCCAAAGCCCATCTTCACATCTCAGCGCAGACAGAGGTTTTCATAGAGGAGGAGAGGGAAAGCAGAACAGAGAGCTCAAGGGGAGGGGCTGAAAAGCTCTCCACGTGCAGACCCGCAGCACGGTGCATTCCCATAAGGACCTCGAAACTGGTCAGGCGATGACCTGGTGAGCATCGTCCTCTTCTTACGTCATCCTGGTTTCATAGTCGAAGGTCAGCCAGTCTTCCACAGCTGGGAGGAGTGAAGGTCTGAGTCTCTATCTTTTGAAGTTATTTCCTAGAATTCTTATACAAACGTGCTGTTTATCTACAGGCTACATCTTAGTCAGAGTCAGTATTTACGGAAACAATGTCAAAACGATGGTGGGGCGGGTTACAATTCCTCACTGTGACAAAGTAATTTACCTGACTCGCTGAGCCCCATATTTTATAAGATAGGAAACTACTACATAACACTAACTTAAAGATTAAATAAGAAATGTGTATGAAATGCCTGGCTCATATTTTTAGTTCTCAATTCAACGGTTTTTTAGTACACTGACATATTTTTCATGCTCGGAAATATTAGGTGTTGCTATTGTGGTTATTCTGATGTCACATAACCCCTAGATTGTGAATTCCTTAAGGTGTTGTGTTTATTCATCTCTGAATCCTCATAATACCTACTACTGTTCTTTGCTCCTCAGAATTGGCAAATAAATCAAGAGACCTGCATAACCAAAGATTTTTTTTCAACTTATCTGTGGCATTTGTTTTCCATCCCTTTATGGATAGAATCAACTGATCAGTTAAATTACTTCTCAAGGTGTGATTGTAAATCACTTTGGCCAGGCTTAGCCTAATTCCCACCATAGGCTAATTGGGGATTCTTATCTTTAAAACTATCATTCTTCAAAATAATCCCTATGTTGTCTTCTAGAAGATTTATTAATCGGTAGCAGAAAGGATGTGAAGTTTGAGAGTTGGAGGCATATGATTATCATAAAAGAAAAATGCGGGTTTTATAAGTCAAAAGTCACAGGATCCAGGACATTGAGACACTCAGAGTGTCCATTACGGCTCACCTTTCTTGGACAGGTCAGGTATACAGAACCTAAAACTAGAGACATATGGTGTGTCCTGTTCACAGTGCCCTCATTAACAGCAGTCTCCTCTTAGAACTGTCAGAAGGGCTGAGAGAATGCACAGTAGGCCCTAACACAGAGCAAGTGCTTATTAAATGTCAGCTGTTATTACTGTCCTTTGTACACTTGATTATTGTGATTATAAAACTTTACTTGTCTGAGTATTAAGGATTCAAAGTTGGAGTCACTGTAAATGTTTCAGGTAATTGAAGAAAGCCTGTAGGCATCCTATAACTGCTCTTAATATTTTAATTTTTCAATTCAGTTGTTTCATTAGCCAGGATTAACTAGATTATACTGTGGTTTTTTTAAAGAAAAAAACGTCCAGCGAAAGTTTTTCTCTCACTGTCCTCAGTGGCAGACCACCCTCCCGCGCAGCTCATCCCCAGTGCTGGAGTCTCAGGGCGTCTCCATATCAATCTAAATGTCTTCAATCGCAGTGTGGGGGGGAGGGGCAAGCATGCTGGAGACGCAGTCTTTCTGCCATTCCAACCTCCCCTCCACGCCTTGGTCCAAGAAAATTGCATAGGATACCCATCCTCAGGGCAGCAGGTGAGAAAGGCCCACCCGCCTGCCAGAAGAGGAAGAATCAGACACGTGGTACTGCATGTGTCTGGTTCTGTGAGTGGTATTGCGTGCCAGGGCTGTGAATGGTCATAACCATCACTCATCTGGGGACTGGGGGATGACCATTATAAATTCCCCAAGCTCTTGACAAAAAGCTGCTTTTACATTACAAATCCAATCGAACATTTATCAAAATCCTGGAGCAGACATTAAAGGTCATGAAAGAAGAATCCTATTAAAACATTTTTAATTCACCCACAATTTCAGGGATTTATGATAGCTTTTTGTCCCACTCAAAACTCTGATCTTGTTTCATGCTAGAAGAAAGGGAATTGCATTTCTTTATTGTCCTCTGAGCAGGGGAAAAAAAAGGAACCTAATTCTCAGATCCAGTCCAAAGTGGGATTTGAACTTTCATCAATATGATCATGTATGTTACTTGATTTAGGCAGGGAAACAACCTACAGAAAATCACTTCCCCATGGGAAAGAGGCATCCCCACTTTATAGACTCCTTCCAATCTCCCTTTTTTTTTTTTTTGAAAAATAAAAATGCTTGTAATTTTACTTGCTATGTTAGTTTATCTCCCTAGTTTGCTTTTTTCCTTTCACTGTCAAACTATTGATACAAATTATATCCCAAGTCCTGTTCATTAGTTTCCATTTCCTCCTATTAATTTCCATATTTGATCGCCAAATCGGCACCCACAGTCTCAATCACCCCAGCTACATACTCGCTGCATCCTTTGAATGCTCTTACTTCGCAAATCTAGAAAAATACTCAGAATGCCCCCAAAGCCAACACTCTCTGTTGCATTATTTAATATTCTGCCAAAGTTTGAGATGTGAATCACTTCTGATTTCTTCATCTTTCTTGACCCCTAATTTTATATGGTCTTAAGGCTTAGTTATTCTTTTTATGAAATCTTTTTTTTTTTTGTATACTCCTCCCTTTCCATTCTTCACTACATTACACTTAGTACCTCACACCTGGACCATTCAAATCATCTTCCAACTCGTCCCCCTTTCTCCAGGCTTTCTGTCTCCCAATTTAAACATGCAGCCTGCACAATCATCCTAAAACATGACCTCCTCTCTTGGGTTAACCTCTTGGCGGGGGGGAGGGGGGGGGGAAGAGGACCCTTCTATAACTTGTCACTGCATATACTATTAAATGCCAATTCCTCTCCCTGATTGGAAATTTCATCTTAAGCATAAATTTTCTACCAAATAAAATCAAAAGCACTCCCTGATCTTTGGAAGGATCATCTACTTTCTTTCTCTACCTTTCCCCATTCATCTCTTCCACCCAGTATTTGGCCTCCTGCCTTCAAATCCTACTTGTCACTTTCAACCTGAAAGAAATGCCTTCACAAACTCTTTTGAACCATGGTTGGCTCTGCCAATGTGACATAATTTGTGTGAAAATAATCAGAAAGCAGCATCCCACAGAATGCCACTCAGATGTACTTTGTTTGGTCAACATGGCGGTGGGTGTCATTGCTATTGTTTAAACAAAACGTTAATACCTTTAGGGACCCCATACACTCCGCAGTTGCCTAACCGCTTGAGGCTGAAGACCCTGGTCTGTGCTATGTCATGCTGGTGGCACTGTTTAATTTATGATCTTTACATGTTATTATTAATAATAATAATAATACATATATATTGTGTTTATTTTTCCAACTAACTTGTATGTTTCCTAAGGTCAGGAAAACATTTCTATACAACTAAACATTTAAATGGGGTAAGATGAATGAAAAGCACCTTGTAAACATAACCAGTCCAAAAGTCCTGCCAGCACAAGGAGGATAAGTTAGAGCCATTCAGGAACAAAAATGGCTTTCGTTAGCGGGGAGTGAAACTTTCATGTTCCTATTGATTCATGGATTCCTTCAACATTTTATCCCAATTTAAGTTAGTATTTAAGAAAAAAAATATCTACATGTAAAAGCATCCATCTGGACTCTCCCCTTTTGCAGCCATCCCTGAAATAGCAGTGGTCTAAACGAAGTTGAGGCCCTTTGTGACCTCTGACAGGAGCAAGAACTATAACAGGCATTTTGTTCGATGCGCCTTCCCCCATTCGCAGGAAGATTGTGTCCTCTAGCCTTTCCAAAGAACTGAGACAGAAGCACCAGGTTCCATCCACACCCATCTGAAAGGATGATGAAGTTCAGGTTGTGCAAGGACACTACAAGGGGCAGCAAACTGGCAAAGAGGTCAGAGTCACAGGAAGAAATACGCCATCTACACTGAACAAGGGCAACGGTCCGTGTGGGCATTCCCCCCATCGAGGTGCTTATCTCTGAAGCCGGACAAAGACCCAAAAGGTTCCTTGAACATTAAAGCCTAATCTCACCAAGTAGAAAGGAAAAGAGCAAATACAAGAAACAAACAATTGAGAAGATGCAGGAATAAATTAATCTTATATACAATTGTCATTAAAAACTTAAAAATCATCCATTTGAGAGCTCTTCAAATTCCAAATTAGAGAAGTAGTTCCTGAAGCAGGTAGGTTCAATATTTAGAGATGAATAAAGATAACTTCAAAGAAAAAGAATATCAAAATTCAGTACAGAAGAAAAAAGAATCTCAATGTTTACAATAATTTGGAAATAGAATAGGAAAAATGTTTGCAGGAAATATTTTGAGAAAATAGCAAGAGCTAAAATGTAGTAGTGACTGAATTATTGATTACCTTATTAATGCTTGACCCCAACCCGGCACATCCCACCCTCCTGGCCTGGATCCCCACCACAGCTCTGCTGGGAACCACCAGCTCTTATATGACAGTAAGCACACGAGATTGGTGATGTTTGTTCTCATCCTAAACAAGGAGCTCATGTTCATGGGACTTACCTGAGGTTGTACAACTAGGGAACCAAAACCATCAGGAACCAAATCTGGGTCTGTCTGACTCGGAGCCCACATCCATGGAACTGGGCTGCACACTCTCCTATAGATGGAAATGGAAATAGTAAGCTGCGTGGTGACAATTGGTTCTTTATTTTTAACTGCTATAAACTTTTAACTTTGTTCCCCCCCCCAAAAAAAAGAAGCCACAGAATAATAATTCTAACCACACCAGAAGATAAACAATTGTTAAGAAGAACTCTCCTAATTGAAGTGAAGCAGGGGTGCCAGGCATAGAGCTGGTTGTGACCGAGGCAGTGGTTTGGAGAGTCCCACACCTGGTGTGGGACTTGGTGGTGGTGAACACACAAAGGCAGGAATTGCCAGCAAGACCAACACTGGTGAGGATAGAGATTGAAGTTGACATTGTAAAATGGTTCACACTTTTTGGATGATGATTTTGCTACACAGTTCAATAGCCATAAAATGTTTATGCCATACAAAACAGAAATCTCACCTCTGGGAACTTAACTCAGTGAAACAATACAAAGGTGGGGGTAGGAGGGAGAGTATCAAGAATGAACAGAGATACAGATAACTGTGTTTGTAAATTAAAAAACCTACTAGTAATAATAGAAATATATGATAGTTGGAAAAATATGGGGTGACGTATGGAATATCATATAAACCCATTAAAATGTGAAGTGATTGTTTAGGGACCTTAGAAAAGTATTAAAATCAGTCAAAGGCAAAAGTAAAGCATTAATCTTGTAGGTATAATACTAGCTATTATTTTTGAGCACTCCCTATGTGCTAAAATTTTTTAAAGATTTTATTTATTTATTTTTAGAGAGAGGGGAAGAGAGGGAGAAAGAGAAACATCGGCATGAGAGAGAAACATGGTTTGGTTGCCTCTCCAACTGGGGACCTGGCCTGCAACACAGGCATATGTCTTAACTGGGAATTGAACCCGCAACCTTTCAGTTCGCAGGCGGGTGCCCAACCCACTGAGCCACAGCAGCCAGGGCAATGCATGTTAACTTCTGATCTATAAAGCATCACATACAGTTACTCATCTGCTCTAATAACTACCCTATGAGAAAGGTGTTACCATCATCTCCATTACGTAGAGGAGAAATCTGAAGTTAATGAGCTACACCCAAGTTCCCACCACCACTGAGAGCGTGAGACAGGATTGCAACCACTTAGTCTGGCTCTAAAGCCCAAACTATTAGCCAGTGCTAACGATGGCTCCATAATTATAAGAGCCACAATGAAGCCAATGCAAAAATGAAATGGTATATGTGGATAAAGAATAAGGAATACTACTGAAGAATTAGCACACCTCGGAAGTAGAATGAAAGACATTATTAATTTATTTTGTTCCTACTCCGCATAGGGCCTGTGGTTGTTGTAATAAGAGGTTTCTCTGATAATGGTTTCATTCAATCCTTCCTGGAGTGTTAAGTTAATTTGTATGTTTTTTTTTTTTTTTTCAGATTCTTGGTTTAAAGACATTAAAATATCTCACGATATTGCTCATATAAGTAGCCATGTCTATTTGAAATTTATACATATAGGTTCATAGAGACTTCAGCCACAAAATAAAAAATTGTAATAACAAAAATAGTAAAATATAAACAAAATATAATAGGAATAAAATTCCCGTCAAAAGAAAAGTTCAACTCTTAAATGTATTGTTTTTAGAGTAGTGAACATTTCATATCCTAATGTAACTTCTTTGAACTGAAATGAGATTAAACATTGTAAATAAATTAGTGCACACCCAATTTTTCAAATTATATTTAATTCCTCAGTAGTTTAGTGGGTTGTGGCAAAGAGAAAGATTTTTTTTAGGTTATTACTATCTAAAATTATATATATTCAGCTATTTCTTCAATTAATTCATATCATATGTTCTTAAAATAAATCCCAAAAGAATACTTCAATAAGTGATGTTACATCCAACTTTTGCAAACCACAAACTGTTGTAATGTCACATTCCATTTCAACAGAATTTCAAGAATATAACCCTCAAAATCTCCAAGGTAAGTTAAGCTGTATTCAACCTTAAAAGGTTTCAACTTAATTTGTGTTACTATATCAAAAGTGTACTTCCTTTGCTTGCTCACATTAAGTAGCTATTAAAAATATTCAAAAAAAAGGTTTCAACTTTAGTTAATGTCCCCTTCCTTGTTGCTTGACTATTACATACCTAAAATATACAGGGACAAATTAATGCAGTAAAGCAACCAGAGGTACTGTTATAAACAAAAGAAACATTTTCATGTGTGACTCCTGGGAAACAAGTTTTTTTGACTTTATAGACATACCATATGCATTGTTTTAATGGGCATCACGCAATTACCAATCTATTGCCTGTAAAAAGAAAATAGTTAAAGCCACTTTATACTAAATACTGAACCAGGCTGTACATAGCACACATACAAATTATCAAAACTCCACATCATATACCATTTAGACAGAGCCTATGAGATCGAATGTTGCAGGAAAAGGAGTTTTATCCATTGTTTCTCACACTACTTCAAATGGGTTCATTTGAAACCTTGATTAAAAATGTATACTGGTATGTCAGGTAAAGTATTGGGAAATAGAAATGTGCTTTTTAAGACCCATTATACAATTTTTATCATTCGAGGAACAGAAAGTAGGAAGCAAAACAACACATAGATTCTAAAATGACAGATAAAGCTTGCGACTACTACCATCCTTAATTTTCTCCTACGAAAAAGGTGATATAAAAAAAACTAAATTTGCCAAATGGAAGAGCACACAGCAGCATACACCAGCAATGTAAAAATCAATTTAAGAAGTGCAACTGCAGTTGTCTTTCCTGGGTTTTTAATTATGTGTTTGTTTGCCATGGTGGCCTAATTTAGTCAAGAAGATGAGCCTGCATTAAAAGCTGGTAGGAGAGGTAAGTAATCCCCAGGGTGGGCTGCTCGAGCTCCAGAGTTTAAAAGCTACGCACACAGAGGCAGAAGCCAAGGCGCGTTTGAGAAGGGGGTCCACATGACAAACAGTGAAAGGCGAGCAAATCAAATTTTTCACAATTAGTTGAACAACAACTGTGACAGGTTTAGCGCTTAGCATTTTCATTTGTGTGCTCAAATTTGGTTATCTGTCCTCTTTTATGCAAATGCGATGTGACAGGAGAAGCTGGGGGCGCTGGAGCAGGCCAATCACTCACAACAGGGGCCAGGGCTGCTGGGCTGAGAGGCCGGGATTAAATGGACTGAATGCTGATGGATAAATGACAGGAGTGGCGCTGAAAGCCTCATGAACTGATTTAAAACTTCAGAGGGAGGATGCCAAGAATATAATTATGCTTTATGCCCCGGCCTCAACTGTCAAAAATAAAAAGATAACAGAAGAATATAAATTGTACCAAATGAATATTATCAGCATTCATAATTTAACTAAACCCAACATGTTTATCCTACATTGAAAAATAGATAAGATTGGAAAGCTGTGTTCTTGTACCACAGGCCTTGGGACTGAAGCAAAGTTTAACAATTTGTAAATGAAGTGCAATGGCTAGAAATCCAACACATCGCAGCTTTCTTCTTAAAAGGCTTCCACCTCCAGCCAAGAAAAGGCCGTCTCTGCAGAGCCGACACAGTACGTTTGTCTTCAAATGTACGTCTGCCAAGAGGTCAGGTTCGGGGTGTCCTCTCCCATGCGCTGGACCACTGTCACAGCCCCCAGGAGGCTGGGGGGCCATTTCCAGGAGTCTGTAGGGTGTCTGCACTCTGTCCCAATGCACACTAAGGGGCTGGGCTTCTATCAGCCAAAAGGGCTGAAGAACACTGGGGCTTCTTATCTAGCTTGATTCACCTAGGTCTTAGAACTTTATTGTCGCTGCAAGTTCGTAACCAAATGTTTTATAACATTACATTTTTCAGAGCGTAGAGTCCTGTCTGAAAACAAGGATATGAATGAACTATTGTCCTCAGTTCCTTTCAATGTTTGACTTTCAATTTTTCTATTATCACTATGTACACACACACACACACACACACACACACACACAACTTTCTAAGAAGACATCAATGATTTTAGACAAAAAGATGAAAATGTCCCACACATGTACTTTATGGATAATTACATACACATAAGGAGAATATAATCTTAACATCTTTTTGCAAAGGAGGAGGATACCAACCAGTATCACACAAAATGAAAAGATGCAGGAAGCCAAGATGGTAACAAAGGCAAAGCATGTGAAAGTGAGCTAGAGAATACTCATAGGCAGGAAAACACATAAATGTTAAAGTGTAATTTATCCCAATCAACTGACGCTATCTATAAACTAATGAAAATTTTTGTTCTTTCTAATAAACTTTCACATAATTTGTTACCTAGTCCATCTCTTAAAATTCATCACAAGATTAACTATTGTAGATCATGTCATAGAATTCAGAAAATAGTAACTGGTACATATATGCATTTTAAGTAAAAATATCAATTCCTGGACTCTACCTTAATATGCTAATAAGAAACAAACCCATCTTCATAAGACTATAATATTACAAATAAAATGTTTGTTACTAAACCCTTTTCTAAATTTTTTTATAGAGCTAAAAATACATGTGCAGAGAAATGCACATCGTAAGTTCATATATCAAAGACATTTTGCAAAGTAACCACCATCCAGATCAAGAAATGGAGCATTCCCAATACCATAGAAGCCCCTGATGCACTGCTTCTCGGCCATTAACCCCTCAAATGTAGCCACTTTGGGGAATTCCTTAAGCACAGCTTAATTTTGCCCGTTTGTGAGATTCATACAAATCAAATTGTACAAAATCTACTTTTTGTGATCTGGCTTCTTTTGGGGGATTGTGGGAGTGCCTGACTTCTTAACTCAATATTTGATTTGTGACATTTACATGTGTTATGTAACAGTAGTTCGTGCTTCTCCACTGTTTTCCACTGTATGTATAGAATATTCTACCATTGATGAACACTTGGTTGGCTGTCATGAACATTCTCATACATGAACTCTGGTGCATTTGTTTCCATGTTCATGGAGTATAACCTAGGGGTGGGATTGCTGGGTCATTGGATGCACATATGTATTTGAATGTGAATTATAGCTTTAGTAGACTCTGCCTAATAGTTTTCTAAAGTGGAACAAAGTACTTTTTATAAATGAAAGAAATCTCAATATGCCCTGTGAAATTTTGTTTTAGGTTACAAAAAAAGGAGGAGAAGGAGAAAGGAAAGAAAGAAGACAAGAGAGAGAGAGGAAGGAAGGAAAAGGGGAGGGGAGGGAGAAAGAAAGAAAAGGAAGGAAGGAAGGAAGGAAGGGAATTTTACAAAAATTAACTAAATACACCACACATAGAATTCTCAGCCAGGAAATAATGGGCCCAAGTGAGACCTGAATGGGGCGCTCCTCCAGCCCTGTCAACATCCTATATGCCTGACTGTGGAAAGGCCTGGCAGTCATGGCTGCTAGCTCTGATTCTACCTGCTTAAGGAGTTCATTAAACATACTAGAGAATGACCAATTCACTAAGTAGCTACCCTAAAAGAGTGCTCTGGGCTACAGCTAGATACATCTGTCCAGAAATCCCAGTCCTATGTGGCAGGCACAGGACCCCTTCTGTATTACTCGGAACTTTGTTGGCTGCAGTGAGAATAGCACCAGGTAGGTGTCAGACCTGTGGAGTGAGACCAGATCTTGATTCAGCAACCTCAGTGCCTGAGTTCTGGCTAGGACATAATTCAGAGCCAAGACTCAAACTATAAGAGAAAATTTAGAAAGTCACAGAGGTAGAAGAAGTGAGCTGTAGAATAAATGAGCTCAGGAAACAAGCTACAGAGGCCAAAGAAGGGCCTCTGGAGCTTAGGAGAAAGAGAAGCGAATGAGCCGGAGCAGGGAAGAAGAGGGAAGGTGGAGGAGGGGAAAGGCGTGGACTTGCTCCGACAAGGGCGAGTTGGGTCCTCTGTTCTAACGACTTTTCAGGGCAGGGATTTTGGGGGAGGTCCCAGGAGAGAATCCCAATAGAATATTCATCAGCTTTCCCAGTGTGTCCTTTCAGGGGTTCATTAGATCACACAGCTGGTCCTGAGGTCAGCTGTGGCTTCACTTGTCTGATGTTGCTGCTTTTCTGGACCTGGAGCTGAAACACAGCTGAGGCCTGGATGTATCTGATGCAGGTCCCAACCTCATTGTCCTGGGGCTTACAAGCTATTTTCCAGCCCCTTTTTTTGTTCCTTCTCTAAAGGGTCTAACCCACAGGACTAGCAGCATGCCAGGTGAGGAGGGGTCAGGGGAGGGTCCAAACCATGACCAGCGATGTGCTAGGGGAGGAAAGGTCACCTTGAGGGTGAGTCCTTGTTCTCCCAGTCTTGGCCGTTGCTAGGCCACCGGGGCTTTCTGCCCTGGTGACCCTCTGTACCTGGCCCACCGTGCTTCTCTGCTCCTGTCTGTCCCACAGCCCAGGCACAACATGAACCATGTTTTTATCTATCTAACACATCTGATTTTATCCTTTTAGAACAGCAAAAGGCCTGTTGTACCTTTAGTCTATAAATGTGCTTTTTCAGTAGGTAAATGGAGGGAGAGACCTCACTATTCAGCCTCATAGTCTCACACAGCTGAGAGCCTGGACAACAGTTATCCAATCACCACACCAATAAGGCTCAGCTGTGGCCAAAATGGCTCCACGCCGCTTAAGAAAGAAGTCCGTTTGCTAACTCCATCTACCAGGCATGCCGACACAACTCAAAACATCAGCAACCAAATGCTGCGAACGACACTGAAGTCTATGTCACGGAAACAGATTTTAATGGCTCACAGGGAGGAGTTGAGATCTGGATCTCTTCCCTCCAAGAAGATTCCTAGTCTGAGAAGTTCCGCACTTTTCCCCAGAAACCATCAGGGTCTACTCTACAGAGTATTTTTTTCTACTTTTTTTTGGCACGTATTAAAAACAAAGTCTTTACCTACTCAGTCAGCTTGATCCTCCCTGGGTGGGCTCCATATAAGCTTTCTTCTGACAACTTGTTCACCTGACCACCCCAGCCCCACCCCCACCAGCACCCCCACTGACCCACCTGCATTTGTTGTGCCTTAGCTTTTGGCTGCATTAACGGCCGGGTCTCGTAATTTCATCCTAAGGCAAGGATGGGTCTTCCACAACCTCTATGTCTTCATTCTCATTGTTATTTTTTCCTGTGGGTTCCAGGTTTTTACATCCATTTCAGCTTCACGACTATTGCCCATATCATGCGCCTGAAATTTTTTTCCTCCCAATTTTATAAAGCAGCACGATAAGGTTTATATTTTGGTATCTTATTCCTCAACTTTCTTGGCAGGTCAGTAGCCAAAAGGAAGGTACATAAGCATAAATCCTTTCCCGTCTGGAGTTCACCTTTCACCTCAGCCTTTAAAGGGGTGTCGGTGTCCAACCAAAGTACCCATGAATTAAGTGGCCAGCCCCGGCAGTGACCACTGACATTCTTCTTACCTCAGCGGACAAGAAAACACTCAGCAAACGAAGCTCCAGCCCAGCTGGGGTTTTCTGGGGTCTCAGGAGCCATGTGGTGGGTCACAGCATCTAACACACGGAGGCTGATGGCCAGCTCAGGACCTCCCCCACAGAAACTCCTCCTCCCTTTCCCATTTGTCTGTCTCCGAGCTGGCTTGCTAATTGTTAGGAAAATTTCCTGGGGCCTGAAGAGCAAAGAAAGGGGCTGATAACTTCAGAATTACATCAAGAGTTGATTGAAGGAACGTACAGACTTCGGGGGCAGTAGGACAGTAAATCTCTCCAGTGAAAACAGAGAGAGGGTTATATGTACGTAGCCACGCAGCCTGTGCTCACACGGGCAGCTTAGAGCCACGTGGCACGTGCTTGTTAAGAGCTGTATAACACAAGTAAACAACCTAAAGGGCCCAGCTTTTCTGTGCAAATACTTCCCTTCCAGGTGATGGGGGGGGGGGGGCGGCTCCTCCCACCGTGAACTGGTAGTCGGGTTGCTTGGAAGGGTGGTGTTGGTTGCATTAAATGCAGGAATTACTTTGTATAACAACACCTGAACTATCTTTCTCCACCAGACAAATTTTTGTTCATCCTTCAACACTCAGCTCAGATGCAATTTCTGTGAAACCTGCAGTGACTCCTTGAGACATAGTCATTTCATGTTTTTAAGCTTCACAAGACCATGACAGCATTTCACGTTTTGTATTGGAATTACCTGCTAGAATGCCCACCCTTCCCCGCTGGGCCATGAAGCCCACGAGAGCAAAGACTGTGTCTACGTGTCTTTGTACACCCTGTTTCATTTCGACTCAGCAAATATTCAATACCCAGAGTTGTCTCAATTTCAAAGTTGGTACTTAGTAAATGTTTCATGAAAGGATGAAAGAGAGAAAAGAGATAAATTGACATTTTAAAACTCCTTCAAAAAAGTTCAGGCAGAGCCCCAGCCAGGTACTCACTCACATGGAGTGTCATCCCAATACACAAGGTTGCGGGTTAGATTCCTGGTCAGGCCACATACAAGAATCAACCAATGAATGCATGAATAAGTGGAACACCAAATTGATATTTCTCTCTCTCAATCCTTTCTTCTCTCTCTGAATATCAATAAATATTTTTTTTTAATTTTCAAATAAAAATTGTTGAAGCAGAAATTTCTTTTTTCACTCTTATATCCAAAAGAAAAAATGAACGGGGTTTTCCAAAAGTTGTACTTAAATCAGTAAGCCTCAGGTTTGTTTTTCCAGTTCACTTTCTGTTTATACACTTAAATTTAAATGATAAATAACGTGAATTACATGGCATAGCACAAGTGACCTTGGAGGTAATCTAGTCTAGGGAGACAGCTAATATATGGCACTGCTGGGACCGCTCTTCACCTCCTGCACCCATAGCAGACAGTACTAATCGATCATAGCGCTCCTTCTCATTAAGCCCAGACTCAGCCTTAGAATTCTCAGCTCAGCACTTAGCAGGCTGCTTTCTGGAGCTGGTGGTCATGATGAATCCTGCTTGCCACTCCTGGTCTAGTTCATTTTATCTTATTACAGGTAAACAAAGTGAGGTCTAGAGAGGTTGAATAGCTTTGCCTAGGTCACAGAGCTAATTAGCACCAGGGCCGGAACTAGAATCCTGGGCACCTAAGGCTCTGTCTACTAAAGTATGCTTTTTATTCCTATAGCTAGTTAATAGAAATGAAGACATCATAGAACGTGTTAGTTCTGGCCATTCTGTGTGTGTTATATATTATACATAATAGTTTAGAACCTTCACTTACTATTTCTCAACCAATGGTGTCAGCAGACCAATGTATCATAAAGACCTCATTGGTGTGTCATAAGAAGCCAAATTTCCCTTAAAGTCACAGTGGTATAATTTTTCAAAAACTGACTGTAGCTTAGTCCAGAAGTCTGGGGCAAACATACCATTTTTTTTTTTTAATCAAAATGAGGTGCCTTTAAAAGTTTGCAGTGAAAAGTAGTAAAACACACAAAAAAATGCAATGAAAATAAAACACGGATCACATTAACTGTTTGGTGTAGCTAGCTTCTTAACATATCAAAAATGCATTTGAGAAAAATAGCTATGGAAATTAGAATATAAGCAAGAATGGTCATTTATATTTTCAATAAGTTGTTCAGTTAGTAATTTTTATTAACTTTTTATGTATATTCATATTATCTTCTTCCAACCAGGCACAAGTAGGTGTCAGGGAAGATCTCAGAATTGTCTCAATAGTATTTTTTATTTTATTTTTTTAAAGATTTTATTTATTTATTTATTTTTAGAGAGAGGGGAAGGGAAGGAGAAAGATGAAGGGAAACATCGATGTATGAGAGACACATCAATCGGTTGCCTCTCGCACATCCCCAGCTGAGAACCGGCCCGCAACCCAGGCATGTGCCCTGACTGGGAATCAAACCAGCGACCTTTTGGTTCTCAGTGGATTAATCAATCCACTGAGCCACACCAACCAGGGCTATTTTTCATTTTTTAATAGAATTTTTTAAGTACTCAAATGCTGTAGGTGTCTATCTTTATTACACAGAAATGCTTATGCGTAAAAAAAAAAAAGAAGAAGAAGGCATGTAAAAGAAAACAAGAAATATATTAAAAAGTGCAAGACTGTTTTCTTTTCCAGCATATAAACTTCAAATTCTCCAAAAGGGTAGACTTGTTCCATCCCAATGGGCCAGCAGAGGCATAAGAAAGAAACAGAGAAAGTTGAAATAAATTAAAATCTCAGATTTCTCAGCCTCTTTTTCTTTGAGTAGCAAACTGAAAAATACTCTCAAAGAACCAACACCCAAGATACCTCATTACCAGAAATAGAAAGGCAAATGAGGAAGGGAGGAAAGAAAAAAGCAAGCTTACAGCCTGAGAATAGATAAGAGAAGGCCAACAAAGTTCCTGGACATGGAATCACACAAAGGTTAGCCACTCGAGGATAAGAAATGAAATAAACTATTAGCGAATAACAATGATAGCCTTTGGCGGGGAGAGAAGCCTGATTTTGGTTGACCAAGAAAAAGTAGTTGTAGCTGACCTCTGGCTGTTAACTGAGCAATGTGTGTCCGCTTACTCCAACGCGTGACTTACAAGTGCAGCAGATTCACGACGGTGGTCCTGTGGACGTGCCTCTTTGGAGACCTGGGGCATCAAAGCAAGGCATTAACAGTCCTCTTCTTCCCCCAGCCCTGGGAGAAAGGCTGCGACTGCCTATCAGGCCAACCCAACGCTTCTGAATTTGGCTCTGTCGTGCAAACTACATTTCCCAGACTCAGGGCCAGCGGGAGGCACTGTGGGGAGAGTATAAGGGGGGAAAAAGGGCAAAAAGATGTTCCTATTCATAGCCCTTGTGTGCATCCTTCCGACATCTTTTATTACTTTCAAAATCAGCTGTGTGGTCCCCTCAGAGGTCCGAGCAGCACCCGTGTGTTGGTCCCTTTTCCCTGACAACTATCTGTCGCCCCCTTCTATTCTTTGCTCTTGAGAGAGCAGCAACCACCTCCTTCTCTTTTAAGCTGTGTTAACTTATTATCCATTTTCTTAAAATGGTATCCATTTTCCTAAAATGTTATGTGAGTTTATCACTGGAGACAAGGCAGTGGCACAACTACATGCTTTGCTATCTGCCTGTGAATGAATAAAAGATTCACAGGGACCAATCACAACACTTTGAAAAGAAGCAAAGTGATTGGTCGCTGATCATGGCGTGCATCTCTTTTTTACACAGTGATTTTCGGACTTAAGAGCTAGCAGTGAACTTTGCACTGGAAACAATCATAGTTAACATTCCATGGTAACTGATTGTGATTCATGGTGTTGCAGGACTGGGTGATAAGTAAAATTTGTGCACATAGGAATGGTGTAAAAGCAAAGACTGCCTATGGTTATTTGTATTATTATGGATACCTTCTTCCCCAGTCCTTGCAAATATTGAGGTTCACCATCTTCAATCTTCCCTCTTTGCATGCTCATGAACTCACTGCATCATCTCACTCATATATATGAATGACATAAGTCTCCATCCCAGACTTCTCTTCTGCCTACAGGACATTTCGATGCTGCTATCCCACAAGGCCCTAGAGCTCAACATGTCAGAACAGAATTTAACTTCCTCTCTTATACTACAATCCTGCTCCCAACCCCTCATGTCCCACCTCGGAGTATGACACGACCATCAACTGTGTTGCTCAGTCCACAAGTCTGGGGTCCCTGCCTCGAACACATCCTCCTCACCACTGCAAAATGGTTCACAATCAAAGATGAAATATAAACATTCCACACTCCCCTCGCCTCATCTCTGTCTTCCTTCCATTCCATCTCTTCCAAACGTTCGCACCTTTCAGTGGCCCTCCCAACACCTCAGGATGAAGTTCAAAGTTTTTACAATGTTCTGAACCTTGTTTCTTTCCAGACTCCATCTGTCTAGCTTCTATTTTTCTTAAAACTCTCTTTTTTTTTCACCAAACGCCACTTTTATTTGAAAGGAACCTAGCCAAATAAAATCACACACACGCAGTTTCTTCTTTGCATGGCCCTGCCTGTGTGTGTGTGCATCTTTTGAATTCCTGACCAAAATTAACATTATAGTTTTTACTTTGTGGAAAGTCTTAAATTATTTTTTCTGTAACTCATTCACCCTCCTGTCCTGAGGTAGAGTGAGTTTCGCATTTTCCAGCCAGCGTCAGTGTGGCGGAAACATCAGAGGTGCCGCTGCGCCTGTCGTGCTGCGGGAGAGGGCAGGGTTGGAGCAGGCGGCCGAGCCAATAAAACACAGCTGGGGAACAGGACACTGGAGAGCAGCTGCCCCAGGTCACCCCGTGCTGGAGCCCAGCCACGCTCTCCTGTGAAACCCAGCCATGGTCTGGCTTCCTCCCTGACTTCCTCCTGGGCTCGAGAAGCTGGACATTTCTTGCTCCCTGTTGCAGCCTCCCTCCGCCCACCCTGAACACTGCGTTCGGTGTGTAGGAGAGCGCCATCGCTCTGAGCTCACTCCAGCTTGCCCTGGCCGCTGCTGTGCTGGTTTAGGCTTATGGCATAAATAGCATCACACTTAGAAAGAGGTGTCCTCTTAAAACACTGCATTCTGATTGCTTCATGCTCCTTGCCATTTCTGAGTACTTCTTTTCATTAATTGACATTTATATGGGAGCTTTTTTCCCCTCCTACATTAGAGATCAGGAAGAGAGTGCATAGAGCAGGAAGGAATGGCAGGATGTTTGTTTACCCACTGGCTTGCGCAGCTTGGAGCAGGAAACAGGAGCCAAAAAGACAGGCCCTGAGCAGAGGCTGCTTTGCATCCCAGCTGCAACGACGGACAGACCTGAAGAAGAACCATTGACTTCCTCAGACCGCAGGGCAGCTTCGGTGTGGGGTGGGTAGGCGCAGGGCCGCTGTGAGGCCTGGGTGTATCCGGTAAAGTGACTTTTTAACAGAGTCCACGACGATTGGCAGTAGACGCCATGGTGAGGGGCCCAGATGAGTCTGGCAGGGAAGAATGGAGGGGGACTAGTTAAGACCAGATAGGGGATTCTCAGGCACAACTGGGAAAGATGGTAAAGTGGAGGGGAGGCGCTGTTCAGCAGTTACACAGGTGAGGGTACACAGCAAATGATTTTCTGACCAGTTGGAGAGAAAACTGAAACCACCCAATGGGAACTCTTCAAATGCCACCACCAAACGTAATGAATTTTCTTCCGTCTTTGCCTCCTGTTGCAATGGAGGACTTGTCGCCATTACTAAGAGCAGTCTTTTTAATTGTGCTTTGGATCTGTTCTCGTCCCACCTTTTTGAGCATTTTAAACTATGTGTTTTCCACACTATCTTCTCTTTAGAACTCCTTTCTGTGCAGATTGAAACGTGATTAAGTCTCTGCTGCCTCTTTATCCCACCTGCTTTGCAAACTGCTAATCTCTCTCTACTCTACCCTTAAAAACTTCTCATAACACCTGCTGCCTGTACTGTCTCCAGAGTCTTACCGCTGCAGAGACTTAAGGAGTAAAAAAATTACTTCTTAGCCTATTCATTTTGCTCCCATGTCCCTCTTTAAAACAAACAAAACCACATTACCCCCCCCCCCAAAAAAAACATATTCCAGGCCCACCAATGACTTCCTTATCCCCAAATCCAGGACTTTTTTTCTGGACTTTTTCACATTTCATCTTACTTTACCTTATAATATTGTTTATCACTCTCTTCTTCCTAAAACAGCTTTTATTTTTAAGCCTTGGCCTCTGTTTACAACTCCCATTCCTGGTTCTGTCTTTGCCCTTCCTCATCTTCCTTTGCAGAAACTGCCCACATTACCTGGATTCCATGCAGATTTCCTCATTCTATACTTGATCTCTAGGAGGATTCTCACCCCCACCCATAGATTAAAACTTCTCTAGTAAATAATTCTAAAATTGTTTACCTCCACACTGCAACCACACCAGGCTTCTGTTCTTCAGATGCACTGGGTCCCTCCATGGAATTATTGCACAAAACTGTTCCCTCAAGAAAGTGTTCCCCATGAGTACACTCGTGTTCGGCTCTCAGACCTCAACTGAAGATCACTTTCATGGGGAGCCTTTCTTGACATTATAGGTTTTATATTTCCCTTAGAAATTAATTGCTCCTTCAGAGCATTTAATTTATAATTTTGCTCTTGGTCTGTGCTTCCTTCCTTCCCCTTTTGGATGATTGCAACCCTCCTGAACTGTGGAAAAGGGCAGGAAGTGCAAGGTGAGCAGCAGTTGTTTTAATCGTCACCCACCTTTTCTTAGGTAGATGAGCTCTGCTGTTTCTCAGATGGATGGGTCCCCTTCGGGCAGCAAGGCTGAAGGAAGCAATGACAGTCACCATGTATGCGGGACTGCTGGCACTGGTGGAGTGTAGCCAGTGGAAGAAATAAGTCCGAGGTACTTCCAGAAATTCTCAGCATGCAAACTCAGTTTACTCCTTTTCTACACCTGAAATACGTGCTCTCAAGAGCTCACTCTGTTTGGCAAGCACACATCCTTCCAAAACATTTCCTGAGACTGGATGGAACAAGGTAAATAGTACTATGCCTTTACTTACACTTTTTATTTTGAAATAATTTAAATTCACATGCAATTGTAAGAAACAAGAGAGATCCCACGTACCACTTACCAAATTTCCCCCAACGGTAATACCCTCCAAAACTGTAGTGCAGTACAACCAGCTCACCAGCATTTATAGTCAAGGCCCGTTTCCATCACCATGAGAACTGCTGCTGCTTCACTTCTGGGCTCACACTCGCTTCTCTCCCACCCCACCTCCTCCAAAACCCTTGGCAACAGGTGATCTCTTTCTCATCTTTGTAATTTTGTTATTTCAAGAATGTTATGTAAATGGAATTACAGTGCCTTTTAGGATTGGCTTTTTTCACTTACTGTAATCTCTGAAATTCACCCCTGGGTGGCATGCATCAGTTGTTTGTTTTTACTGCTAATATTTCATGGAATGGATATATCAGTTTAACCATTCACCCACTGAAAGCCATTTGGGTTATTTCCTTTCCGCTATTATGAATAAAGTTTCTATGAACATTTGTGTAAAAGCATTTGTGTGAAAAGAATTTAAATGCCCAGGAGTACAATTGCTGGTTCATAGGCTATTTGCATATTTAGCTATTTAAGAAATTACCACATTGTTTTCCAGGGTGGCTATACAACTACCACAGCTTTTTACAGATAACATTCCCACTAGCAACATGTGAGTGATCATTTCTCTACATCCTTACCAGCATTTGGTGTCACTATTTTTTCTTTAGCCATTCTGAAAGGAAGTAGTTGTATCTCATTGCAATTTTAATCGCCATTTCCCTAGTGGTGAAGGATGTTGAATATCTTTCATGCGCTTCTTTGCCATCTAGATGTTATCTTTGGTCAAACGCCTCTGTCTGTCTTTTGCTCATGGATTGCTTGCTTTTTCATTGTTGAGCTTGGAGTTATGTGTATATTCGAGACCCCAGTGCTGACACATATTGGTGTGCTTTGCCATTTTCTGCCACTTTGTGGCCTTTTCATCCTCTGATTCTTTCACAGAGCAATAGTTTTAGGTTTCAACAAAATCCAATTTATCATGCTTTTATGAATCATTTTGGTGTCAAATCTAAGAACTTCTTCCCTAGCTCTAGACCTCAGTTATTTTTTTCCTAAAAGTTTTACAATCCTACATTTGTCCACAATCCATTTTGTGTTCATTGTTGTTAAGGGGTGAGACTTCAGCCAGGTTTTTTTTTTTTTTTTTTTTTTAATAATGTCGTTGTTCCGGAATCATTTGTTGAAAAGGCTGTATTTCCTCTATTCAATTACTTTTGCACTTTATCAAAAATCAGCTGTGCATGTGTGTGTGTCTACTTCTGAGATCTGTATTCTGTTCCATTGATTTGTGTGTCTATCCCTCTCAAGATCCTTTCAGAAGTTTTAATTACTGTAGCTATAAAATGTCTTGAAATTGGATAGACTGATTTTTCTTTCATCTTTTTCAAAATTGTTTTTATTCTAGTTCTTTTGCCTTTCCATGTAAATTTTAGGATAATTTTGTACATAGCTACAGAAAGTGTCTGTGATTTTGATACCTACATATACTATGGTGGATTTTCCAGCTCATGAACACCTCTCCAATTATTTACATTTTCTTTCATTCGCATTTGTTTTCAGCATACAAGCCCTGGACAGTTTGTTAGACTTACTCCCAAGTGTGTTATTTTTTCTATCAGTGCTTATAATTGGCATTGCTTTTTCAGTCTCCAAGAGTCCCATGCCAGGATACGGAAATACGATTGACTTTTGTGTTAGGGTTTGTGGAAAGCCACAGGTAGAAATGCACACAGGGTGGCCTAAGTGTTCACGTTCAGAAAATTCCGAAGTCCAGCTGGGCAAGAGAAGTCACAGGCAGGTTCACAGGTACAACACGCCAAGTATCTTGAAACAATAAGCCTGGATATGCGGTCTGAACAGTGCGGCTCATGGCTGCATGTGGTATCAACTGTGCTGAGGGGCTCCTGTGGCAGATGAATGGGTGCTCTTTGGCAGGGTGGGGGCAGGCACCTTGGAACTCACTCAGGGTGCTATCATCACCGGACCTCGAGTGCTGCCCATGAGGCACACAAGAGTTATCCCAAATAAATATGCTCTTGGCTGCAAGAATTGCTATGAAATTTTCACGTCTTTTGATGCCTGACAAAACTTATCAATTGAGGAAAAAACAAAAACAGAAATGTACTTGCTTCCAGGCTGCTTTCAATCAGAACTTGCACAAATGCAGGACTGAACCTGCAATCCACCTTTCTCTTCCCAGCCTTGGCATCTTAAATGGGTCTATTCTTTTGTGAGTGCTCCCATTTAGAGATTCTCCCCTTTTCACTAGAGATTTTAGCAAAATTAAAAAGTCCTACTCCTTTGGGTTAACTAGAGAAAGGTTGGTTAGGATTCGAGTACATTTTTAACATGTAATTTTCATTTATGCAGTATTACAAGTACGGTGTGTGTGAGGTTATCATGACTAATAATCATATCAGCACTCAGAATTTTTCTCATTACCTGTTTGGTTTTTATTTAAACTCTCACCTCATTCCCATGGCTAAGAGCAAGAAAGCTCTTTCTTAGTATTCCTTAATTTTCTAACTGAATATTGACTTAAACAAACAGAAAGTTAAACTGGCATATTACCTATTAGACTTATCACAAAACTAAACAACTATTGCATTACTCTGAGTACAAATTCTACAGCTGTCCATTTCTAACTCCAAACAGAAAATATCTATAAGCCCTATGATCTATGTATTTCTTCCAACACTGACTTCTAATAAAAAATACAGGATGTCCTTGAATTCTTGTCATAGTCTTTTTAAAAAATAGGTTGGTAATGTCGATGAAATTTTCTTTTTAAAAGAGATCTTTGGAGCAAAAACAGTTTAACATTAATGTTTCAAGAATGTGACAGACTTTTCTTGTAATGTAATCTACACTCTATCATCCTTGAAATCAGAAGGAAGAAGAAGCTGGTCTTTTCATTAACTCCACAAGACTCAACATCTTAATAAATACATTGAGGACTGTTGTTCAAACAGAATCAGGGCCTTCATTATCATTGAACATAAAATATATTCTTGCATACTTTAATAATATTTTATTTTAAATTTATAAGTGAATCAAAGATTGACAATTTAAGAAAAATGCCATATTTGCAAACTCTCAAATACTAGAATTAATGTAATATTGTTAAATAATTAGCTAAAACATGACCATTACATGGATAGTTCAGGAAAATGTTCAGTTTGCAAGAGTTTATTCTTCCCAATAAAATTATCTGTTCAAAAACTGGAATTTCCCATTTATGACACAGATGGGAAATATACAGAACCCACTATCTTCCCAATTCTATATTCTTATTTCATAGCTATTTCATGTTTCATGAGTTTCAGTAACAAATGTTCATAAACTTCAAGGAGAAAATGTACTTTGAAGAAAAAGCAGTTTGGAGACTTGAGATTAAAAAAAAATACAGGGACTTTGTTGTTGCTATAAATAACTTGGCAACTCTTGGCGTATTCTTAGGAGTGGATACGGTATTAAGAAATGTAATTCCCATCCTGATTCTGCCATTTTTATTTTATAAAGATTATCTTCCTCTCCTTTCAATACAGTTATGAGATTACAATAGTTCTTGAAATTTTATGAAGTGCCATTAAAAAGTTATAAAAATCAGCCCTGGCTGGTGTGGCTTAGTGGACTGAGTAATGGCCTGCAAATCAAAGGGTCACCAGTTTCTCAGTGAGGGCACATGCCTGGGTTGTAAACCAGGCCCCCAGTAGTGGGTGCGTGAGAGGCAACCACACATTGATGTGGCTCTCCCTTTCTCCCTCCCTTCCCCCTCTCTAAAAATAAATAAAAGCTTTAAATAAATAAATAAATAAATAAATAAATAAAGACCAAATTTACATTTGATCAAATGCATCACATTTTAAAAGCAAGTGTACATTGGACCCAGTAGTTCTAAGATATCTTGAAAGAATAATCAAAGATATTCAGAGATACAGCACCATTTATGTTAAAACTGAAAAATGAGCCCTGGCTAGTGTGGCTCTGTGGACTGAGCACCAGCCTGTGAACCAAGGGGTCACTGGTTTGATTCCAAGTCAGGGCACATGCTTGGGTGAAGGCAGGGTCCCCGATGGGGGCATGTGGGAGGCAGCTGCATGCTGATGTTTCTCCCTCCCTCCCTCCTCTCTAAAAATAAAATCTTTAAAATATATATATATACATATAAAAGACCAAATTTATATATACTTTATACCGAAGTATTTTTCAGGCTAAGGTAAGGCTCACAAAATGTGCAATCTGCAAACATTTCACAGGGACTCACAATATTTATGTAAGAAATGTACTCCTTTAAATAATTTTACCATGTGTCCTTATTAAACAAAGTCCTCTCTATTATTTCAAGCTACAGTCCTCTACTATTTCACATTCAGATCGGCTAGATTTTTATCGAGAGTCATGCACTTGGAGATCACGTATTTTCTCATGGAAGCAGTGTCACTAGTGGCAACCAAGCTTATTTAACCCAAATTACAGACAACAGAAGGTAATTTCTGCAATAAAAGAAAAATTTTATCATTTGATAATATGAAATGAATATGCTAAATGCTGGAAAAGCAGATTAAGTCAGGAGAAATGTCCAAATGAAAAGTGAAAATTATGGAGAAGTTCTACACTTTCAGTAGTTTTGGAGATTGACAGTGTAAGCATTTTATGCCAAATTTCACTTTAGAAATCTATGGCAGTCCTTCTCCAACATAAAACTACTTCTGTTTTTACTGCTCATGATAAGGAGAAACGTTTTGGTCCCCAAATAGAAGACAAAGTTTCTGGCAGTAAAGAGGCAGCCGTTAGGGAGCATAAGGTATGGAAGATTTGTATATGTGTGAGAAAAGGAGCCACTAGGCCAGTAATACATTGGTACCAAAGGTGATTTAAAACAATTTAAAGTGAGAATGGAGGGCAAAGAGGGGAAGAGGCAATGTGAAGCCATTTCTTAATATAAGCATTTTCAGAATTCTCAATTATGTAATGCCTGAGGGCTGCAAATTTTTCTTTCTATTGATGCAAGATAACAGGACAATTTTTAGAAATTTAACAACTGCTTTTAGATAAGACTATTTTATTTAAAAATTTTTCAAAATATAAAAATAATAAACATCATGGATAGTTAACAAACAAAACATAATTCAACTATAAATAAAAATGTTTACAACCCCACATAAACATGTAATACTATAAACATTCTAAGCATAAAAGAGTAGTTTTCTAGTTCAAGTTTTACCCTTTTCAGTTCAAGTTTTAGTACTTTTAAAAATAAACAAACAAACAAAAAAGCTGCTACAGCTTAACCAATTACTTTTGCTCCACTCAAAGAGCAGAGAATTTTTTTCCCCATGCCAACACACACTGGTGAAATGGACATGTATGGGCACAGGTATAAAAACTGTAACAGTCCAGTCTCCAGACAAGAAAAGATTCCTTTGGTGTTTTAAGGTTCAACAACCCACAGAAACTGAGTTAAATTAAAGCACTTATTACAGAACCTCTTGTGCCAGACATGTTTTTCTATCACACCCAAAACAGGTTTCAGGATACTGAGAATCAAAAATAAACATCTATGGATGCTTTGCTGATACTTAAGAATGGAATCTTAAGAACATTTGCTAAGGTGCTGGAAGGAAGTCTTGTGAATGTAGAAAATAATCTACACATTAACACAAAACTTGTACAATGTAAATAATACATCTTTTTCAACTCATCAAATATTCTATAAATAGTTAAGAATTACCCTGCATCTTGTTGAGTGAAAGACAAAATGGGAATTTAAAGCAGAGCAGGATTATACCATATTTTGGGACTAGAAAAGTTTTCCATTTGAAACAGAGACAGGAAAACTGAGCCAAGCTGAACGATCATTTTTTTTTAATTCTAGTCAGGTTAACACCATTCCTCTTACTCAAAAGAGTTGATGACAAACTGAAGAAACCATTTTCTTTTTGGGAAGCTGGACATAAATAAATATGATGTCACTCTGCTTATTTTTTAAATTATGGGGTGTTTCTAATGGGCTGGGCTCTTTACTAACCACCGACCACGTTTATAACTATGCTCTTAGAACAAAATAAGTCACAAGCAATCAGAGATTAAAGCCTAGCAAAGTCTAAACAACAGGCTCAAAAATGATACTGAAAGATTTTATAGCACCAATGACTTTTTCCTAAGACACTTTGGGGCTGCATCACTTTAAAGTATTATTTACCTTGTAAACAAGACCAAAATATTCAATTGATCTGTATTTTGAGCATAAATATTTATAAACTCTATTTTAAAAAAACAAATATAGCATGACTAGAGCAGCTAGTAGTGTAAAATCCAAGTATATTGAAAAATATAAAGATATATATATAAAAAGGCTTCCATAATGCAATCATGCAAAGGTAAACTGCTTCATTCAATTACACAAAAGTGATTCTGCACAGTTAACTACACATAGCTCCGTGAGAATTCTACTCAGGAAAAAGAAATAAAAAATCCTTATCTTTAATTCATCAACATATGGGAATTTATGTAATTGACCTACTGGATCTCACAGCAATTTCTAAAAAGTGCAATGATCTTGAGAATCAAATTACCTGAACTCTGATTCCAAATGGTAAATTCAATTTTGTTTTGCTTTATTTTGTTTTTAATTTAACGGCAAGGGAAAAACAGGAAGATGACAAAAAAACATTGAGGGTGGTAGTATGTGGTCCACATCCAATAACCAGCTAAAACTGGGAGCAGCAAATACAGCCTCTGCAGACAATGTTCTTTGGGTTTCTAATGCAGCACGTAAACCATTACTGGATTGGCAGAGAATCTTTCCTTGAAAAAATACTGTATTAATCTGGGAAAATATTTACAAATTCCCTGTAATTATATGCTAGTTTGCAAATACAAACTAAAACTAAAGTCTATTTTTAAAAAGGCCTTGTACACTTACTAGGTCACAATTATGCTGGAAGACCTTCCAAAGTATGTACTTCTCCTTCATACCATGCCTAGTATGAACTATGCTGTCTCCAACTAAAGTGGATCAAAATAGATCATTTACATTATACCGATGTGTTCATTCTTTTTATTTTTCATGAAGACAAATGCAATGCATACTCAAGAAAGAAATGTTTACAGAATAGTCAACTTTGCACACACAAAAAAGGAAAATATAGCATGAACAAGGGTGAATATAATCAAGTGCCATTTGGACTTTTCCAATAAAGAATTTGTACCAAGTATAACTTCCAGCTTCTCAAATGCCTCACGAGGATCTGAAGTACTCAAAAACTGTTTTCCTGAAAACTGGTTTTTAAATTGATGCCCATTATAAAAAGGGTGTTTGGGGTAAATACCTAGGATTAAATTGAATCATACTCTATAAATAATCCTAAGTCATATTACTTATTAATAAATATGGGCATATATCTTTTAAGAAAACTATAGTAGTCTTTAACAATGTTAGACACGCAACATTATTTCCCCTTGCTTTTAAGATTGTCTTTCATGTTTTGAGTGTGAGGAAACTATGGAAGAACTTTGTAAATTAGACATTTAATAGATATTTTTTTCAATACTTATACTCCACAGGTCAACCTGCAATACTTGAAAAGAAAAAAAAATTGTCTTGTTGGTTTTGAAGAGCTAAGAATATTTTAAAAAATTATTCAGGTAAGTGGTCTTGGGAACAACTTCACTAAGTATATTTAGAAGAAATAAGCAAGGGTGAGTAAAAAAGTATTTTACCATCTGTTCAAAAGCATTTTAAGGAACTATTCTAACTCTGGGAATGTACACCGTTGAACCCCCTCCCAAAATGTAAACTAAACCCATACTTAATGCTTTAATCATTTCTTCATTCTAAATTTTTCATGTGAATTAAAACAGCATCATGGCTTTACAGATTTCCTAGACACAATTCTCAACCTGGCTGAGACTGCACTTACGTCACATTAGGAAACCAAGAGGTCTTTTGCCTTCTTATGGTGTATAAAAAATAAATGGCTATAAAGTAGGGGGGAAAATATTTAAGAATAAGGTAAAACAAAGCAGACACTCAGATATACTTCTGGACTCAGATGTACCCTTAGAAACTGTGAAGATAAAATGCCAATTATAGCACATGTAAACATCTATTCAAATGGATAAAGGGCAAACATGAAATGCCAGAGTGATATCATTGTAACAGTCGTCTCCAGACAGGAACAGGTCTTGCTGCTGTAGTCAAAGCTAAATTCAGGCAATGATGGTCTCTCTCTGCTGGAAAAAGAGAAAACTATTAAAAAAAAAATGAAAATAGTAAATATATCTAAAAATTGAATCACACCATAAATTGACCTCCAATTTTTCTAAATATCAAAAAAAGTCTATTTGAGAAAGAATCAAAATAAATGTTATAGACAGATTTCACAAAAGATCAACTTTGGCTTAAAATGATTTAAACAAAACCTCTCTGTATGGTCTTGGAAAAGGAAATTTTCTTCCTGCCATTCAAATATTATACTCATAATTTAATACTAGATTAAATTTCTACTTTAAATTTATAGGGTTTTAGAAAAGTAAGAAAAACCCTGAGAAAGACCAAAAAGTAAACTAACTTAACCAGAATTTCATGCAGGATATTTTTGTTTTAAAAGGCTAAAAGACTTTTGTGAGAGAAAAAAACAACAGTTTAGTATAGTACTTATATAAATTCTAGAAGTAAAAATTATTTTCTATAGTTAGTTCACATTATAGGTAAGGGGAAAAAAGAAAATAGATGATAAAGTTTGTATAATACTGTATGTAATATAGCCATTGATATTTTAACATACCAAACATGTAACTGTTTGCTTTCTTTTTGTAACCCTTAGAGCCAATGATTAGTGTTCCAATTATGAATGGAAGTATCATCCTCATAAAACAGTTCTAATGACAGCAAATTTCCTTCAGTTAAGCTCAGCCATACTTTCTACAGATAATGAGCTCAAAAGTGAAGTCTTGTCTTCATAGTAAACTACTATGACACACCTGGTCATGTTACAATAAAACAAGCACTATGGAATACTCTCCATTCCTACATAATTTCAATAAATGCCTAGGCATTAGTTAAATATTAAAATTAATTTTTAAAATATTACCTCATCCAACATTTAAAACACTGCTTAGGTAGAGACATAAAAGACTGAAATATGTAAAATGACAACTTGACCATCCCTTGAGACAATCCTATTCAATCTTTTAACCAATAATACATAATTTCCCTCAATTTTTTCCTGTAACAAATATCTACCTACATCATTCTCAATCCTTTTTTCACTCCCAACTCAGCCTAGATCTGTATACCAAAGGCAAAAAACTTGTTACAACTGTAATTAAAAACATGTTTCACATTTTAGGTAGCATATTATAATAAGGAAAGAGTTTTAAACTTCAAGTTCAGAAGTGAATGGAAAAACTGCAAGTAGAGAGGAAAAGTGCTAATGAATACGGAAGCTACTCTGTACTTTATAGGCTGAATGGAATTTGTGCTGGCAAAGGTAGGCTTTGAAAACACCCCATACAAAACTGTACTAAGACACATAATATGAATTACAGTAATCAAAATTGTTCCTATTGATAAGATGGAAACAATAGCAGTTAACATGTACGCAGAGTTGGTATAGATGTATTAAGTTGTTTTAGTTTAAACACTAATACACACCAGGGAAGCTACAGATGTGAAAGGGATCTTAGAGATCATCTAGTCCAACCACTTTCATTTTACAGACAAGGAAACAGCCCTGGATAAGTTAAGAGACTTGTCTAAGGTCACAGAGCGAGTTACAAAGCTGGGACCAAAAGCTAAATCTCTTAACCCTTGTCCAGCACTCTACACTAGGTCCTCTTTGGATATAAAAAATTAGTAGGATGGACTAGATTGGTGGCTCTTGCCATTTCCGAAACCAAAAGGCTATTTTACTCCTGTAACTAGTTGACTACAACATTTAATTCCCTAAAATATTAACAGCTTACTAGTTGTTACACATATTCCACTAAGAATACACATGCAACCCTCCGTCAGCATTTGTAACCCCAGCGGTGCAATGCTTAACAGCAACTGTTTAGCAAAATGGTCCCAATGACTGAGAAGAGCTTCAAGAGATATTTTTGAAAAATCGGTAAGAATTCACAAGGAAGGTAACTGTCACTCCATTACTGGAGGTTCAAATATGCATTCATTCATTATTTCATCCAACAAACATCTTAGTGCCCACTAAAAGTCAGGCTTTGTGATAATCACTAGAGATAAGATGATGAATAAGACATGGTCCCCTTCCTAGAGGAGCTTGTAATCTAGTGGGGAGACAGACGTATAAACCAGATACATTGTATTACAATGTAAGTACTTGTAACAGAGATATGAACAAAGTGCTGTATTAAAAGGGAGGGTAAAGATAGAAACTGGCTAATGACCAAGAAGTCTACTAATATCGTGCAAGGACTACCACATTGATTGCACACATGATCTCATGCTAAAGCAATAATCAAAAAGGAGGTAGCAATGCAGAGTTTTTTTAAAAAACTGACAGCTGGCACTGGAACCAGAATGCGTGCATTCAAACCTAGTCCTTCCGTGACCAGCCGTGACTCTGGACAAGCCACTCCACCTCTGTTAGCCCAAGTTTCCTTATCTGTAAAATGAAAATTAACAACTACCTTAAAGGGACATCTTAAGTTTTAAATGAGAACAGATGAAAGTACATGTAGAGTACTACTATTTATAAACGTATTAATTAAAAAAGTTCAATAGCAATGAAAATCTAAGTAATATTTACAATTAAAATCATATTAATGCTAATAAAAATAAATTGTGAACCTAATGAATGTTGCTAGTATTTAATCCCCATACTTCAGGATCCAACTAAAATATACTTGTCTTCAGATTCATTCCCAGCAAAATGGCTTATGTTACTAGAGAATATAAAACTAAGAAAAGTAATTACCTATTTGTGAATTTAAATGAGTAATAGGTAATTTCAGTTACATTACAAGGTGATTTACAGTAATTTTTAAAATATAAGGCAAAAATTTACTAATCAAATTATGAAGCCAAAAATCATCACGGAGATTGAACTGGCCTTTAAAAGATTTTCATTCTTTATAATACCTGTTTGGTGTAAAGAGAAGAAACGTGAGCCTCTGCCAATTTGGCACTTTCACGACTACTAAAAAGAAAAGAAAACAAACTTACCTAACAAATCAGAATAGCGTACAGTCAACATACAAGAGACTAACGTAAAAGTACATCACAGATCTAAATAAAGAAGTTTTCAAGTAAAGTCACCATTTTGACAAAAGAAATTTGATTTTCGAATTTAAATACAAACAAAATGTACCAATTATAAGTCAAATTATTCCTATGAAATAGTATTACTATCAAGAACATATATATAACTTTAACCCTGAGTAAGTACTGGCCGAAGACTATGGGTAGTAGAGTTATAGTTTGTGAATGTGAGGACCACAGTATGTAAAGAAAGTGCTGTTTTTAATGTGATTTTTAATGTAATCACTATAACCTCCGAAGGAACAGAAACACTTATAACCCAAATGAATTTAAAAATGTAAATATATCATCTCCCACCCCCTCATTCTACAAAGTATGTATTTATTTCCTGAATCAACTTTAAGTGATCATGTTCACTTGCCAGAGATATCCACATAAAATATCACAGTATTGTTGCAAATGTCAAAGATTTTTATACAGTATAGGAAACGCACACTTAAAATATCAGACTGAAACACTTACCAAACAGTGTTTTCCTAAAGCAGTATCTATAGTACATTTCTTTATTCATACATCTTCAAATGGTCAAGTTTTCTTTCATACATCCAAAATGTAATGTGATGGTTTTCTTATTCACCAAATGTTAGCTCTACTTGAAGTCTGGTTCCAAACTAATCAGCCTGCTTTTAGATTTTAAGACATCTGTTGAAAATTTATAGGATCAAACCAAACTGAAGTGGTATAAATTTTAAACATTGGATTGCACATTATTGTAAAGGTACCAGTAACCATTATTATTAAGAGTAAGTTAGTGATTATAGCTCCTTTTGTGATAATTGGGGGGAAGGGTATATTACCATCAGGAATGGTCTACTTTAACTTTTTTTTTCTTTCTTTTTTTTTTTTAAATCAAGGAACGTTGTATTGTTTTTTTTTTTTTGTCATTACTTTTTTTTCTTTTCTTTTCTTTTTAGGAGACCATTCCACTTTATTTTAAACATCTGAATGCATAAGAAGGGAGTCATATGCAAAGCAGTCATACACCATTATCAATGAAACCCATATGGTAAAATACATACACAAGTCCAACAAAAGGCTAATACATAGTAAAGCCTAAGCATACTACTATGTAATAATATGAATACATACTTGGAGATTTTAGTTAGAGTACTATGTTATCTATTCATTTTGGAAAACATTCATTAGATTTTAAATGCAAATTCATTCCTTATTTGGAGTAAAACAAAATCCTCTAAGTTATAACAAGTATTGGTCATAAGTTTTCAGACCTATTCATTAAATTACAAAGAACCCAAAGAATTCCATAATGTTCAGTAGAAGTTTGTAATAAAAACATTGCATGTTTCTAGTATGTCTTTAGCAATTGTTTACTGAAATAAAATGCAAACATCAATCTTTCAAAATACAGGATCAGAAGGTAGTTTTCTTCTCTTTTATCTATTTGTGAAATCCATCTCCATCACATTTACCAAAAATTGTTTTTACAAATATGTAAAAGTACATTAGATAATACTAATGAAACACAGGTAGAGTTCTAGCATATGTAGATCAATGATCAGTCAAATCATCTTCTCCAAGAACGAGATTCATTGTCCTCTTCCTCTTCATCATCATCTTGAAGTAATGAGTCATCCACCATAGACTCTTCCTGAAACTTTAGGTTAAAATGCATTTAGGAATTTACACACACACACCAAAAAAAAAAAAAAAGAAAAAAAAGAAAAAGGTGACACTTTTAAATACATATTTCTCCCAAGAGAGTCGAATGCAAAAGGTATTTCTATAGCTAGAGTATTCAAGAAACAAAGAAAAGCAACCTTTAATGGACTCAATGGTTTCTCTCAGTATCTATTCTCGTTTAAAGAATTATCAAAGTAAGCCTTTGTACATGCGGTTTCCCTGCCTCTCTTTACCAAATGATGCTATCTTCTGCAAAACACTGCTTAGAATCTTTTTTTTTTTTTTTTAAAGAAAACATCAGTAAGTCTTCTTCTCTGACTTACCCTGTCTAACAATGGACACTAAATCAACCAACAAGTTATATTAAAATCTATCCAGATTTTCTAATGTAAACATTTTCTTTATAGCATTCCTTTCTTTTCTCTATTCCTTTAAGACCTCGAACTGCTTTTCAAACTTTTCAAAATACCTAATACCAGGAGCTCTCCCGCTTTTCTCCCCATTCAATTCAAACTCATGGAAGGACATAGGTATAATCTAAAATATAAAATGACAAATCATGTTTACGAATTCCAAAACACAAAATTTATTCTTGCATTTGACTATGGTGATGTGTAACAGCCTTGAATGCTCTTCAAAATGAAGTGACACTATGAGAATCTAAACATAAAACATGGATTCCTTTAGTGCCCCTACCTTACCTTCATTTCTCAACTTCCTCAACTTTTTCCTATACCTTATTAATGATGAAATAAAACAGAGTTGCTTATTTTTAATATTGGGTTGTTCAAAGGGCTCCCTGTTCTTTATGCTCAGAAGTCTAAGTCATCAGACTAACCGCTGTTACTCAAGAAAAACGTCATCTTCCACACACCAACCCTCTGCTCAAATATCTTCTCAACTATACTCCCCACCCCAGCTCTCTCAGTTATGGAAAGCTTTATTATCACTTAGGGTTCAGCTCCACTGTTAGCAACTCCTTCAAGGTTCTTCTGGATGGAAATCATCACTTTTTCTTTTGGATTCCGACGGCATATTGTTCAAATCTCTATTCAGCATATCAGTCTGCCTTTTATTATAATTAGGTTCTTATGTGTCTGTTACCACCATCCCCCTTTTCCAGATTATAAGCTCCTTGATGACAGGGACCGTGTCTTATTCATTTTCATGCCTATCATAGTATCTACGATATAGCAGCCATTCATTCTAGTGAACTAAAACAGTATGAATTAAAATAAGATACCTGAAAGATGAATAGAGCAACTGAGCATACTCTAAAATCTGAAATAGTGTAAGTTCCTGTGGATAAAAATCTAATGAATAATTATTTTCTTCTAACAGTAAATGAAAACTGAGTATGGGTGATTTTAATGTATTCTTTTTGGATTAGCAATCCACAGATTTCATTAATCCAGAAAATGTAAAGTTGTCTGCATTTATCTGATATCTCTGCCTGAAATACGGCTCAGAAATAAGTTTTATGTTAAAATTATACCCATAAATACATTTTATATAAAAATGTGAACATTTAAGGACAAAACTAAGTGAAAAAAACAAACATACTTCCTCTTCATCAGGTTCAACTTCTTCTGTTTCAACAGCTGAAATATTAGTTATTGGTTTATTCCACGCCAGTTTTAGATCCTGCCCTTTGAAACGAGCTCCATGAACTGCAGCCTAAAATAATTAAGACATGGGAATATAAAACATTAATAATTTCTGAAGAAAAAATAAAATGTTACAGAACCCAATATTTAAATTAAATTAGCTAAACACAGTGAAGACAGCTGTCAACTTGCTTTCTGGTTATTCTCCATTTACTACATATTAAAATGTACTTTTTATGGTTATTTCTAACATCAGCATAGTGACTGGAAATTCCTTTACAAAGAAAACAAGAACAATTTCTCATAATTGGTTAGAGTTAATTCACTATTGGCCATTATTTGACTAGAAGAACCATATCTACATGTTTATAATACAATGATAATTGCCATTCAAAACAACAGTCTCAAAGTACTTCAAGATGCTGAATCAAAGTCTAAATTAGAATCAACAGGCTAAATGTTATTCACTGCATTTTAATTCTTAATTTACAAATGGCATATATAGTAAGTATAATTAGAAAACTTTAACAGAATTTTTCATGTACAAAATATCACATTATTTTTAAATTACATCACATGATCATGAAGTTTGATATATTAGTTATGAAATATAAATATCTCAAATCCTGAACTTTTCTCTTACAAACTGAAGTACTTTCTACAAAGCTTTCAGAGTTGCATATAAAACAAACTTAGCAAAGTCTAAGTATTTGCCACATTAAGTGGCTGCTTTGGAAATTGTGCAAATTACAGTAACATGGACTAACATAAATCAAAGTAGGCAACAAAACGAAATAGCACAGTGTCAAAGTACAGCATAATGTGAAATGTAAAGCCAATTACATGTTCAGTGATCTGACCATGAGTAGTGTGATATTAAAGTCCCCAGGTATAAATTTTAAATCTGTACATATAAATTCGTGATAAATTTAAAAGACTGCATGCCTATTAAAATGCAGCTCAGAAGTCTTTAGTCCAGTTTCCTCACAATGTCATGTAACTAATTTTTTTAAGTACTTAATATGTAAGAGTTAGGTTCAGAAACAACTTACAATTTTTGAAGATGTAACTATTACATAAAAATACATTACTGTTAAGGAATTTCAATGGTCTCATGCAAAATGTCTACTCATAAATCTCATCATCCAGCTAAAAAGGCAAAAAATGTTGGTGACTTTTTTTATAAGTTCTTGACAAAAATTTCTGATGACCTAATATTGTAACGTTCTATATTCAGCATATGCTTCTTCAAATTTATAAGTCTACAATTCTTTCAAGATTCAACTTTAAAATTATTTACAGGATGATTTCCAAAGCTAGGTATGTTTAGCTTTTCATTAACTGTTCCATTAGAAACTTGGCCATTTTGCTGTGTAAATTTTTTAAATAACTGAGTTCTTGCCTTTTGAAGATATAAACTTATTTCAGGTAATCTGTAACATGAAAATCTTTTGTTAAATTTATTTTTTATTGTATTTTTTCCATTACTATTTATCCTCATTTCCCTTCCTCAGTATAAAATCTTTAAAATTTAAAAATTTCTTCTGCACCTCACCCATTTTATTTTTTAAAAATTTCAAGTCACATGAATGAAAAACATAATCCATAATTAACCACCCTTAAGTGTAACCACCATTCAATGAAGAGTTTGAAAAAAAGTTCTACATAGATAGTAAAAAGTTTGCATACAAACATATGTATGATACATACATGGAAACATACTTTACCAGTTTTACAACTTCCTTTTTATATTATTAACCCATGTTTTTCATAGATCCTTTCCCCATATCCATACCAATAAACATATCACTTTTCTTGAATGGCTACACACACACACACACACATACACACACACTTATTTATCATATTTAAACTAATTTCTTGAATAGTTTTATCACATTTATTTGACAAAATAATTTTTTTCTCAACTGGACATTTTCTTTATATGCATGTTTTTTCTTCAAGGAGGTAGGACTGTTGCTGTTTTTGCCACAAAGAAGTTTTAAATTTTCATAAACTGAAATTTATCAACATCTATCTCTATGGCTTCAAGATACTCTGCCAGGCCGTAAAAAGCTCTCTCCACACTACAATTATTTTCAGAAATCCTGAGTCTTTATTAGCCTTAGGTATTAAAACAAAACAATTTATTCAACTTGAATTTAGCTTGATATAAAAAAATAAAGACATACGTCTTATTTCTTCCAGTTATTCCAACATTATTTACTGAATAATTTGTTTTATTCCTTGATTTAAATACAACATCCCTTTATTTGCTAAAATTCTTACATTTACTTAGGTTTACTACTAGACTCTATTTTGTTCTATTATCACCCTATTCCATATCATTACTATATTATTTCATAATAAATTCAATGATCATTCCTCATACTTTTCAGAATATTCTTCGTTATTCTGATGCTATTTTGTCTTTATGGCTTTTTATTTTTTAGTTTTTCTTAAAGATTTTATTTATTTTTAGAGAGAGAGGAAAGGAAAGTGAAAGAGAGGGAGAGAAAGACTGACTGGCTGCCTCTCGCACACCCCCAGCCAGGCACCCGGCCTACCACCCAGGGATGTGCTCCGACAGGGGACTGTACCAGTGACCTTTCGGTTCGTGGGCTGACGCTCAACCCACTTAGCCACACCAGTCAGGGCAACCTTTGGAATCTTTTGGCCACATCCAGTATCATACTGTCTTAATTACTATCACTTATAAACTAGATTAATGCTTTTCATAGTGTGAAGTATACTATGGCAGTGCTTCAAAGTTCTGTAAGCATTTTATTAAAATGTACTTTAAAAATAAACTTTTTGTTTATTTTTGTGTTAAACTTTTTGTGCTCTGGCTGGTATAGTTCCGTGGATTAAGCACAGGCTGTGAACCAAAGGGTCACCAGTTTGATTCCTAGTCAGGGCACATTCCTGGGTTGCAGGCCAGGGCCCCAGTAGGGGGTGCATGAGAGGCAATCACACATGGATATTTCTCTCCCTCCTTCTCTCTCCCTTCCCCTCTCTCTAAAAATAAATAAAATCTTTAAAATAAAATAAAATAAAAATAAACTTTGTAACTATGGGCATGCGCCCTGAGTTGCAGGACAGGTTCCCAGAAAGGGGTGTGTGAGACGCAACCACACACTGGTGTTTCTTTCCCTCTCTTTTTCCCTACCTTCCCCTCTCTCTAAAAATAAATAAATCAATTTAAAAAATACTAAATGTGAAGTGTAATAAAAAATAAAATTTAAAAACACAAAATAACAAAGAAAAGTGAAGAAAATAACCTCAGATGAAGATAAAAGTAAACAAAAGAAAAAGGGAAAAACCCCAGCCATATTTCTATAAATACACAAAATCATAATAAAATCCATTTAAATAATTTTAAATCTCTACATCTTTTAATAGAACAAGAATCATTTGTGCGTACTTATTCTACCTTAATTTTAAAAGCCAGCATCATACATAATATTAAAAACACTAGCAGTGACAGCATTCATTTTCATTCATTTCATGAGCATGAAAATGACATTTCAAGACATTATTACTAATGTTTAAAATTTTCTAAAGATACTAACAAATAACAAAAAGTAGTAAGTGTATACATACAAAGTTTAAAGTAGAAAATACAATAAAAAAATCTCATTTAAAATAGCAATAATATAAATTACCAAGGTAGTAAACAGTATGTATTACCTACGTAAAGAAAATCTTCAAATCTTCTAAGAAGACCAAAATAAAAATAAAAATGACTGAAAAACTTGAAATACATTGATGTTCCAGAGGAAGATTTAGTATTATTAAGAATTGTCCCCTAAGTTAGTCTATCTTTTTGGAACCAGATAAGCTTATTCTAAAGTTCATATAAAAAATAAACATGTAAAATACACCAGAAGATTCTGAAAATGAATAGTAATTGGGCATTAAAGGGAATCCAAACAACAGTCCTGCCAAACTATTAAAATACTAACGTAAAGTTAAATTAAAAGTGAGAGGCACATTAGCAGAAAACTAATAGAATAGAGTCCAAAACATGCCCAAATAAACATATTAAGGAATTTTTATGTACTAAGGAAAACCAGCTTTACTCAATGAAATCAAAGAAGGCTTCCTATTTTACTCCTTATATCCAAATAATTTTCTTACAAAGTTTAAAAAAAAAAAAAGAATGTAAAATCGAAGGACAAAAATAGGGAAAAAGAAAACTATTAAAGGACTAAGGGAAAATGCTCATCATTTCAGACTGGTGAAAGCCTTCCACACTGTAGAAAAAAATTAAACAACTCACTATTATTGCACAGCAAAATATAGCACAAGCGAAAATTCCTAAAAATGTTTCTAACTTATGTGCTAATTTTCTAGTATATAAAATGCTCCCACAATTTGCTCAGGAAAAGATGAGTAGAATATATAACTCATCAAGGTGATAGGCAAGTGACATTAATGACTGAGGGAAATAGAAATAAATAACATTTAAACAAATGTGAAAACTGCTCAACTTCAATGACGAGAAAAATGAATTAAAACTGAAATGAGTTGTTATTTTACAAAAATAAAACTGTTTGATATGTCACTGTGACTTACATACCCACGGGTTTTTTTCAATAAGGAAATTGGTAAAACTACTATGTATAGTACACACTATGGCAAGACTGTGGAGAAAAGGTACTCAAACATATTTGGTGACTTTGTTCGGTAAGTTAAAAATATAAATGTTTACAAAGACATATCTTTGGTGGGTAAGCAAGTATAGTACAACCTTGTATGGAGGGCAATTTCAGAACCATCTATCAAAAATTTAAATGCACATATTCTTCTACCCAGCAGTAATGTATCAAGAATATATCCTATAATCATATTCACAAGTGTACAGATAAATATGCACCGAAAGTACTTTCACTGCTGAACAGTAAGAGAATAAAAACAAAGCCTACCAACACAGCTGATTACATTTGGTGCATCCATATAATGAAATACCTATGCAACAATGAAGAAATAAGGCAGCTCTTAATATGAAATTACCTGAGGAAAGACTGGTATTGTGTACAAAGTCAAGGTAAAGAAAACTGCACATACACTCTCATTTCTGTGAGGAAAAGCTGTATTCTTGTAGATTCATAGGCTCAGTACGAAAATATAAACAAACAAAAGAAACACCTAAAAATATCTGTAATCTCTGGACAGGGAAAAAACTAAGGATAAGGATGAGAAGATGATTTACTTCTTATTCCACAACATTTGGAGTTCTTATGTCATGAACATGTACTGTCTATCCAAAAAATTAACTGATTTTAAAAATAAAATTTAAAGCTATATTTTAAAGTAGAAAAAAACACTCAAATGTGTAAACCAGCAACCTTTAACACAATGAACACTATCAAAAAATTAATATATGCTATCAAAATTCAATAATTTTTAAACAGTTGTGCAATTCCTACTGTACTGAACCATATTCTGAAACTGAAAAGGAATTTTTTTAAAAAAAGGGTTGTTAATTCCTCATCTAATTACTATATAAAGCACAACTACAACCATAACAATAAGTCTGAAAAACTAGATGATTGTCATCTAAAATTCCCTTCTCAATTTAAAATTTTTACATTTATTACAATGGTCTCAATGCCTACAAATACTTTGCAATACATACATGCAGTATATACCTAATTAATAAACCATATGGAAGAGAATTCAGAAATATTAAACTTTTCTTCTCGGCAATCATATTGTCTGTGGTAAAGGTGATATTTTTATTTTCAGACATATACGGAGCATATAACTAATTATGTTGGTGTCAGTGAAATGCTGTGTTTTCAGCATGAAAAAAGGAGGCAGAAATAAGGAGACCCTTATGATTATATAAGCACAGTAAAAACCATATAATCCAGAATTAACTAGCAAGTATTAGTCCAAGTTCTTATTCTTTCTTCCTACCTCTCTATGTGTCTGTGTGTGTGCATGCGTGTACAAAACCCTATAGTTCAGAATTAAATGGAAAATATTAGCTTTGAATTTTCTTTATACGTGTATATATGTGAATATATGTATATATCTGTACATGTGTTCATGAATATATGTATGCACTTTTTACTCCCAGCTCTGACCACTGGATAGTGACTGTAACGTACTCAGTAGTAATGAGCACCCCAGCTCTCAGACGGTGATCTCTAAATAGCTTTGCTCAGCTTTAAAAACAACAACAACAACAACACCACCACCACCACAGAGCTCCTTAGAAAAATGGCCAATTCCCAGGACTGGAAGAGAAAATGAGTAAAATCAACCCAGAACACCTTTTCATACCAAAAGGAAAGATACTATCATAATCCAATAGGGTCCTGTCAAAAGGACTCAGAAACAAACTTTTAAACCAGCCACTGACCAAAAGTTGGACAATACATAAATAACTGAGAGAAATGGGTAAATACCCGTGAATGTTTTGATCTATGAGTTCATGATAATAGGATACCAATCAAGCTATCTCAAAATATGAACCATATTCTGGATCCTTAAACAAAATGAGTTAAAAAAAAGAAGAAGAAAATTAGGGAATATAAACCCTGATGAATATTTAATAATTCCTGGAAAATATTAATCATTTTTTGGTGTAATAGTAGTAATGTGTTTTGTTGTCAAGGCTCTAACACTGAGAGCTACACTGAAATGTTTACAGATGAAATTATATCACTGAGAATGGCTCCAAAATAAGCATGGGACTGTTGTAGTGGGTGAGTTACGGACAAAATAAGATGGGCTGTATGTGGGTAACTGCTGAAACTCTATGATGAGCATAGGGGGTTCATTTCATAATTCTAATTTCTACGCTATGAAATGTAAAGAATAACTGTTTAAAAGCTAAAGCATTTTATTCATAAGCTTTGCTCTAGTCCTTTGCCTATCTATTCTTGCACATCATAATTCAAAGTTTGAAGCAAATTAGAAACTAAGGAAGCAGGCACATGCACAACAGAAGGGACAAAGGCTAAATATCTGACAAATGATGGAAGAAGAAAAAAAGATGAAAAGTAGTTATAAGGTGGGTTCAGTATCTTACATGGAAAATGGTTCTGGAAATAATTAGCATTTGGAAAAAACAGGGTTAAGCAAAATTAAACAGATGTGTTTACTTCTGCCTTTTCAAGTTTCTTAGATTGTGAATCTACTTGAAATACAAAAAATGCAGCTTTTCACAAACTTACTAACAAGAGAATATTTTTTAGCGGAACTCTTGCAGAACCAGTGTTCTGTAAAAATTGTGGGAAAACTAACCTAAGGTCAGAAGAGTTAAAGCTGCAATCCCATCCTAGTGTACCTTACATTTTTAGTAAACATAATGATTAAAACTAATCTATAAAAGAAAGCTAAAATCAAGTTTATTAGTGTTTGTAATAACCACAGTATACAATGTTCAGGCAGAAATTACATTAAAGGACCACAAATTTAAAAAAGAAAGGTAAAATCTAATTTTTAGAACTTACAGGAAAAGACCTCTTTCCATTCCTTAAACTTTGGAGTCCAAGCTACATAGCCACTTTCCAACAAGCTTTAAACTTAGATTTACTAATTCTGGTAGCACAGTGCTTATCATACAACATCACTTAAAAGTGAATTGGGGACTTCTGGCCAAGATGGAGGCGTAGGCAGACACACTGTGTCCCCTCGCACAACCAAAATAAGGACAACAAAAATTTAGAAACAAAACAAAACAAAAAAAACAACAGAACTGACAGAAAATTGAACTGTATAAATTCCGACAACCAAGGAGTTAAAATAGACACGTTCATCCAGACCGGTAAGAGGGGAGGAGTTGGGTGGCCAGCAGAGAGGGGGTCGTAGCAGGAAGAAGCGGTGGCTGGCAGACCCCTGGCGCACAGGAGGCGGTTGGCAGACCCCGGGAGCAGGGTGGCAGCAGGCAGACCCAATGAGGTGCTCAAGGTGGCTCGCTGACCTGGCAGTCACATATTTGTGCACAGATAAACCAGGCGAAACTGGGGAACTAGACAGACCACGCAACCCAGGGCCCTAGCGGCAGGAAATAAAGATTGAAAGCACCAACTGAAAACACTTGCGGGGGCTGAGGTGCCAGGAGAGACTCAGCCTCACAGGAGAGTTTGTTGGAGAGACCCATAGGGTCCTAGAATGTACACAAGCCCACCCACCTGAGAACCAGCACCAGATAGGTCCAATTTGCTTAGGAAGCAGCGGAAGGGACTGGAATCCGAGAGCGTGAAGCTGGCACCATTGTTCCCTCTGACCCTGACCGCACACACAGCATCACAACCCAGAGACTGGGCTACCCCGCCCAGGGGAACACCTAAGGCTCTGCCCCCCACTACTTAACAGCCCCAACCAGACCGAAAAGAAAAAAGAAATGGCCCAAAAAGAAGAACAGATCAAAGCCCCAGAGCAAATACAACTAAGCAACCAAGAGATAGCGAACCTATCAGATGCATAGTTCAAAGCCCTGGTGATCAGGATACTCACAGAATTGGTTGATTTTGCTCACAAATTAGATGAAAAAATGAAGGCTATGCTAAGTGAAATAAAGGAAAACGTACAGGGAACCAATAGTGATGGGAGGAAACTGGGACTCAAATCAATGGAGTGGACCAGAAGGAAGAAACAACCAACCAAACAGAAAAGAATGAAGAAACAAGAACTCAAAAAAAATGAGAGAGGCTTAGGAACCTCCAGGACAACTTTAAATGTTCCAACATCCAATTATAGGGGTACCAGAAGGGAAAGAGGAAGAGCAACAAGTGGAAAAGTTATTTGAACAAATAATAAAGGAGAACTTCCCCAATCTGGCAAAGGAAATAGATTTCCAGGAAGTCCAGGAAGTTCAGAGAATCCCAAAGAAGGTGGACCCAAGGAGGAACACACCAAGGCACTTCATAATTACATTAAGCAAGACTGAAATGGAGAGAATTCTAGAAGCAGCAAGAGATAAGGGGACAGTCACCTACAAAGGAGTTCCCATCAGACTGTCAGTGGATTTCTCAAAAGAGACCTTACAGGCAAGAAGGGGCTGGAAAGAAGTATTCCAAGTCCTGAAAGGCAAGGACCTATATCCAAGATTGCTCTATCCAACAAAGCTGTCATTTAGAATGGAAGGGAAGATAAAGTGCTTCTTAGATAAGGTCAAGTTAAAGGAGTTCATCACCACCAAGCCCTTACTATATGAAATGTTAAAGGGACTTATCTAAGAAAAAAAAAGATAAAAACTATGAACAGTAGAACGACAGCAAACTTATAGTTATTAACAATCACACCTAAAACAAAAGCAAACTAAGAAAACAGCTAGAATAGGAACAGAACCACGGAAATGGAGATCACATGGAGGGTTAGCAACAGGGGAATGGGAGGAGGAGAGAAAGGAAAAGGTACAGAGAATAAGTAGCATAGACAGTGGGTAGAAAATAGACAGGGGGAGGGCAAGAATAGTGTGGGAAATGTAGAAGCTAAAGAACTTATGACACATGGACATGAAATAAAGGGGGAATGTGGGCGGGAGGTGTGTGCAGGGTGGAGGGGAAAGATGGGAGAGAAACGGGACAACAGTAAGAGCATAATCAATAAAATATATTTTTTTTAGAAAAGTGAATCAGTAAAAACGTACACAAAAGACTCTGCTATATACATCATTTGATTTCTCTTCATTGAATCCACTTACACATATTGTTCTTACTATTAATTTACTATTTATTCAGTCAGCCCCATCAATTACTAGCTATAATTGCACTATTCTCCATGAACCCAATTTTGTATTTCTAACTTCAGGTCTAAAGAATGAGAATTTTGAGATCATTTGCTCTTTCTTGTCTCTCTTCAGTTTCCAATCATTTCTCTTTCTGGAAATAAAAAAAAAAAAGCCCACAATAATAATTATAGCTAACATTAAGAGGATTTACTATATCCGAAGCATTGTTCTAAGTACTTCGTAAGTTGTGAATTAGTGAATCCTCACAACTAATGGGAGTTGAGGCATAAGTGTCAAAAATACACTAGTAGAACAAGATTCTTTTTCCTTTTGAAATAAAAAGCTATGTCTCTTTGGGTTTGAGGCTGATTTGTATGAAACAGAAATTAACCTTTTCTAAAACTGGATCCTTATATCTTACAAAGGTATGGGAACAATTTAGAGTAGGAAAAATAGCATTCTAACCAGGCATGGGAAGAGACTACTTTTTTCTGTCTTGTTTGGATACTAATCTGTCTTTAGTACATCGGGTAGTGATAGGAAAATGGAAAATAAAGCAGTAGGAACCATCTTCTAACTAGTAAGAATCAAACCATAACCATCTTAGCCTGAAGCTAAAAGTCTTCTGTTTATATTATTATTCCTTAAAATATTTTGGTCTTTTTCCTAGGTAAAATTTCCCACTTTTCAGTTATATTTGAATGTCTCAATTAACTTATTCCTGTACTTTCACTTTGAAATATTTTGCATCTATTGATTATAGAAAATAAAGACATTCATTCATTCATCTACAACAATGGTTCAGAAAATAAAAATATTAGAAAATAAACATTAGCACAGGTTGACAAGTTTCTTGAGGTCTATCCTTTATCTTGACTTTTTATCCTCCTACATTTTGACACTGAAATTTTTCAGGATGGTGACGATAAATGCAATCTCTTTTGTACTTTTTAAGCATTCTTCCATGACAAAATTAAAAATCAGCACCCCTACGTCAAATGTACCAATTTTTAAATTTCTGAACTCAATGTTCCCTGAAATCCAGAAGTTTAAAAATCAGTGCTTTAGCCTGTACTCTGCCTGTTTAAGCTTCAACTGAATTTTCTATTCTCTTCTAAAATAGAACTTTACAAAAGTTAAGGAAATGTTATGGCTTAAAGGAAATGCTTCTTCTATAACTTAATTTCTTCTATAACTTAATTCCAAATGTTTATCACACCAACTTGATAAACATTTATAACTTAATTCCATATGTTTATCACACCAATGGCAGTTTCTCCTTTTAGCCTGTTCAGTAAATCCAACTATAATGGTTATTTTTCCTGAAAAGACAACTTTCATTATATCTAACTTCAGCTACTTTATCACTTACCCAAGGTTAAAGGCTTTCTTATACATTAAATCCTTGGTCTTTCAAATTGACTGCTATTCATTTGGAAAATATATATACACTGAATAAATTTATACATCTAAGGCAGAAAAATTAAGACTCAAGAAAGAAGGTAAATGTCAATAGGTCTTACAAGAGCAAAACCTCCAAAAATTACTAAAAGGAAAGAGGCTTATTCTCCTCCTCATTAGCCACATAAGTAAGCAGAACAAAGTAATACATATATTTTTAAAGTTATTACTAAATCCATAGACTTGACAATACATTTTCTAACCATGTATATAATAACTAACAACTACCACTGTTTTATAATGTGACTACTTCCTAAAAAATAAAATAGAACTCAGGTACCTAACATTACACTGAAAATTATCACTGAAGCCATCATTTAAAGGAAGCTTATTCTTAACTTGTATTCAACAATACCTCTGAGGGAAAATTTGATCAAATACCTACTTTTCCAATATAACATTTACATATAAGTTTATTAAAAAGCTTTAAACTCTTATCAATTATAAATTACAAGTTTTTATTTTCACAAAAGATCATTAAATGAGTCAAAAGTATATTTATAAAAACAAAAGTTTAGAATAAGGAATCCCTACTCTATAAAACTATCCACTTACCCACCCCACTAACCTAGAAACTAGGTTATTCCAGGACTCAGCTGAACATTTTTCTGCAACTTATCAGACCCACTGTCTTTAATTGGTTACAATGTCCCAATAGCATCTCCTACCAGGTAAGCTCCAGCAATGTACCACTGTGCTGGCAGGAGCTACAAAAAGGACAAATCAATCTTTAGCAGGTTTTCCAAAGCTTATTTACCCCCCAATCAACTTTTTAAAAACTTCTGAAAACCAACAAACTCTTCCATTCACATTAGATTAACCGATTTGGAACATTTACTGCATTTTTCCAAGGACAAAATGGTACATCTATTTTTCTACAATCCTAAACAAAGAACACACAAGGCTTAAATAATTCCTATAAATCCCCCATACCTCATACACATTTTTGTTTTTTTGATCTTTTAAACCCAGAAGAAAGAAAAGGCTGCATGTACTCTGTGGTCATTCTTTGAAAAGACAATTCAACAAGTACATAGTTTAGGATGACAATACTAAAAGGACTCTAAAAAGCTACAGCTTTATATAGTGTTTTGGGCATAAAAGTTGTGGAGGAATAGTGGGCATATGCTGAGGCAGGGACAACTCTTTAAGGTTTAGCCAACTGGGACTAGGAAGTAGCAGATACGAATGGTTAAGAAGGGCAGCCACGAAGACTTTACCTCAGCTTCTACCTGCTCCCGCACCACTCAGTCTGACAAAGACGACTGGGCCGTCTGTGAAAAATGATCATGGAAAGTGGGGTGACCTTATCTCCTGTGAAAGGACACATGCTTCACATGTTCTATCTACTGCCAAAATGTAGTTATTTGGTAAGTTAAAAAACTCATTTATATTAAAACTGAAAAGCAAGATTTATAAGACATTTAAATCTGAATCTTCAATAGATTAGAGTATTTGTAATACTTACTGCTTCAGCTTCTGCTCTCGTCTTGAATGTAATTACTGCGTGAAGTGAAGAGTCATCAATCTGACAATCTTCAATTTCACCATATTGCTTTAAATTAAAAACAAGTATTTCCTCCAAATAAATATTGTGAGATAGCCAAAATCCTAATGGTTTTTTAAATATTTAAATACAAATAAGTATAATCCAGAGCATATAATAATTCATGGTGATTAACAAAAATAATAATGAATAATTCATTTTAGTAATTGATACCATAAGGTAAGGCATGGTCCTATCTTCCAAATACAATTTACTTTATTTTACAATTTAATTTACTATACTTTCTAGAATTAAGTAAATTTACACTTGATTGAACTATTCTTTAAATAAAGGAAACAATGATCAAAGACAGCTTCCTTACTGTCTTTCCTTTTATACTCATTATTCTGACCTCAGAATATGCTAGATTCTTTCTAAAGCAGAGTATTTAATCTTCAGAATATTCTCTGTGGGTTTCTTTTTTTTTTGTATCATTTCCAATTTAAAGATGGGGTAAAAAAGACAGAACTTAAGTGATTTCCCCAAAATAAATAAATTAGTTACCAGGTTAAAAGTCTAGGTCCTTTGATTCAAAAACTTAACACCAATTGATCCTGATTTCACTCTCACTATAGACTTCTCTGGACCGCACATACACACACACACACTCTTTTAAGCCATTTAAAAGCTAAACATATAAAATTTTGCTTGTTTTTGGATAGGTTGTATTTTTTACATGGAGAATTTGTCCACAAACAGCAACTTTATCATATAAAATTCTATTTCTTTATATAGCATCAATACCTTCCTTCTTTCTTACCCCAAAATAAAATTATGAATACGATCTCATTAAATGCATACACCACTCCATACAGAAAAAGTCTGTAGAGCATATTAAAGACAAGACTCCAGAATCAGTCATATCCCAGCTCTGTCAGTTACTAGCTGTGTACACTTGAGTAAGTTACTTAATCTCCTTATCCTTCATTTTCCTCATTTCTAGAACAAGTACAAAAAAGGCACCTACCTCACAGAGTTGTCAAGATAATTCCTAACACAGTGAGTTATATAAGGCACTCAGAATAGCTCCCAAAAAAATCACTTATTTCATAATACCTAAAAGCCTACTAAATGTAAGAATTGTAACATTTTTTCCAGATAATAATTAAACAAACAAAAATCCCTACAGTTTGTATTTAAATGATAACATTATAAGTTAATCAAACTCTTTGGTCAAATTAATGGGTTTAAATTACTCATGTCACTTTCATAATTTCCCCTTTAATATATCCATGATCCCCAACAATGATTATCAATATTGGTTTTGTTGTGCAGTAAGAAAGTACCGCAAAATGAGGAAGAAGATCTTCTCTATCGCTCTCTGTAAATGCAGAAATCTCCAATGCCCTGGGACGGTGATCCACCACAGCATGACCAGGAACACCTCGACCTCGACCTCGACCTCGACCCCGACCCCTGCCTCGGCCATGAGCTGCACCTCGACTCCTTGAATGAATTCCTCTACCCCGACCAGATGAAAGAATCCCTCGTTTTGCAGCCTAGAAGAAATTAGGCACACAGGTTAAATATCACAATTACTAACACAAGCCAACAGTTATTCTTAGATAAGCCAAACTTTTATACAGTATGACATCATATTCAAATAACGCCCTATAAAAGGATCACATAATTTCAGCTGAGATTCTTACTTTCTAAAGTGAAAGCAAACTTATGTAGTTAATGAATTTAGAAAGCAAAATAACATTAATTTAAGCAATGTTTTGAAATTATTAAACGTGCTTTCTTCTACCAAGTTCTTACTCTTTGAGACATCAGCCATCATCACAAAAAGACCAGCAATTCTTGATTTCCAAATAATAGTATTAAGTGTTACTTCTGAAGTCAATTTAACACACATATATAAAATACTACCTACACACACAATAAATGTATTTTCCCATTTGTGACTTTCGAAGTGTTTCCATTTGTTTCCCTGTTGACTTCAGTAGGTAGTTATCTCAAATTCATTATTTTGATCACTTACAGTAAGATCATACATCCCAATGTTGCACAGTAATTTATATTCCACCATATCACTCTATATGAATAGCACACCATTCTTTCATTCCACAAACATTTAATGAATACTTCCTATGCACAAATCCTTACCCTTTATGAAACTCAAATCCTAGAGGGGTAAGATGACATTAAGTGACTAAGGCTATAATTACATTAATGAAGTGACTCAAAAAATAAAGAACAGAACACTAAAGATCTGCACAAAACCCTAAGATTTGCAATAAGTAAACTACCAGAATGAAAATTTCATGATTTTCTCCCCTGGTTTTATTCTCTACTTTATCTCCAGCACATATAATAGTAGCTGGCAGACTGTACATACTTAATATTTGTTCAATGACTCAAAGAAAGAACAAAAAACAAGCAAGGCCAGGGTAAGAGGGAGGGGGGTGGTTACAGCATAAACAAAGGAGCAAAGCTGAAAGGAACATAGTACTTCAAAGCATGAATAAAATCCAGTGAAGATGAACCACATGGGATGGAGAGATGAAGCTGGAGAACTAGACAGAGCCAGATCACGAATAACTTTTAAGAACCACATTAAAGACTTTGAATTTTATCCCAAGAGCCATGAAAATCAATTAAAACAGGGGTGTCAAACTCATTTTCACCAGGGGCCACATCAGCCTCACGGTTGCCTTCAAAGGGCCAAAATAATTCTAGGACTATATAAATGTAAACTACTCCTTAACTGTTAAGGGTTGAAATTATATTTAGCCCTTTGAAGACAACTGTGAGACAGATAAGGCCCCCAGTGAAAATGAGTTTGACACCCCTGAATTAAAACATTTAAAGCAGAGAAGTAGAATGATGTAATAAAATCAGGGTTCAAAATGTTGTTTGGCAAGCGTTTTAAGAACAGAGTAGACGGAAGAAGAGAACAAGCTGGGATACCAGTCAGTAGTCTCCTTCAATAACCCCAGCCACTGAAGACCACTAGTCTATAGTGGAGACAGAGAAGTAAACACATTTAAGATATGTTTGGAATTAACACGTATAAAACATGCTAATTAACTCGACATGAATACTGAAGGAAAGGGAGGAATCAATGAAGACTCTCAGATTTTCAGTTTGGGTAATTGTGTAGATGGAGTTTAGGGTCAAAATAAGCACAATTTTGAACATGTTGAGTTTAAGGATGCAAAACATTCAAGTGGAAATGTCAAGCAGGCACCACTGCCAATTCTCTGCAAGCATAAATATTTCTATTTCTTCATCTTAAGACAGTAAATCTTAACGTTAGCTAAAATAATCTAAAACCCAAATAAACTTCAAAGGTCAAGGATTAATGTGAAGAACAGAACAGCATACACAAAAGTATACTCCGAAGAACAAAGTGCTCCCTGAAAAAGGGAGTCCATGGACAAATAAGTTTGAGCAACACTAAACTTTTAATATGTGTTTTTGGAGATTTACAAATTAAAAATTTCTTAAAAGCCTGATAGCCAAAAGTCATGTTTAATATAACCTTTACCAAATTTTTTTGCCCTCAGAGCCTTTTCACTAGTATCTGTTAACAAAAACACGGAACTGGTGCAGTGAATGACCACACTCTGGGAAGCACTGCATTACTGCACATACTGGCTGCAAACTAAAGTTTAGCCCTAATAAAAACAAAAAAACACAAATTATTTAGTGTTTGGCTGTATCATGATAAAGAATTAAAACACAGACAAGTAAAAATATTAGTAATACTATTATTTATTTACTAAAATTATGAGCCAAAACATTTTAAATGATAATTTTTTTAAATCCCACCAACACAGGCATCAAATCTCCAGAATGGGGAAAACACAATTTCTACATTAACAAAAAAGAAATCTGTATTTTCCAAAACCTGTTACTTTGGGCAGGACACACAGGTAACCACATCAAATTTCCACAGAATGCAAAATGTGCAGGTCTAGGGGCACCATCTTACAGCTTCCTATGACTATTAGATAAGATAGAGCTTTAAGACAAACACAGCAGCTACTAACTGCTAAATCTTTAACCCCTGGATGATGTATTTGTACTATGTCAGAAAAAGATGATCAAGTGGCTAGCAAATTTGTAAAAAATTATTATTCTCAGATTAAGCAAAAAATTATTATTCTCAGATTAAGCAAAAGTAATAATCAAAAATATTAAAATTAAATTGAAACATCAAACAATATAGATAAGTACCAAATATGTTGATGACATTAGTTTCCCTGTACTTAAATATAATTCTGATTTTTAAACACCATTTTGCTAAATGTTAAAAATTCTCATATATATAAATCAATTTCATTTGATTTTTTTCTATAAATAATCATATGACTATAAGAAAGTAGTTTATTTTCTCTTTTATAAACATCCACAGCACCATCTATAGGTAAAACTTAAGTAAGCATGTTCTTCGATATAGTACTAATGCTAGAAGTCTGATCCTTATAGAAGTTAATAAAATACGCTTATTTATGCGATACGTTTATAGGGTATCTGTGAAAGAATAGCTGAAAAGCCTTTAACAGATTCTGGTCAAGGGAGAAATACAGACAAAAACCACAAAAGTAGCAAAATTCACTAGAAATGGAAGGACTCGGGTATATAGGTAGAAGTGCTGCCATCCCTCATTATAGAACAGATTTTATGTACCAGCTCTAAAAAATTTGTTGAACTCCCTCTTTCCTACATCAACTCCCAATATGTATGGCAGAGACTGCCAAGCATTTTTGACTAGTATGACAGGCATGTGTTTTCAAATTAACCACCATAACTACATCTGCTCCTCTTTAGCACTCTGTGTAGCTATGATGAAACATACCTCCAGCTGTAATTCTGTATACTTTCTCCTAAGTTCAGTGACTTCTTCTCCAGCTTGCATCTTCTTATATAAATCCAGCTCTGTGTCAAGCAATTCTTTCTGCATCTATAAAATAGTAATTAAAATTTTAGGTAACAAAAATTAGTAACCTACATTTATGTAAACATTTTACAAAGAATTTTCACGCATTACCACTTAATCTATGTATTTATTCTCTATCTCCCATCTTACCACCCTAGTCCAAGTCATCAATCACCTCTCATCTGCTTCCTAACTTGATCCTACTTCCACTGATTTCCCTAGAATTCATTTTCCAGATAGAGGCCAGAAAGTTCTATGGACTGATATAAAGTTATTTTCAGGAAATAATTAGGAAAAAAACAATACACCAAGGTATCAACAAACAATAGAAAGTATGCTTTTATGCAGGAAATAATACATACACACATACACTAAAAAAGGAAGAGTAAGGAACAGTGTCAGGGATCAAAGGGGAAAGGTCATCTATATACTTATATACCTTTTCATAGTTTAACTTTGGAATCATGTTGATGTTTTACATATTCAAAAAATAAAATTAAATCAGTAAGCCTTGGCTGGTGTGGCTCAGTGGACTGAGCTCCAGCCTGTGAACCAAAAGGTGGCCAGATCAATTTCCAGTCAGGGCACATGCCTGGATTGCGCAATAGGTTGCCAGTAGGGGGCACAGGAGAAGCAACCACACACTGATGTTTCTCTCCCTCTTTCTCCCTCTCTTCCCCTCTAAAAATAAATGAAATCTTAAAAAAAAAAAAAAAAATTAAATCAGTAAGAATGAGGAGGATCCAAAACTGAATACATAAATACACTCAACTTTATCAAATTTTAATATAACCATACAAAAAGAAAAAGTAATCCTAGACCACAGTTCTGATTCTATACCATTAGTGGAATATATTGTGAGGCTAAAAAGACCACAAATGACCACAAATTCTAAATTTTATTTTAGTTAGCTGCTGGAAGTAGCAATTCTGAGACTATTTGGAATATATTACCAGACTGAGCAAATGAGTACTGTATTGATGTTAATGGAAACCAAGCTGTCATTATGGAAATGGGCAGGTAAAATAAGGAATAAAAGAAGGAAGAATCCTATGGTGTTGGATGAGAATCAGAAATATCAATAGGTAACAATGATTTTATACAAGTATACATATACCAAGTATAAATATGGTATATAACTCTGGCTTTTTTCTTAACCACTTATTACCATCTGAAATTAACTGGTTCACTTATTTGTTATCTAATAAATTTTCCCTTGGTTCAATAAATACATTCTGTACAGTGCTGCCAGAATGTCACTCTTCTGTTAATGTTTTATATCACAAATTCCTAATAAAATAAAGCTCAAATTCCTTAGACAAGCATTCAAGTACCTGTATCATTTTATCTTCAAGCTATCTTTTCAAGATTATCCATAACTACTCTAATTCCACCAGTAATCCACAGAATTCAAAAGATTAGTAGTTTGCCTGTTTCTGTTTACTTATTAATTAATGAAGGAAGGGGAGACTGGTAGCATACATTGGACAGATTTTGAGCAAAGGGTATTATCTTAAAAAAAAGAATCTTAAACAATGTAAAGTTTTGTTTTTTTAAGTAGTAACATGAATAACAACGCAAAATACCTGAGTCTTGGTTTTTATACTTTTTGGAAGACAGCGTCCAGGAGAAGTAGCTTTGACCTCATCTTTCAACTTGGTAATATTTTTTGTCAAAACCTCTAATGTTTTCATTATTTCTGCTTTATCTTCAGACTTCATTGCTTTGTTTTTCTCCAATTTTGAAATTAACATCTGACAAATTTTTAAAAAGAGAAAAAATATAAGATACTTATTCCTATTAATAATCTAAACACAGCCAACTAAATATAAAAATAAACATATACTACTTTTAGTTTATATATTCATAACAAGCATTATAACCACTAAAATAGCAGATTGGTGATCCTACCTATCTCTACTCAAGCCTTACTCTTGGCTTACTTCCTAAAAACTATAGTATTGCTATTTGAACATAAGAAACTCAATTCAATCCCTGAAGAGTTATCAATTTGAAATAGTGCTGATAATTTTACTTTCTTTTTGTCTTAAATTTTTATTTATTGATTTTTTAGAGAAGAAAGAGAGAGAAACACTGATTATTCCACTTATTTATGCATCCACCCATCCATCCATCCATTCATTCATTCATTGGTTGATTCTTACATGTGCCCTAACTGGGGATCGAACTTGCAACCCTGGCATATGCGGATGACACTCAAACCAACTGAGTTAACTGCCAGGGCTGGACAATTTCTAATCTACTGGTGATTATTACTGCCTCTAAGTACTCCTGCTCAAATGGAATCTGTAACCCAGAATGAATTACAGGAAAAGTTTTGCTTTCCTTCCATATAAAAGGTATTAGGAATATGGATGTACAATTACTTGTCACAGGGAAACAGTACCTAGCTAGCCTAGGAATGATAACCCCAAAATGGAGAGGGAACAAGAAGATAAACAGAGTATTATGGGGTAGAAGATACCATACAATATTATAGGTTCTCTGAGTCGAGATGGCTTCAGTTTTTGGTGTAAAGCATTGTAATTTCTCTTTTCAAGCCTATTAGAATTTAAATTATAAAAGACATTCATTTTAAACCAAAATGTAAGTTTCTGTATTTTCTTCAGCATTTTCAAATGTCATTTCTTTTATTACCAGACTTGATCAAGAACTTACAGTAAATTAATGCCATAAACTAGAGCAACACTGTAAAAAAGAAATACTGCAAGCCACCTAAGTAATTTTTAACTTTTTAGGAGCCACTTTAAAAAGATAAAAAGATACAGCAAAATTAATTTAAGAAATAATACATTCTATTTAACCAAAGGTATTCAAAGTGTTCCAATTCAACAAAAATGGAGATGTTTTCTTTTTCTTCATACTACATTTCTGAAGTCTGGTATGTGCTTTACACTTACAGCACATCTCAACTTGGACTAGACATATTTCAAGTAACTAATAGATGTGGCTGTTAGCTACTATATTGGGCAATATAGGACTAGAGGATCATAAACCAATTAAAGAAAGGTACATGTTTCAATATTGAGAAAAAGGTTCCACATCAGTATCTCTTGAACAAAGTACTTTGCGGCAACACACCTGGATAAACATTCCTAATCTTCATTTCAAATCTGATAATCATAGTTACGTTAAACTACTAAAATTCCCAGTCTACTATATACTAGCAATTGATAATGTACTTAATCATTGACAATATTTCAGTTTTACCATTATCAATTATAGTAAATACGTTTTTCAGGAATATGTATGCAGTGTAAAATTAAATTAACTCAATGTTATAACATTTATAAATATATTTCACCAAATCTAGCCTTAATATTTTACCTTTTGTGTTTCAATGTGCTTTTCTAAAATTTCTTGTTTCCTTTTCCTTACATCTTGCTGAAGCTTCAGGGCTTCCTAGAGAAAGGGATCAAAAATATCATTAGACAATTTCCAATAAACAAAATGATTCAAGAGGACAGAAATGGTTTTAACTGCAAAAGCTTGGCAACAAAAATTAAATGCAAATTTTTCCTATTTAAAACTTAAATATATATGCAAGTTTTGAAAAGTCAGGATAACCTATCGTTCCAAGAAAAAAAAATTAATATTTACTGATACATTACAAAAAATAAAAGTTCAGTGCAGCTGCCATACTCCTTTTAGTCTATTATAAGCATTGACATAACACATACCTGCACAAAAGCTTTCCTACATGCAAGTTTTGTACAATAATAGCTGTACTTACCTGTTTTTTTTTCTGTGCTTCATTATTATCAACTGCAGAGGGGGAAACAAGTAAGGATTTTTGTGCAGCCTTCAAAGCAGCTGGATTATACACCGTTTTTGTTAGGCCAGTAGATGTAGATAACACCTACCAATACAAATTCAATTTAGTAAAAAATGTATCAAGCATCCATGATTTTCTAGGTTCTGTTTTCTTAGAAAAGAATATTAAAGCAGTTCTGTCAAAACTTAGCACACTAAACTAAATGTATTATATACATACAATAACTACATCATTTCTTGATTTGAAAAGAAGGGTATAAATGATGGATAAGCTACGACATAAAAAAAATTAAATTAATATACCTATAGGAAAAGAGCTTCACAAAAAAGACATACAAAAACTTCACAAAAAACAGTCATTCCTGTGTCACTGAGAAAATATCAGTTGCTGAATATATTTGCTAGTACTCTAATAACTAAAGAAAAGTTGTACCTAAGAGCATGGCACAGGAGAAAACTGAATGCTGGCCCTCCAACAATTTGCAGCTGTTTGTCCCTCATGGTAATTTGTAATTTACACTGTAGAAATTAAGTTGCTGCTTTCTTTCTCCATTCCTTTGCTAGCGTTGCTCCTTCTGCTTCAAGTGACCTTATTCCCTTAAGCCTAGCTCAGGTTCAGCACAACCAGTCAACACCTCCACAAAGTCCCAATCATTTATTTCTTCTACCTAGGTCCTTCTATGAAAATTTATTCCTACAGCTATTAGGATATTTAGTAAATATGACTTAATGATATATTATTTCTCTCCCTATCTACACAGTAAATGACTTGAAACAAAAACAATGTCTTTCTCCTCTTTGCATTTCTTCCAGGACCTAATGCTTGTTACTAATTAATTATGAGACCCTGGGTAAGTTCAAGTACCTTTTTGGACCTTAGTTTGTTTAGCTATAAAATGAGAAAGTTCAATTTGATGATGTATAATTTCCTTAACAAATGCATAAGGGTAATAAAGGACTTTTGGCTTGATTCATTGCTATATCTTCAGTGCCTAGAACAGTGCCAGGACACACTGTAAATATTCACTAAATCAAACTGAAATTATGATAGATCTGAATGGATGAACTTTTCTACACAAGGTTCAAGTAAGTACCACATTTTGCCATGTATAATGGGCACCCACATTTTTATGCTAATTCCCATGTACAATGCTCACCCTTATTTTTTCCTCAAAAATTGGAGCAAAAAAAGTGTGCATTATATACAGCAAATATTGTATATTGGTTCCTTTTTAATCTGTAAAAGCAAAATGTTTTAAATTCCATGGGGGTGGGTGCGATGGGAGGCGGTTGGTTATTGGTTCTTGGAAAGGACTGTAGGGTCCCTTCATGGAGATCTATTTTGAATAGTATAAAAACAAAACATGAAATCATATATATGAAGAATGTAGCTTCCCAGAGGAAAAAACATAACTTCCAAAGTCTGAAAGGAATTCATGACCAGAAAGAGGTTTTATTAAAAGCTATATAAATAGAAGAATATCGACGAGGAAAAAGAGCCCTACCTTCTAGCCACCAAAATATAAATATTTGGGTACCAGAGAAGTAGCAATCTGGACTCTACATTGTTATTGTTTTCTTTTTATTTATTTTTTATAAATCAAGTATATTTTATTTTATTTTTTAAAATATTTTATTTCTTTATTTTTAGAGGGGAAGGGAAGGAGAAAGAGAGGGAGAGAAACATCAATGTGTGGTTGCCTCTAGTACACCCCCTACTGGGGACCTGGCCCGCAACCCAGGCATGTGCCCTGACTGGGAATCTAACCTCAGCCCTTTGGTTCACAGCCTGCACTCAATCCACTGAGCTACACCAGCCAGAGTGGACTCTACACTGTTATCTTTTATCATGAAATTAGATTGGGGAATATCACAAAATTTAGGTAACTCATCACTGTTCCAGACCACTAGCTTCCAAACAAAATAGATCAAAAGTACTAGTATTTGAGAACACCAGCTTCTAAATAAAATAAAATCCCAGAATACTTTATTACTTGTTCCACACAGCACAACTGATGTTTAAAAATAAATGTTCTTTGTAATAGTTGACGTGTATCAAAAGTTCACTGCTAATTTCTGCAATAACGAAAACTGATAGTCAGATATCACTAATATATAAAATGGTTTATTCAGCAAAACACAGAATAAACAGATTTATTTAGTTTGTACTCGAACTTCAGTTACCATTCTTTGTAATTCTAGAGAAAAATTTCTCCCATGCTACCTTACCACATACTACACAATGCCAAACTGTACAATTATATAAAGGATGAGACAATAACTTTAAAGGGAGAAACATAAGATAATCTGCTGAAAACAGAGTTGGAATGTTTCATAAACTTTTCTTCATGAGAGTTCCGTAACAAGTTGAAAAGTTGTAACCACAAAAGATTTCTGTATTCAAATCAGTTGGGAACAATAAATATCATAAACCTATATTCTAGTTTCAAAATGTATATTATCAAAAAAGCTGTGAGAAAGCTAGAAGAAATTATTTCTTTGCTTAAACATTTCTCCAATTTCAGTAATTAGGGAATGCTCCTTTTCAAAGCTATTTTATTAACATCAGATATTAGACTAAAGAAAGTTTTTCAAAATGAATAAATGTATATCCGACAAGAATGAGAAGACTCCTTTATTCCTACAAACATCCCACTCCCTTATTTTATCCAGGAACTTCCATTTGTAAAAATAGAACATCAGCTAACGTATTTCACTGAGCTTAAGACATAACTAATTTTGAAACACATTACCCTTTTATATTTCCCACTACAGAATAAAAAAGCTGACAATTACAACCATAAACATCAATGACTAAAATAGAGCCCAATTTCAGAGGCATAAAGTGTGAAAACAGAATGTCTTAAAACAATGAAATATGTGACTGCAAATATTATTCACTATTTGATTCTATTTGATTCCAGAGTTTAGACAGTTAAGAGTTTGGCTAGCAAAAATATCTGTATATTCAAAAGAAGAAGTCAGAGTTGTGATAAAAGAGAAAATCTGTTAAAAAATGAAGCCAGTGGAGGGAAGTAACAGCCCAACAGAAAAGATGCTACAATTCCTAAGAACACAGTCCAAGCACAGGCACTGGACTTTGCAAACTACGATGCCTTCTCTATTTTCCAAACAGGTTTCTGTATGTGCTGTATCTTTATATATTGACCTTATCTCATTCACGTATGAATTCCAACTGTTTGTGAATTCCTTTGTATTTTCTATATACACAATCGTGTCATCTGTGAGTAAATACAGTTTTGTTCCTTCCCTTCCAATCTTTATGTCACTTATTTTATTTTCTTGTCTTATAGTACGGATGAGGCCCTATACTACTGAAAAAAAGTGAGAGTTGACATCCTTTCTTGTTCCTGATCTCAGAAGGAAACATTCAATATTCCATCATTGAATATGTTAGCTGTAGGGTTTTTCTGCATATATATTTTGCCAAATTAAGCAAGTTTCTTTCTATTCCTAGTTTTCAGAATGGATAATGTGATACTGTTATGAATATTATGTTTTTTCTACTGAGATAATCATATAGGGTTCTTCCCTTCCATCCTCCACCCCAACTTTATTCTGCTAATAGAGAGAATGATAATGATTTCCAAATGTTAAATCAACCTTGCAGTTCTGAAATAAATCCTACCTGGTCAGGATGTATTATTGTTTTTTTCATATAACTGGACTCCTGCTAATATTTTGTCTAGGATTTGTGTACCTTTGGTTCATGAAACATTAACTTGTAATTTTGCTTTCCTGTTATATATTTTTCAGGTTTGGTATCAAAGGTATATTGAATTCTTAAGATCAGCTGAAAACTATCATATGTTTTGTTTTTAAAATATACATCACTAATACCTTTTACTTTTCAAGACAAAGGCCATTTCCCTAACAAGATAGCAGTTATAATCTATAATACCTTCTGATCTTATTTCCTATGTAAAATATTCCCAGCCGTAACTACTATTAATATACTTAAGACAGAGAAAAACATATTTCTGTCATGGATAAGAATGGAAGAAGACAAAGAATTTAGTAAAAATTACTAAAAAGAAGGTATTAGAAATAAAGTAATCCAAGTGTCACTTTTTAATAAGCAATGCCCAACTTTGAATCAAAAAATAAGAAAGAAACACAGTTTTGATGCTTCACAGTCACACTCACAGTAAGTAAACTCTAACACGGTTCCAGAGCAGAAGTGCCTTGTTTAAATGCAATGAAAATTCAGTGTCTGAGGAGTTACATGTAGAAAGTTTATTAACATAATTACTATACGGTCAATTTTTATATTAAGTAAATAATCATCTTTTCAATAAATGTGAATGTTTGTTTGTTTATGATAGTCTCTTTCCGTAACACATATATGTGTTTTCTATAGCAAAACCTAACCAATTAAAAATTCAAGTGAGAATAACATAATTTAAAGTTAAATTTGTAAAATACTTTCAGGGGTTAACAGTTTTATTTTTTTTCGATAGTACTAAGTGGCTTAAGAGACACAAAGAAATTAAAGATCTTGCAGAGAAGTATTTTAATGTCAAAGAAAAATGTGTAATCAATTTTTGCTACAAATAGCTTGGTTCCCAGAAAATTCTGTATAGTAAATTATTTTAAAAACCGTATTTCTCTGAAGAAAAAATAATCTTGATAGCAATTTTGATTGAGTAATCCAGGTATTAATCCTGAGAGGCCAATATATTTAAAAAAAATCAAAATTAGTCAATGAGTTATTAAAAACTATCACAAATTTTCTTAATCTTCATATTTAAGGTAGCAAAATTACACAACTACAAATTTAAAAATTTAAATGACTGCATTTAAAGTTCAGGAAACAGAGAGTAAGACTTGCTCAGAATCATAAAGTCAGCTATGACATCAACAGGATTAAGTTTCTATACGGCATGCAATGTCCCTTCAGTTTTACCACACAATTTCCCTCTTAAATGTGCATGGTACAGATGTTAGTATATCATCATGCAAAAAAAAAAAAAAAAAAAAAAAGAACCAACAATAAAAACAAACAAAAAGATGTTATTTTCAGATAACAAAAAAAAAAAAAAAAAACTGGTAAGAAACAAGAATATCCTGTACTATATATATGTATGATATACCCAAAACTGGTAATAAGAACATTAAATATTCAAGTGATCAGCTTGCTAGTCAGAATTTAGATGGGCTTTAAGCAGATAAAGTGGACAATCTAAATCTTTTTAAGAAAATTAACCAGGATGGTATATGCAGCAGATGCCTTTATTCTGCATAAATCTCCCTACAGTAATCAGAGGCACTCAAACATCATTTGAATGATCACTCTACTCATATAATACTGATTTCATAGTTATTACAATATTTAGCTGTATCAACTGGTTTTAAGTTTCTCCTCTCTTAGCCCTCTCACAAAAACGGAAACTTAATTTTTTTTTTTTCAAAATCAGTGCTCACTTCAGCAGCATATATACGAAAATTGGAATGATACAGAGAAGATTAGCATGGCCCCTGCACAAGGATGACGCGCAAATTCGTGAAGCGTTCCATATTTTTTTAACCAGACACTGAAACTGAGAACAGGCTGACAGTCACCAGAGGGGAGAGGGGAGGGAATTTCAGGGGAAAAGGGGGAGGGTTTAGAGCAACAAGTATAAAAGACACATGGACAAAAACTAGGGGCGGGGGGCGGAAATGGGAGGGAGGTGGGGAGGGCTGGGGTGGTGGGCTGGGATGGGAGTAAAAGACAGAAAACTGTACAAGAACAATTAATATAAAATAAATAAAAATAAATTAAAAAATTTTTTTTTCAAAATCGCTGAAGGGTATATTCAATGCTATTTACAGTTCATTTGTGTATTTATTTGCTTTAACAATGACAGAAGATACTGGGTAGATACTAATTGTGAGACTTTTTCCTGCCTTCAATAAATAAATTTTTTAAAAAGTAGCAATAACTGATGATAGAAAACATTCTTCTATTCTTCCTAAGACTTTTCTGAATAATTAACCTCTAAGGATTCTACAGCAAAAATCACTATGGAGTAGGGGAAGAGACAGCACCAAAAATAAGCAAAAATAAAATGCTATTCTTTAAACAGGTTCACTGACGATGACTGCAAGTTACATGTTTGTAAATAATTGCTTTCCTGAAAAGATTCTTTACGTATTTATAAAATAATTTTTTTCATAAACAGCTCATTGCCATTAGTTAGTTGTAACTATATTAGTATATTATGCTATCAGTTCCAGGTTTCTCCCCTTTTTATCCTAAAACCATATAAATCATGCTTTAAAAAAATGAAAGCAGTTAACAAAACATACTAGAAAAGTTTTGTAAAACCTATTATTAGGAAACTTCAATTTCAGAGTCCAAATTTCGACATAAATAGATACCAAACATAATCAGATTTTTTAGACCTCTCCAGAACTGATAAATTAAAAGACCTCACAGTGTTATTTTTTTCCTTAGTTACTTAGTATCAAGGAAAATAGACCTAATCAAAGTAAACATTTACATACTGCTAAATTTATTAGCACAGACTAAGGGACACAAATTTATAGAAAATGAGGGCATCATGTAGAAAAAATTAGAGGTTTCACAGAACAGGTTAGAGAGTCTGCAATCTTTAAAAGAATGAGTAGAATTCAGTTAGGCACAGGGAAATGCATTCCAAGAAAATCATCACCAAAAACAATTAAAAAGGAGACAAAAAATAGCAAGATATAATAAGCAGAAAAAAAGACTCCTTAGAGAAGAAGGAAGGACTAAAGTAGAGGTAACAGAACCAGAATAACAAGGTATGATGAGCTGTCAACCAAGCTAAGTCCTTTAGCTGAGGCAATGAAGGTTTCTGTAAGGAACTCACATTAAAGTAAGTCTGAGAGCAGGATGATGGCAGTGAACACCAGAGGAGGGGCTGGCAGCTATGACAGTGCATCTAGAGGCCAGGGCCCTGAAGGTGACAGAGATGCGAACTACAAACACAAGCAAATGACTCAGAAGGCTTTCAGATCATACAAACTGGAAAACGGTAATATCACTTCCAAAGGTGAGGGCCATAAGAAATTAATTTATGTGGGAATTAATTAATCATTCTCAGGCATATTATGCCTCAAGTAATGCTGAGGTACCCAAGAGGGAAATCTAAATTAGAAAATGAGGCTGTTTTTACATAGTAAATAAGGAGAACATTATACTAAAGAATCAGTGAAGAGAGTTATGTGTTCTATTTACCTATGAAGTCAATTTCCTATGTAATCTTCATAATGGAAAGAGCCATGGAGCAAAAATAGGAAACCCAGATTCCAGTCCTAGCTCAGTAACTCAAGTATATAGGCCAACTAAAAACTATTAGGGCCTTCCCCTCCTACTCCTGCAGAGGTCATGGTCAAAAAAATTACAGGGTAAGTCAAGTTCATTTGTATCATTCAGATCAGCCTCCACCTCTGCAGGGTTTAAGTGAGCGTATAGAAATGGGAAGCATTATCTAATTCTAATTCTCTGTGATTCTATATACCTCAAATAAGACTAAAGATCAGGGCATTTACTCATACTTAAACACGAAAAAAAAAAAAAAAACCCACATCTCCACAGAACTGTAAGATAGGCCCATAAATGGTCTTAATTTAGTCAATATTTGCCCCTTCATTAAAAAAAAGACTAAATGTATTATCAGGCTGTATACAATAGTTGTTAATAGTAAATAAAAATCTTACATTTATGTCATCTTTTCCAATTTACAAAATTCCTTCAGCAGTCCATCGCCTTAACCACTCAGCCTCCTCATCCATTCACAAAATACTTTTAAATAATTTTATTTAATCCTTACAAAACTCCATGAGCAGGACAATTCTTACCATCACCGTTTATGATGAAAAAAAGGTTCATAAAGATTAACAGCACTGCCCGATGTCATGCAGTTAGTAAGTAAAGAGCCAAAGCTCTAACTCCAGTAAAATCCCTAGCTCACGGCCTTTTCTATTGGCTGCCAGAGTTTTCAAATTAAAATGTAAAATATCTCTAAAGAAAATATAGTAAATACAAAAAAAAAAAAAAAAAAAAAAAAAAAAAAAAAAAAAAAAAAAAAAAAAAAAAAAAAAAAAAAAAAAAAAAAAAAAAAAAAAAAAAAAAAAAAAAAAAAAAAAAAAAAAAAAAAAAAAGAATGAAGCACATGGAAACTATAGTGAGCGCAAGTATTAAAATGCTAATGCAAAAAGTAAAAAAAAGGTAGGCAAATATTTTTCTTTTTCAGCAAATGGAAAGCAAAAAGGTAGGAATAAGACATATAGATACTACTAAGAAGCAAAAGTTTGGATCTATGAAAAAATTAAAAAAATTAAGATGCCACCTGAAAACATTTATGAAGCCAAGACAAACACATCATGCTTCTTCTTACCTTTTCAGTTGCTGAAACAGATGGCTTTGATACAAAACCCAACCTGTCCTTCACAGATAATTTAGTTACATTCTAAAAAAATTGAAATGGAAATATTCAGTGTTTCCCCAAACATATATAAGTCTGTTGGGATTTTGACATTCTGATTCTACTAACATATACTGACTATAAGCATACAGATGTTAATCACAAAACCTGAGTCTTTTGCAATGACAGAAACAGAAAGAAAATTGTATGAAAAAACAAACAGTATGCAATATTACTCAATCATGAAAAACTATGATATGAAATCAGATGTTTGAACCAGGTGGTTGCTAAAGTCCCCTCCACTGATACAGAATCCATAAATTCTTAGAATCCTACATTGACAAACAGAAAGGTTGAACTCTATAATATTAGATTTGAGTAAATAAAGGATGTGCCTACTTCTTAAGCTTAAAAATAAAAGCCATTCTTTCCTAAAGTATGTTTGTTTTATAATGAAATACACTGCATTTGCTGATGATTAGGAATAGGATTAGTTTTTTTTTTTTAAGTAACTAATAATTTACCAATTTAAATTCAGTATTTTTTAAGAGAATCTGAATACATTACTTTTCAGGAATTATTCAGAAGACTATTTTAATAAGGTGGTATCCATTAGTTAAGTAGGATAGTATATCCTAACTCTATTTTATACAGCAAATGCTGAAACATCTGGAGACAAAGGAAAGCTAAGTTTCAGAGACTGAGGGTGCAGAAATAAGAAATTGCCACTCAAGCATGGAAGGGAGTGGGAAGGGAACGACATATGGAGAAGAAAATCTGAGAAGTCAGGAATAAGCGATGCAAAGTTCTGACAGAGCTGCGTAAGTAACCTGAATCAGTACAATATTAAGCATGCTAAAACCTGATGGTTTAAGCCTTCCTGTCCCAAAAGCTTTGAGATTAGGCTACTGCATAATTATCTCTGGAAAAGAATTCTAGTTAAGTAAAAGATGGTGGGAAAAATAAGATTTAGTGTACTAAACTTCACTTTTCAGGCAGATTTGCTAGAAAATATCTCCTCCACAAAGTGAAAAAGAGTTCTTTCTTATAAGTAAGTATTAACTAGAGAATAATTGAAGATTCAAATACTAGAAAAGGTAGACTATGAAAATGTCATAATAGTAACAATAACATTCAAAGATGAAGTTCAAACATGTAGAGACTATCATATTTCTGTATAAAATATATACAGAAAGTAACTACAAAATATATACAAAAATTAACTACAATTCAAATCACCAAGGGAAAGTAATTTCCTGAGAACCTACTGCATGACAGACACAACAGCAAGACTTTTCGTTTACCTGGGGAAGGTCTGAACTGGCACTCTGGGCTTCTGCTGGCTCAACAGTACTGGAGGGCACTGGACCCAACCGTTCTTTGACGGACTGCTTTGCAACGGGCAAAATGGGTTGCTGGACTAAAGGCTGCATTACCTCAGAGCGGAAAAAAAAAAACATTAAATAAGCTAACTAGTTCATGAGCATGGAAAGTTACCTTTGTTATTTTTTTACTGAACTGCCTATGCAAAGGGTGTCTTAAAGTGCAGCTTGTAATCAAAACTTAGCCACCTTTCAAATTTCTTCATATGTTTTTCTTTGTATATAAATAAGAACTTATGAAATAGAGAAAAAAATTAAAATCTACACCTCACTGTTTTGTTTCTCATAAACAGGAGAAAATTAAAGAAACAGACTGCTGTAAGACACCTCTACAAGCAATTAATCTAACGTTACATACTGACTGATTCACTGATTAAAAGACAGAGAGGAAGAGAAAGATTTCCAAGATAAACCCACAGTCTGACTTTGTAAAATATATAAAGCTACCATGTTTGTACTGTCTCCTATCCACCTGGGACTTTTCTATATGCTTTACACAAACCACCTTATAATTTTCTAAACTAGGAATTAACTTCGAAATAAAATGAAAGAAGAGGTTAGAGAAATTAAGTGACTTCCTCAAGTCTACACATTTTACAGTGGTAGAGGCAAAACCTAGCTAAAAAGTCTACCTGACTGCAAATGCCTCTGCTCTTAAATACTGTTTTTTAAGAAGAGCATTTAATTCACACGAATTTCTCTCTTACCTTTGGAGAAGTCGTTTGCAACTGCTGGTTGCTTCCTTCTCTGTGCCAATAAACCTTAATAAAGCGATTGTTTAGCACTGCTTCTGTACTTGATATTGCTTTCTTTGCTTCTTCATAAGTTGCAAACTGGATAAGGGCACCTTCAGGATCACCATTATAGGCAACCTAAGATTTCAAATATTAAAAACAGTGGATTTCCAAATGAATCTGTTGCTTCATAACAGTAAAATTTCTCAACAAGTGAAATACTGGTTCTTCTAAGTAAGATTCTATCTTTACATTTCCTTAAATCTAGATTGTTATACCACAGCCTACTTTCACTCCAGAAGAAACGGTAACTGAGGACTGTTCAGCAAAGTGGAACAAGAGCCTCTTCTCTGTGACAATTAACAGAGGATGCTCACCTGTACAGATGTTATAAGCAAGTATTCCAAATGCTTCACTTTTTACCCCAAATACTAGACTGACTATGAGAACTAACCCCTATGTCAATGAGTGACTTTTGGCCAAAATCCAAAGCTAGGAGAAGACAGTAAAGCTACTTTAAAAAGGGGTAATCTCTAAAAATTACAAAAAAACCCATCTGTAAAATCTTCCAAATATGTAATTCTCACAAAAATATTTCCAAGAGCACAAGAAAATTGAAGGAAAAAAGTCGTATTCTACACGTAAAGAAACTGAAATTCAAAGAGTATAAGATTCTACAGAGCCATATTAGTAAGTAGTAGATACAAGGCTTTTCACTTCAAATTTCCTGTTCTTTCAATAACAGCAGTATTTTCTAAAGTGTGGTACAGAAACTGCTGGTGGTGTGAAGTATTATGAAACAGGGATTAAGAGCACAGACTCTAAATCAAACGGCCTGACTAAAACCTTGACTGCTACTCTCACAGGAGCATGAGCAAGTTACTTAACCTCTCTGTGCCTCTGTTTCCCCTTCCACAATGGAGAAACCCACACCATAGTGTTGTCACATAATTCATGTGTAACAGAGAGTATACTGTAAGTATTCATTACTGTATTCAATAAGTATTTGTGACAAGGATGACTTTAGATTGCATTTTTATTAATTATGCATTTATTGGGATTTAAAACATCAATTCATGAATATGTTTATTAGGATAAAATTATTAAAACTGGTGTTTAAAAAGCATGTATTGTATAAATAATAATCCACATGTATGCAAAATGACCAGTAAAGAGATGGGAAAATATCAACCTCATTACTAATTATGGAAATACAAATTGAATAGTGAGATACCATGTTTTGCCCCTCAGCTTTGAAAAACTTCTTAAATTTATTATTACCAGTGTGGTTAATTGTGTGAGAAAAAATATTCTGAGAAATTTTTGTCTAGATCTAAAGGTAACAGATCAATTAAACTGCCATAAAAAGATATTCAGGCCTTAGCCAGGTAGCTTAGTTGGTTAGAGCATTGTCCCGATACGCCAAGGTTGCAGGTTCAATGCCTGGTCAGGGCACATACAAGAATCAACAAATGAATGTGTAAATAAGTGGAACAACAAATACATGTTTCTCTCTATATATCTAAAAATCAATAAATAAAATTTTTAAAACAACCACAGCTTTTCGATGTTAAATAACTAATAGGGTAATGTATATAAAAATAAGTACATATTTTTAAAATACATGTATTTTTTACATTTGCAAATTGATTGACTGATAAGTAGATATATACATACAGAAATTAAAAACAAAAAATCGAGCCTTGGCCAGTGTGGCTCAGTTGGTTGAAGCATTGTCCCATAAACCAAAAGGTCACAGGTTCAATCCCCAGTCAGGGCACACACCAGAGGCAACCTACTGATGTTTCTCACATTGATACTTCTCTCCCTTCCCCTCTCTCTAAAAATCAGTAATCATGCCCTCAGGTGAGGATTAAAAAAATTCTAGAATAATACATGATAAACTGTTAACTATGATGTAACTACATTATGGGGATATATGGCGAGAGAAACATAAAGAAGACAGAGTGGACGTACAAGCTTTTTAAAAAATATTTATTTATTTGTTTATTTTTAGAGAGAGGGAAAGGGAGAGAGGGAGAGAGACATCAATGTGTGGCTGCCTCTCGTGCACCCCCTACTGGGGATTTGGCCTACAACCTAGGCCTTTGCCCTGACTGGGAATCAAACTGGCAACCCTTTGGTTTGCATGCCGGTATACTCTGTTGCCCCACACCACAAGCAAGCATGCATTTTTTTCATAAGTTACTTTTATATTATTTTTTAAATGGCAAGAAATAAAAATTTCTAAATTATCTACTTAAGCTGTACTCTCTAAAATTTATTATTTTTATCAGATAAAGAAAATAATTTTAATTGAAAAGAGCATCAGCCCTGGCTAGTGCAGTTCAGTGGATTGAGCGCGGGCTGTGAACCAAAGAGTCGCGGTTAGATTCCCAGTCAGGGCATATGCCTGGGTTGTGGGCCAGGTCTCCAGTGGGGGCCATGTGAGAAGCAACCACACATTGATGTTTCTCTCCCTCTCTTTCTCCTTCCCTTCCCCTCTCTCTATAAAAAAAGAAATAAAATATTAAAAAGAAAAAAAAAAAGAGCATCATAAAAACTGAAAAAGAAAACATTCCAAAATTGTTTCAACACTTTTAACATATCACATAATGTAAACTCAACATTAAATAACCTCACAAGTTACACACATCCAAGCCAAGCTCCAATTTTAGGTGAAGTCAAATATGAACTACACTGATATTTATCTTGGAAAAATGTTAAAAAAATGGTGCAGGAAAAAGTAAATGTTTAAACTAATTCTGAATTACCCAGTATTTTGGGTCCCACCTATTAATGCATCTTATCAGAGAGGCAGCAAAAGAACCTGATTAAAGCATTCTGTTGTAATGATTTTGAGAAACTGAGGAAATGAAAACTATAGTAAGATTAGAGTTTACTAATGTGATTATTTAACTTTGCTATTTTATGCTACCTCTACTGAGTAGAAAGTATACAATATGATCAATCAAAACTGCTGCCTCTTCAAACTACCGAAGTTATTAAAAAATCATACATCTAAAAATATAAAAAGTTTTATTTCATATCCAATTTAACAAATTTAACTTACCAAATTTTTCAAAATATTTTGTTATAAGAGTATTTTTCTTAAGTTTTCTCCCTAAATAATTGAGCTAAGAAAACAGAATCACTTCACAGTTCTTACCTGTAAGTTAACCAGAGTTCCAAATCGACTAAAATGCTCATTAAGTTTGCTGATATTATTTAATTCTGGAGGAACTTTTCTAAGTTCAAGTTTGGTATTTTCATTTCCAAACTGAACCTTTTTCTGAAATCCTGGGCTGTTTGTTCTATTAAAATTTGGTCTGTAAGAAAAATCAAGTTAATTAATACATTCATTTATAAATCCTGTTCCCTATCAAGTATAAAGAAGCAAATTTTTACAATTTAAGTTTCTTTTTTGAAAACTGAAATTATTAGTTGATAATGAAAACTGAAATCTTCTTCCAAAAAAATGAAGTCTTTAAATTAGTGTTTATATCTTCACGGAAGCCAACTGAGAAGGATTCTTCCATATCATTTGTACTTGGTACTTTCAATCCACTCCTACTTAATTAAAATTGTTAGCAGGAAAGATCCTAACACCCTACTTCAGTCAATTTGCATATATAACCTTTGTTTCATTTCTGCAAAAGCTAGCTTACTGAAATTTATCCTATTTTAAAACATTAATTAAAAGTGATTGTGTCAACCACTTCCCAACTTCAAAAGAAAGTCCTAAATGTAGACTTGAAACTTGAAAAAAAAGGATAAAACTATAGCCCAGAGAAGTTTGTAATGCTTGCCTTAGGTCACAGATTTAAAGGCAGAGGCACATCTAGAAATTATCCACTTTTAAATGATGTTAAAGCTCTAAAATGTGTGATCCTAGTTTCTCCTCAAACATGAAAATTTATAAATGAATCATCATCAACACCCCAGTATTCTGATTCTTTACCCCTTTCTCTGGAACCCTTCCTTGACAACTTCAGGGCCTATCCAGCCTCCCTCACTACCTCCCCCCACCCCCAAAATATGCCTTACTAGCTCTAAAAAGGAAATGCCCCATGCTAATGCCTCCTTCCAGACCAGAACCACCCTTTCTTCCCTGATATTAGGTTCATGACTACCCTTTATACAGGTACTATTTAATGACATCTCTAACATAAGGAATGTTTTTTGACGGAGGAGGAAGGTAGAAAGAGGAGAATTACGTCCTCACCCACCATACCATTTCTACATGAAAATGCCTTCCAAGTACCAGACAACTAATTAACAAATTTTTAGAAAACAACTTACACTTCAGGGGGAAATTGCCTATAGAGTAAAATTTTATACATTTTATTTTGAAAAAGAATACTGTCATAATAATTCTTCAACTACTCTACAAATTACTGCATAATAAAAGGCTTCAATTTCCCCTTCCAGCTTACTTATCAAACCAAGTCTTCTTTGTAGTAACTCCAGGCTCCCCAGAACCAATGGTTCTTTTCCTTGACTCTGAATCCACTACTATCCTCATAGTGCTTTTATTAGGAGGCTTTTCTGTTTGAAAAGAAAATTAAAAAAAAACACAGATTAATATTTTCTGTTGATCAGAGCTACTTCCTTAAATTCATATTTTGAAAACAAAGTTCTAGCTTTTTTCCATATTCTACATTTTAGAAAAAAATAGAAATAAATGTACATTCAAATACAGTAATAATAAAGTGACTTTAACTTACTTCAAATTCACATCAACCTAACTAAAGAATTAGTAATTCTCACATTTGAAATTAAAATATGATTTTGCAGGCCACTTCTATTGGGGGGGTGTGGTAAAATCCATGTTTTTGTTCCCTTCGCCATCAGTCTCATCACAAATATGACCTTAAGACCTTTAAAAATTGATCACTTAGGCCCTGACAAGTGTGGCTCAGCTGGTGCAAAACAAAAGGATGCCACTTCAATTTCTGGTCAGGGCACATGCCTGGGTTGCAGCAGGGCGCATACAAGAGGCAACCAACTGATGTTTCTCTCCCTCTCTTTCTCCCTTCCCTCCCCACTCTCTAAAACTAAATAATTAAAATCTTTTTAAAAAAACTGCATCACTCTCAAGAGTTTAAATGAACCTATTAAGATTGCAGACGACAGAAAATACTCAACAAAATCTACCCCAGAAATTATATTCTTTTGTAAAATTCCCTTTCCCTAAGAAATACAGTATTACCTTTTCTCTCATGGGAGACCACAGGACTCAAGAAACAAAACACAAACACCTTTTACTCAACCCCCGTAAGTGCAGGACCTACTCAATTTTATGTTTTGTCACTCTTGATATGAAAATTACTTTAAAAGATGAATCACAGTACCTCTGGGCGGCAAATCCATATCCCCTGACGTCAGTCCTATCAAGTTGGGCCTTTGTGCGTGCACTCTGTGTCGGTACATAGGTCTGGAAGTGTTTGTTATGCTTGGGGCCTCAGGGTTATAGCCATCTGTGTCGTATGTATCTGGTAATACAAAAACTGTAATTAAAAAACAATTATAAAACTTCATAATTTTTCTATATATTGATAATAAACTGTTACTAATATAAAGCTAACATATTTCATGTTTTAAAAAGAAAATTTAAGTTTTATAAAAATAAAAATGTTATTTAAAAATGTAACTCAGTTTTTTTAAAAAAATCATAACTGAGGATTTATATTTAATGTACGTTCACCATGTCTACATTTTCATTCTGTCATTTTAGTAAGAAAAACAGATCTACTACAGCAATTCACTCTCTAAACATTTAAAAATTCCTCAAATAAACTATGATCTAGAACTATATTACATCATGAACACAGAGAGAGCCAAAACTGCACCTGCAGTAAAAAGAGAGGGTGGAGCAGGAGGAGGCTGGTGGTGAATGCCGGTTGTTACTACAGTAGGAACAGAACTGGTTGCAGAGTTTGGGGGAGCATCCATGCCAGATGGCTGCAAAGGAGGAAGTGGAGGTGGTGGTCCTGTCAAAACCAAAGAATAAGAAATATCATCTGAAAGCAAACAAATAAAATAAGTTATTTATATATCTGGACATGATATTCTCATTCATCAAACTATAACATCTACAAACACCAAGCTCTTACAACTATATTTGTTTTCTAGGGGAAATACCCTTTTAATTAATGTTTTCTAAAACAGGTTTCCCTTGAGCTATAAAGGACTACAGGCAGCTGGGATTTATCAGGGTTGTGCATAATTCTGAGCCACTTTGAACCATAGTAATCCACAGGTTTGGCAAAACCAAGCAAAGTTGGGATATATTCCAAATGGGAATATCTTGTTCTTGATTTCCAACATCTATAAAATTACTTTAGATAGTACTTTTAATAAAAGCAGGCATCGAATTATTAACTTTTTTAGAAGGCTATAAATGGACATACAATAAGTACAGGCAAACAAACATATTTACTTACCTGTGACTGGTGGTAGACTGGGTGGTAATGGGCCTGGTGGTGGCACTGGGGGTCTCAAATTCACAGGTGGTGGTGTAAGAATTGGTGGAGGTGGGGGGAGTCCAGGAGGAGGTGGTCCTTCAACAACAGGAGGCTGTGCTGGGAAAGGCAGCATACCAGGAAGATTCACATCTTCTACAACTACTGGGTCACTTCCATGATCAAAGGGGCACATGTCTCCTCTCATACAGAAACCCTTTTCTGTGAGGAAATATAGAAATATGAAAAGTGCTGGACATATAAATTTTTCTCTAAGTTGACAAAAGATATTAAAAAATAAGAATATTTTAAAATACTGGACAAGTGTAATTAACCATATCGCAAAAGCTAATTACTAACTCCAATAATTTACAAATACTTGTCAAATGATAATATAGCTAACACATACACTAAAAACTCAACAAATTCAACAAATTCAAGTGAGTATACCTAGCTAGGAAGATGGCATAATACTTATATATACAAGACTTATCCAGAAAAAGTCCAGTGACTGTTAATATGAGACAGTTTGCATGACATAACTGGGCAGTCAAGGAGAGTGTACGAAAATGCACGTGTGAACAACTTCACTGTACTAGCCAGTGGGGGCAGTAAATGCCATTGAGTGAGCATGTGTACGGTGTAGCCATCGCATTGAAAATGACTAAGCGATTAGAGCAATGAATCTGCATCAAATTTTGTGTTAAGCTTAAACATTCCTCCACAGAAATTATCTGGATGATTCAGAAGGCTGCAGCTATAGGCAACTGGTGATTGGCAGCCCCATTACAACAACGCACCCGCTCATGTATCCCATCTCCTGCAGAGTTTTTTGGCAAAATAAATCACCCAGGTGACTCAGCCCCATTACAGCCCAGATTTGGTGCCCTGCAACTTCTGGCTTTTCCCCAAACTAAAATCACCTTTGAAAGGGAAGAAATTTCAGACTGTCAATGAGGTTCAGGAAAATACAATGGGACAACTGATGGTGACTGGGAGAACTGTGTGAGGTCCACAGATGCCTACTTTGAAAGGAACTGAGGCATCAATGTCCTTTGTACAATGTTTCTTGTATATTGTATCTTCTCCAATAAAAGTCTCTACCTTTCATATTACGTGGCTGGATATTTACTGGACAGGCCTTGTATATTTTTCATTACAAACACTTCCTATATTTAAATCTCACTTAAAACTTCAAGAACACCACAACTGTAGCTTTCATATAATTTATAAAATTTTAACAGTAAAACCTTGTCTTCATTTATAAAATTCTTAAATAGGTAATACCACACACATTTCTAGGTTCTACTTACATACCAATAACCATTTATTTTTAAAAAAGTGAGTTTTGTCAAAAATGTTTCAGTAGCAGATTTCTTATAAGTAACTCTGTAGACATTACTTTTGTTTGGTAAATTCCAAAAATATATTAAGACTTACATGCAAATAAATAATATCTTTAAATTGATATTCACTAGTGAGTAGTGACTAACTAATGAAGTTTCCAATTATACTGAGAATTCATGGGTGCTTACGATTAGTTTCCCACCATTTCCAATAGGTTAAGTCTTTGAATTACTATGGGCAGCCTAAACTTACAGAATTTAGTTAGCTGGAAATATTAATTCAATACTTCATGAAACAGGTCAAAGACTTACCATCATAGTCTCTACACCGTTTCTTTGGCATCGGTGGTCTGACATACGAGTTATGGTCCACCTGGTCTTCATGAAATTCAGACCAGCTTTCGGTAGTGTTATTACCATGGTGGGTAGGAGCAATTACTGTTATAGTGCTGCTCAAAGTAGGTACAGGGTAATGACCAGATGAAATATTAGGTACCGAAGAAACTGGAGTGTAATTGTTTTCCAGTGGATCTGTTCTATCCAGGTCATATTTAGGTTTTACCAGATCCCTTTCTGCAACAAAATATAAAAGACCCATAAAACTATATTTAAAAAACACATGCTCCAGATCTAAGAAGTAACATTTTTTGATAAAGAAAATGTCCAAATTTTATACAACCCTCCTTTCCTTTTAAAACTAACGATGAATACACCATGTTCCAAGGTAAGCTATCTCTGCTCAATATGACCTAAACTACAAAACCACACATAAAGTTGCTGCATTATTTAATGAGTTTTTTCTTTGAAGTTGTTTACAGAAAAATAATTTTAAATTTTCTTCACTGCAATCTTACATGCATAACTTCAGCCCACAAAAAATATGCAATAAAACTTTTTTCTGTGATGAACGTTTAATTGTCATCCATCTAAAGATACCAGTATGCTTTTTTTACAGTGAACACTATTTGATTATGTGACTCGATGAGCAGAGGAACAAAAAGGAGTTCATATTAAACATGAACAAAGAAATTAACTGGGCTGTATATGGTCCCAAGGAAAGAGGGAAGGTATTAAGGAGATTCGTTAAGTGAAGCAATGTGCAGAGAGGCCTAGTACACATAGATCATTGGGGGGTGGGGGGTGGGGGGGGGCGCGGAATCTAAAAAAAAAAAAATACTACACTAGCAAGTACAAGGCTTATACAAAGGCTATAAAATTATTTCCTAGATTAAAGATGGCTATACAATAAAGGTTACAAAGGTAGCTAAAATCTAAGCTTGAGTAAAGGTGTTTTACTCAAAAGTACTTGTTGTTTTATGGCTATAGTATCTTCCTTTCAATAATAAATACTGCAAGGAAAGTTATACATGTTGGAAATGACATGGTCTTGCAAATACACACATCTGAAATGAAAACTTTTAACCATTTTCTTGGATTTCAAGTATAACTGATATGTAATTAACTGAAAGTATTTAAAGTATACAATTTAATGAATTCTGATATATGTATACACCTGTGAAACGAAACACCACAAACAAAATAATATACATACTCATCATGCCCAAACATATCATTGTGCCTCTTGATAATCCAGCCCAGGCAGCCACTAATTTGTGTTCTGTCATCTTAGTTTCCATTGTCTACAATTCTGTACATATGTATTCCTTTCTGTCTGACTTCTTTCACGCGGCATAATTATTCTGAGATTCATCATTTTGTTGTATCAATAATTCTTCATTTTTTATCCATGGTATGGGTATACCACAGATTGTTTATCCATTCACTTATTGATGGACATTTAGGTTGTTTCTAATTTTTGCCTATTACAATTGAAGCTGCCATGGTCATTTGTGTACAAGTCTTTGTGTGAAAACACTTTCATTTCTCTCAGGTAAATATTTAGGAGTGGAATGGCTGTATCAATTGGCAGGTGTAGGTTTTACATTTATTTTTAATATACTATCAGTGTTTCCCAAAGAGTTCCAGTTTATCTCTATCCTCAACAATACTGAATAAAGTCAGTCTTTTTATTAGTCATGCTGATGGGTGTGCAGTGGTAATTCATTATACTTTTAATTTGCATGACATAAAAATTTGTAAAGAAATTTTGAAAAATCATTCATTGGGACCAATCAAAATAGAAAAAAATGATGACAATGATGACAAAATTAAAACAATTTTTAAGACCCTAAAATAAGAAGTATTTTCCCAATAAAAAAACTCCAACCAAAATATCCACATATATGACGTACCCCTGCTTCGTGTTCTGCTTCTGCTTCTAGTCCTGCTTCTATCCCTGTCTCTGTCACGAAGCCTCTCTTTACTCCAACTTCGACTCCGACTCCGGCTGTAACTGCGACTTCGCCCCCGTCTTCTATTGTACCGGTCTCTGTATGAATCTCTTCGAGGAGGGTTTCGATCATAATCTCTTTTGCGAGAACGATCATCTTTTTTCCTCTCATCACGACTTCTAAAAAAAAGATATGATCACTTCTGTGTAAATAATTTTTAAGACGTCACAGGAAAAGCTCTAAATGAAAAAGTAATTTAATTCTTGTAACATCACGATTCCTTATCACACCATCAGAATACAAACATGGAAAACTCAGACAACTGAAAAATAAACGTGATCTGCTTAAATACTCTAAAACTCCTTTAAAAGAAAAACACAAAGTCTTATGCATAAAAGCATCTATACATGTCTTATAGTACACAGTCTTATAAACGTATACTTGTACATATGTACACTATGTTCTCATAAGCATGTATCACATGTACTGCATTCTAAATGCCTTTGAAGCCCTAATGAAAAATAATATTGTATTTATATTAAAGGGAAACTTCAGGCAAAAAAAGTCTCATTGAGATTTCATGGAATTTGAAATTAAGACTAAAAATAACAACAATAACTAACAAATGTTAACCTGTCCTAATCACTTTCAGGACTTTCAAATCTTAACTAGATATTCTTAGTAGAAAAAGACTGAGTTATTCTCTCACACTAATAAAAGAATAGATATTACTTGCCCCTGCATAAAAGATAATCAAGTCTAAACATGTGTATAAAAGATAACCAATGTCTAATCACCGAACATGGTTCAATGAATTATTCACCTATTTTCTCTGTATCGGGAGCTTGACTGGGGAGGACTATGATTTAGCCTTCTGGAAAACTTCTTCTCTCGCTCTTCCTCCTTTATGATCTGATATACAAAAAAATGAGTAGAACTTTAGCAACAGTTATGCCTTGCCATGTTACTATTTCAATGACTTAACGGATATGAAAATATAATAGCAAAAGTGTCATCCTCTAAATGCATCCAAACAAATAATTCTCTTCTAAGTACCATCATTTAGTTTAACCACTGAAGACAGGCATGCTGAAAGTTAAAGTGAATCTAAAGAAACTCATAAATGCTTATCTTAGGTAACATTTAGTGGTAAGAAAACATTTTAAGCAAGAGTCCCCATTTTAACATTATTAGTGAAAACCCAACTTTATTCCTTCTTTCAAAAGTCCAACATACATTCATGTTTTGGCTTCATGGATTTGGCTTGGCACTGAACAAACTAAGGAATATAGGAGAATGCATTAGCACTAACCAAGTCATAAAAAAGGAGAACATTTGCAAAAACAATATATAAGATAAAATAGTTCTTCAGTTTCTCATGTTAGTGTGGCAGCTATATATTTCTCTTTCCTCCATAAAGCCTCCATTCGCGTTATTTAATTTATAGAAAGCAGCCCTGGAAAACATTCCCTTGTTCAGTGCTACTTTGTCAAGGCCAGAATTTTCCATGCTGAACTGCCCAGAACACTGTTTCCATTATGACATTAATAGGTGTTACTGGAAAAGAAAAGGATTTAGAGGATAAAGTCAGAAAATACTGAACATGTGGCTTCTGGAAATGTGATAGGGCTCAAGATTCCCATTTTTAATAAGAACCCTAAGATATTCTGATGTAGGTAATCTACAGGTAATATAAACATGTTCCAGTCTATGCCAGTTGTTCCAGCACCCTTTAGGTAAGAGCCTCTCACTACCAAAAGTGTCCTATATATTGGATAAATCAAATGGAAATCCTATCAACAGACCAAACTCTGACATTGCTGAAAAGCCTATTTTAAGGGTTTGCCTTTTTTCTTATAAATACTTTTGTTCTCTTGCCACCCACATCAACCCTCCCTCACCCCAAAACACTGGGTACAAATAAAACCCTCCTCGGGCACTTTTTCCTATTTGCCTCAATGCACACTTGCGAGTAATTTATGTTGACAGATTACCATATTCCACAGTACGTGCTCAACTGGAAACTTTCACTACACCCGCAGCGTTTTTAATCCAGACTGCCATCTGACATTTTGACAGTTCTGAAACATCAGTGATAAATATTCGTAACAATTGGTTTAAAAAAATCTGTCCTGAAATATTATTATATATATATAGATGTAAAACTAAGGCTTTGCCACTAACTGGTTTTGGAGGAAGACTTCTTACTGTTTCTCAAACCAATAGACCATGATTTACTAAAGATTTTTAAAGAAATCACCCTGGCCAGGTAGCTCAGTTGGTTAGAGAGTTGCCCTCATATGCCAAGGTTGCGGGTTCAATCCCCAGCCAGGGCACATACAAGAATCAACCAACAAATGCAGAAATAAGTGGAAGGACAAATCAATATTCTCTCTCCCCCCACCCCACCTCCTCTCACACTCTAAAAAGAAAAAAATCAAAGAATTAAAACATACTTTGTAATAGCAAAATCAGGAACCAACCCAAACTTCCATCAGTGGGCAAAACTTAAATAAATTATTGTATATATCCATACGGCATAAGTAGTTGCCAGCACAACAGCCACTGTCCCTTTCTTCCTTACTAACAGAATACCTACACTGATATAACATAAGCAGTTATAAAATTACTTCCCATGCAAAGAGAAATAATCAGGGTGTTTTGCATGTGTGTGTGTCTAACTACATACATACTCATATGTATAAATATGTTTAGGTATACAGGAATAAAATTATATCTCAGAATTATCATATAACATTATACATATATGATGTATGCGTATATCATTGCATAATAAACATGTATTAGTTATAATCTAGGGAGAAAAAAGATGTATGGGGGTAAAAAAACCAAAGGTCACTACCACATCTTTTACCACACAACAACTTCTCACTACTAATACAATTACCATTTACTGAGAAACCTACTGTTTGTCACATACTATACCAGGTGCTTTGTAAGCATTATTTAACTATTCCTCAAGACAACCCTATAATATTTCCATTTCAAAGCCAAGTAAACTAAGGCTTGAAAAAGTAATGTTTTCAAGGTAAAAAGCAGTGACTGACAAAGCCAAACTTTTAACCAAGATTTGTTTGACTAAAGCTAGGCTAACAGCAGAATATAACAGTTTAACTGCAAATAATTTTTGCTAGAATTACAATCTTTAAATATCAGATTGAAGAGATCTGAATTATTATATGATTATTAAACAAGGACAATTTTATATAAAAAGTAAAAACTTCAAAACCTCTTGAAGTATGAGATCATTTCAATTGCAGTAAAGGTCATTATATTTTGACTACCTTAAAAATAGTTCCCTACAGCCCTGGCTGGTGTGGCTCAGTGGATTGAGAGCCGGCCTGAGAACCAAAGGGTCGTTCGTTCAATTCCCAGTCAGGGCACATGCCTGGGTTGTGGGCCAGGTCCCCAGTTGGTAGTATGTGTGAATCAACCACACATTGAAGTTTCTCTCCCTTTCTTTCTCCCTCCCTTCCCTGTTCTCTAAAAATAAATAAATAAAATCTTAAAAAAAAAAATTGTTCCCTACAAAATGCTTGTGGAACAGAATTGAACAGATCTACTCTCAATCTAATCATTTTCACAGAACTCAGATCATAAGAGTCCATAGCTATAAGATACTGTGCAGAAAGGCCTGCTTGAAAGGTAGATCCTTGGCTGGCACCTGTGAACTTTTATTTCTGCAGGATTCCCATCATTCCCTGATAATAATAGCTCACTTATGCCTATATTGTTTGTGCACATGGTAGGGCTTATGGTGAACACCTGCTTTCCTCATGGGAATCTAGAACATACTAGGCAGAAAGCACTCATGTGGCTAGACCTGAATAAAAACACTGGGCACTGGACTTTAACAAGCTTCCCTGGCTCACACATATTGTTATTATTCCTTAAGCACATACTATGCAACTCCACTGGGAGACACTGGAATCTTGTGCCTGTTTCCCTCCAGACTTCGTACCACACGCTTTTTTACCTTTGCTAATTTTGCTTTGTATCTTTTTAATGTAAGAAATCGTAACTGTGGCCCTGGCCAGATAGATGGGTTGGTTATGGAGTCATCCAGATACATCAAGGTTGTGAGTCTGATTCCTGGTCAGGGCACATATAAGAATCAACTAATGAGCATATAAATGGGTGGAACAACAGTTTGCTGTGTCTCTCTCTCTCCCTCCCCCCTCACCCCCGCCTCCTCTTCCTCTCTCTCCAAAATGCAATAAATTAAAAATTAAAAAATAATAATAGTAATGAATTTTAAAAAAGAAATCAAAACCATGAGAATGACTATCTGCTAACTCCTGTGATTGTTCCTGCTAAAATCATTGAACCTGGGGGTGGTCTTCAACACCTGTGACACAGACACAGAAAATACAACTCAGTTTAATTGCCCTTTACATGTTTTTAAAGGAAATGTAAGGTTTAACACAAATCCTTACCTCTTCTTTTTTTATATCTTTTTCTTGGTGCTGAAAAAATTCTACCTTTAAGCTTCCCGATGATGGCTGCTCTGGAGGAGGTAGATAACTCTTTGTATTCACAGCATCAAATAGTTTTTCCACAAATATCTGTGTCTCTAAAAATAAAACAAGGAAACAAAAAACCCACATATTAAGACATTTGCTAAGATAGTATTCTCCACTTAGAAGCTTCCTAACCAGTGTACCATGGCACAAGTCCAGTGGTAATGCAACTTTCAGGGTGATAGCGGCAGGAATGGCCAGCCAGACCTTCTCGGCCAGTCACTTCCTGCCATTACTAGTATCCACATACTCTACTCCATATGCAAAAGCAAATATTACCATCATCTAGATACTGGCTAGTGAAAAAGCATTGTGCTAGACAACATTCAAAGTAGTTCCCTAGGGAGCAATATCTTTAAATTAATAAGCATTCAATCATTTTCTTAATCTCTAAAGAAAAAATACCAGCACGGTTTAAGAAAGAGCATAAAATTAGTTATGAAAAGAAAAGGCTTTTTTTTATAAATAAGCTATGGATATAATCAGCAATAATACTGTTTGTTCAAATTCACTGCAATTAGAGCCTGTCGCTTACTGAGTTCCTTTAATGCTGTGGATAATCTTTTTTTTTTCCCTTTACTCCTATTAGTATTTATTTTATGATGAATTTACTCCTGAGCCATAAGTTTTTGTTTCTTCAGTTTCTTCCAGGATATCTTTTTTTCCTTCTGTGCAACCTCCTCTTCTGGTTTAGACGCAATCTGCTCTTTTTCAGTAAGGATCATCTTACTGAAAGAGCTCATGGAGGGAGTGCAGGGAGAGCTCATGGGTGAGTTAATCCGTCCATGAGCTCTGTAAGTTCTGCACTGCATCTTGGGAGCTTTGTTCACCTGGATGTGCTCAATGACCAGAAATCTACATCTAAACCCTTAAGTTCAGCATTAATCCCTGTATTTTTAAGCATGTGTGGCAAAAATTCAGCACTCTTTTGGGCCACCAGCCCTACATTCTGCATCCGTTGGTCTGGGCACACCTACCAACTCCATAATTTTAACAACAGAATGGGGCAAATTACTTCGATAAAGTGATATCCTTCAGGTAGTTGGTGGCTTTTTGGATATGCAAACCTTTGATGGCCAGGGTACTTTGACAAGGGTTCTTAAAGTGAACACAAAGATCTGAACCTCTTGATCTGCATGATTTTGTGAGGTTCTCTGGGTCAACTGAATAGCAAATCATTTTCAGTGGACACCTCAGGCTGCTTTCACAAAGAGCTGTGTATGTAATCTTATGTCAAATAACCTATTAAAATAAAGGTTAGCATCTTTAAACCAATGATCTTACCTTTTTGAAGAAATACATCTAGTTGATCAATACATAATGCTTTTAACTCTTTTTCACTTTTGTCTTTTTTCACCAAAGCAAGAACGTATTTTGCTAGGGCTGATGGATCTGCATCACAGCTAAAGGAAAAAAGCAATTTAAAGGAAATTTAACCATAAATAATTGCCCACTCTACGAATTCCAGTTACAAACTGACTTAACATAGTAAGTAGTTTTATGAGTTAATATATGTAAAAAGAACCTGGCTTGCAGAAGGCAATGAAGAAATAGAAATTCTCTTTTATATTAATATACTTTACATGATGATGCATGCTGTTATCATTTGATATCCTTCCAAATATATGTTTTAAGAATTCAACAGGTTTAATTATTATTAAAAAGAGAAATTGTAACAAAGAAAGAACAACTTCAAAATATCAAAAGCTAATATAATTGGTATGGTATGATAAAAATACCAAAAGGCTTTATCCCCTCCAAACTAGATAAAAAGCCAGAAAAACACTGAAAAGGAGTGTAACAAAGAGAAACTTAAAAATATACCACTCAATAATTATTTTAACAACAGAAAAGAAAGTCTAGAAATAGACCCAAACGTATATAGGAATTCAGAGTTTATAGCGGTGGCATCCAAATAAACAAGGAAGAGATGAACAACTATGCTACCTGCTCCTAAAGTCCTGACCCACGGAAATGATAAATGTCTGTGCTACTAAGTTAACTTTCATGGTAATTTGTTACTTATCACAAGACAACTTCTATCATATATCTACTACTTTTAATTTGCAAAGACGCATGACTATTTATTTGCAAAGACTTGAAGTGGCTTATAACCTAAACAAGAAGGAAAAAATACATTTCAGTGGTACATGAGAAATTTTTAAATACTTTTTCTTTGTAATTTACTTCAAAATACTTACTCATACAATTTAAAACAAAATGTGGATAAAATAAGTTATGGTAAATCAGTATTTTCACATCTATTTATAATGACCATGGAAATACTAAAACCTGTGATGCAATAGCATGAAAAAATGGGACAATAATTTATTGTCTCATGAGGTATCTCTAGATACACTTATATCTGGAAACCTACCATTACTGCATGAGAGCCCATGAAACAATACTTATGCATGTTAGGTAACTTGAATAAACACAATCAACTAAATATTAACCTAACTGGACATCAATCGAAAAAAACTCAGTTTATGGAAATCACTGTGATATATAACACTATTTGTGTTATACAGTTTCATTGCAATTGCTGTTAATAACAAATTCAGAGTTTCTATATTAAATCCAAATGCTATAATTTGATTCAATTATAGTATTTCTAATTATATAACAGTCACTACAATTCTCTAAACTAAACCCCAAATCTATTTGTTTCCATGTTAGTTTTTAAACAGAACACTATAAAAGTGGATTAAAATGTTAGCAGCTAAAAATCTAGAGAACTACTTTGTGATTTTTATAATTATTATGGTCTACAGACCAAGTTTAATAGACAGCAAGACAGAATTCCCAAACAGTCTTTGTTCAACAACTTCTATAGGAAACAACTGGAAAAAATGAAGAACCAATAAAAGTCACAACCACAACAAATCAACTACCACACGCAAGAACTGAAGTGCTTGAGATAGTCTGAAAAGCAGGCTACTTTTTAAAATTTGTTAGACTGAAAATTACATATTATGAAGTTTATAATTTCATATTTAACAGCAAAATAACAATAAATGTGTGTATAACAGGCAATTTTTGTTAAGTTCCGTAAGAAATTATTTTATTCATATTTCAATATTTTTGAAAACAAAAAAGGTATGTACTTGCAAATTCCAGCCTAGTAAAAAATAATCTAAAGTAAAAACTGACTCCAAAGAACTGTAAGACAATACTACAAACTATATGCCAACAAATTGTACAATCTGGAAAAAAATAGGTTAAGTCCTAGAAATACACAACCTTTCAAACTGAATCAGGAAGAATCAGAGAATCTGAATAAATAGGTAACAACTAGTGAAACTGAAGCATTAATCAAAAAGCTCGCAAAAAACAAAAGTCCTGAACCGAATGGCTTCACAGGTAAATTTTTACCCAACATTTCACCTGCTCTTCTCAAACTATCCCAAAATCCAAGAGGAAGGAACACTCCACTGTCAAGTTCATTTTACAAGGCAGGCACTAGTCTAATTCCAAAATCACATACAGACACTAAAAAGAAAGAAAATTATAGGCCAATATCCCTGATAAACATAGATGCAAAAGTCCTCAACAAAACATTAGCACACCAAATCCATCAATACAATAAAAAGATCATACACCTCACTAACTGGTGTAGCCCAGTTGGTTGGGTATTGTCCCGTCACAAAGAAAAAGGTCGCCTGTTAAGATTCTGATTCTCGGTGAGGACACATGCCTGGGTTGCAGATTCAGTCCATGTCAGGGTCATGTGCAAGAAGAAACCAATCAATGTTTCTTACATGAATGGATTTTTCTCTCCCTCTCATCCTCACTACCTAAAATGTAAATAAATAAAATCTTAAAAAAAAAAAAAAAAAAACCATACACCATAATCAAGTAGGATTTATTCCAGGGATGCAAGGTTGGTACCATATCCGCAAACCAACAAATGTGATACACCACATTATGAAACTGACAGATAAAAAACACATGATCATCTCAATAGATGAATAAAAAGCTTTTGATAAAACAGCGGGGAGGCAACAAGCAGGCCAAGCAAGATGCACAAAGAGGCTGACCGCGGTCACACATTCGCGCACAGATAAACCAGGCGAAAACTGCCAGCAAGACAGACTGTGCAACGCAGGGCCCCTGCGCCGGGAAATAAAGCCTATAAGTACCGATTGAAAACACTTGTGAGGGTTGAGGTGTCAGGAGAGAATCCCAGCCTCACAGGAGAGTTCGTTAGCGAAACCCACAGAGTCCTAGATCATACACAAGCCCACCCACACAGAAATGAGCACCAGAAGGGCCCAATTTGCTTGGGGAAAGAGGCGGAAAGGACTGGAATCCAAGAGAGAACAAGAACCATTGTTCCCTCTCGGACCCCGCCCCCACATCCAGCCTCACAACCCAGCGCCTGGGTTGCCCCACCCTGGTGAACACCTAAGGCTCCGCCCCCCACTATGTAACAGCTGCCACCAGACCAAAAAACAAAAAAAAAAAAAAACAAAGCCAAAAATGACTCAAACAGGAGAACAGATCAAAGCCCCAGAGCTAATTCATCTAAGCGACCAAGAGACAGCCAACCTATCAGATGCACAGTTCAAAGCCCTGGTGATTAGGAAGCTCACAGGATTAGTTGATTTTGGTCGCAAATTAGATAAACAAATGAAGGCTACAATAAGTGAAATGAAGAAAAACGCACAGGGAACCAATAGAGATGGGAGGAAAACTGGGACTCAAATCAATGGAGTGGACCAGAAGGAAGAAACAACCAAACAGAAAAGAAATGAAGAAACGAGAATTCAAAATAATGAGGAGAGGCTTAGGAACCTCCAGGACATCTTTAAACGTCCCAACATCCAAATTATAGGAGTACTGGAAGGGGAAGAGGAAGAGCAACAAGTGGAAAACTTATTTGAACAAATAAGAAAGGAGAACTTCCCCAATCTGGCAAAAGAAATAGACTTCCAGGAAGTCCAGGAAGCTCAGAGAGTCCCAAAGAAGGTGGACCCAAGGAACACACCTAGGCACATCATAATTCCATTAGCCAAGATTCAAATGAAGGAGAGAATTCTAGAAGCAGCAAGGGATAAGGGGACAGTCATCTACAAAGGAGTTCCCATCAGACTGTCAGTGGATTTCTCAAAAGAGACCTTCCAGGCAAGAAGGGGCTGGAAAGAAGTATTCCAAGTCGTGAAAGGGAAGGACCTATATCCAAGATTGCTCTATCCAGCAAAGCTTTCATTTAGAATGGAAGGGAAGAGAAAGTGCTTCTCAGATAAGGTCAAGTTAAAGGAGTTCATCATCACCAAGCCCTTATTATATGAAATGTTAAAGGGACTTATTTAAGAAAAAGAAGTAAAAAATATGACAGTAAAAAGACAGCAAACTCACAGGTATTAACAACTGCACCTAAAACAGAAGCAAGCTAAGCAAACAGCTAGATCAGGAGCAGAAACACAGAAATGGAGATCACGTGGAGGGTTAGCAACAGGGGGGTGGGAGGAAGAGAGAGGGGGAAAAGGTACAGAGAATAAGTAGCATAGACAGCGGGTAGAAAATAGACAGGGGGAGGGCAAGAATCATGTGGGAAATGTAGAAGCTAAAGAACTTATGACACATGGACATGAACTAAAGGGGGGAATGTGGGTGGGAGGGGGTGTGCAGCATGGAGGGGAATCATGGGGAGAAATGGGACAACTGTAATAGCATAATCAATAAAATATAATTAAATAATAATAATAATAATATTAAACAAATGGGACTACACCAAACTAAAAAGTTTTTACGCACAGCAAAGAAAACCATCAACGAAATGAAAAGACAATGCACTGAATTAGAGAACACTCGCCAGAGATACATCTAATAAGGGGTTAATATCCAAAATTTATAAAGAACTTACAAAACTCAACACCAAAAAAAAAAAAAAAAAAAAAAAACCAATCCAATTAAAAAATTGGCTAAGGACCTGAATAGACACTTCTCCATAGAGGACATACAGGTTAGCTAATAGACACATGAAAAGATGCTCAAAGTCACTTATCATCAGAGAAATGCAAATTAAAACCACAATAAGATTATCACCTCACAGCTGCCAGAATGCCTATCATCAATAAATCAACAAACAACAAGTGCTGGC